>CM038215.1:89140085-89740085 GCA_021442155.1 Cymbidium sinense
AGACTTTGCCAAATCAACCGCTAAGATATTGTTTGTTTCGAATGCTTTGACAATGGCATAATCAATTTCATGAACGGAGATCGTTCAGACATCGTCGGAGCTTCCTGACTTCAGTATGCGTATAATTTCATTAAAAATTGATTTTAATTATTTAATCGATTATTAATTGATTCGATACTTTTTTATTTAATTAATTTTAATATTTTAGGCACATTACGAAGTTAGACTTTCAAATTAAAGTGAATTAGCCCGATCGTGATTAGAGCATTTTAATCTCCAATTTATGCAACATTGCCATTGATTTTTCATAGGTTTTATAATATGCACTTAATTTGAGAAGTGGTATATACTTGTAGGTCAACAACATATAAACAATCTCCTTCATTTAATCCTCCCACTCAAGAAATGCACAATTCACGTTATGTCTCAGTCGGGGCATGATCAATCCCAAGGGGACTTGATCGGACCTCTTCCATACAGGTAATAAGTCAAGTAACACTTTGACTAATGCCTAGGATAGGTCAAAAAATTCTTGGTGGAAATTCACACCTCTTCCATACGGGTAAATAACATATTTTTTGGATGATACAAAAGGTCCTTGGTGGATTTCCCATGGCCTCATCCGTACAGGTTAGCGTCATAGAATAATATTCTGACCAATCATCTCAGATAAGTCAAAACAAAACAAGAGCAAATTACCCAAAAAAAATTTATAACATTGACAACACTAACATGATGATATAAGAAAGAATTAAAACTCTAGATATAAAAAACAATAATACCAAATAACAATACATAGATAAAAGTAAAAGAAATGCATTCTCAAGTGATACTACATGATATCAATGTCCTCCTCATCACTGAAAGATGTTCCCTTAAATTCACTCTCGACCCCTTCATCTCCTGAATCTGGCGAAGGGTCTTCAGACACCTGGTTGGGAGGCAGATTCTCAATACTAGCTCCAGTTTTGTGATGTACTAAGTAGATTCCTTTTAGGAATCCTCAAATGAAGCATTCCTCTAAACATTGGCGCTCCAAGTCCTTCACTTCAACATCAAGAATATGATTACGAGCTTCTTATACATAGTCCTTGATAGTATCGCGATAACCTAGGGAGTTCTTAAAGTCTTCTACTACCTTCAAAGAGATTTCATTTGCTTTTGATTCTAGCATTATAAGCTCCATCTCAGAAAGACGATCATGTAATGCTTTCTTCTCCAGTTCAAAAGCTTTCTTCTTCGATGCAAGTGCCTCAAGTCTTTTCTCTTTTTGGCGAGTCTCTGCCTCAGCTCAATCAGCTCATCATGAGTGAGCTCCACCTCCTGACACTGGAGAGAAAGAGAAGTTGACATGTTCACTAGCTCAGTTCTACACCCGATTAGCTGATCTTCTAAAGCTACCACGTCTTTGGCCTTAGCACCTATCTTTCGTTCATACTCGCCTTGCAAATATTTTACCTTCACAAATTCAATATTCCACTCGTCTAGAGCGACACCCAAATGAGCCATTAGCCCTAATATTTGAGCTACCTATAATAAAAAAATCACAAATATTACAAGAAGAAAAAGAAGAAAAAGAAGAAAAGAAAGAAAAGAAGAATATCACATACTAATTTGTCTGCTCGTTGACGTACAATTCATACATTCTTTAACACCTCTTCAGGAATATGCGACTTCGAGAAATGAATTCCCCCATTATAAGTTGAGATAGCTAAACTCTTAGAGTCCAACTAGGGGCGAACATCTTCTTCGTAAATATTTGACATAGTCACTTTGATAGATGTCTTCTTTTTAAAAAAAAAAGAAATATTACTATCACCGTGATTTTGTAACGGGCTTCTTGAAAGAATCAGGTGAATATGAAGAGATCTTTCATCACCTTTACTTAATCTCTTCAGTGGGAGAGCATAAGATCTCCCTGCATGAATGGAAGACCAACTTTGAACATTATATCTTCAATTATATATTTGCCAATGTGGCGTAACTTAGGCTGCAAGCTTCATATATCAGGAATATTAAGAGTCGTTAAGATTTTATTCTCTTCAATCAGCATTGGATCTGGAAGGTCATTCAATCTTGCCCATCTCTCAGGGAGGCCCCACTCATTTTTCATAAAAAAGAATCTATTAGACCAATTTCTAGATGAATCTCATGCTAAAAATTCTATCAAATTCTTTATTATTCGATAAGAAACACGTCCCTGAGCATCGCATATAAATATACACATTCGGTACAAGTATTTGATGTTCAGAGTAAGACCACGCTCTCTAAAGAAGACAGTCAAACCAAAGATGATCACTAAAGCTCGAAATGAAAATTGTGACAAAGCTACACCACTTATTTTAAAGATCTCAATCAATTTAGGAGCCAAAGAGAATCTGGTCCAATGAAGAATCATCTCGAAATAAAAGTATCCAATGAGGTGAGCGCTCGATCGGACTTTTGACAATAATAGCCACCATCTCATTAGGAAATGAAATTTCTGCGAATTATATAATCGTGATAGTGGATGATATATCGTCTGTAGCTGTCACGTTATTTGGTTTTCTTCGGGCCATCATCTTGTGAAAATACACAATAAATAAAAAAAAAGAGAGAAAAAGACAAAAGTCTAAGAATTGTGTGAAGCAACTCACTCATCCCAATACTTTGGCATATCTTTTCCTGACTTTGTCGCTCACGGATAGCTTTGGATAAAATTTTTTGCCTATGATCTGACAAAAAATATACGCATACATATGAAAAAAAGAAAAAAAAAGAGCTATTTCTAATGATACTCACGAAATTACACCTTTGAGTTGTTCAATGATGGTTCCTAATTGGCGCTTCACCATCTTAGATTATCAAGCTGAATCATCCATTGGAGTTTCAAGAAATTCAATTTCTACAAGAAGAAGTAGAAACTACGGGCCTTGACTGCCTCTAAATCTTGTCTGAGGATAGTTGAAGCCTCTTTGAGGAGAGCTTCGTAGTATGAATGAAGCCTCAAACTCGGTTGGAGCGAGCGGTTGATGATGCATCTTTCGAGGGAAAATTAAAGCCTCGCTGTATGAACTATGGGCCTTGATTGCCTCCAAACTCGATCGGTCCGACGAGGACAGTTGACATCTCTTTCAAGGGAAAATCGGAGCCTTGCCGTATGAACTACGGGCCTTGATCGCCTCCAAACTTGGTCATCAGGCGAGAGCGGTTGATGCCTCTTTCGAGAAAAAAATGCCTCGTCATATGAGCTACGGGTCTTGATCAGCAAATCGAATGACCTTCTCTTAAGAAGTGGTCAAAACTTCGCTGAAAAAAAAAAAGAATTTTTTTATCCCACCTTTGAATTCAGATGATTTCATCTACGCAGAGGAACACTCAGAGCATACAGGTCTCCCTCACTTGAGCCAGAGGGTTTTACAGTGCCCACCATAAGGGGCAAAATGAAAAATCAAACAAAATGGAAAGAAACGAAAAAACGTTCATTGACACGCTCAGCCTCGAAGACGCCACATGAAGCCAGCCTATGAGCGTCCCGGGTCCCAGAATCATGAAGCCTCTCACACGCTGCATCCGTGGTCTTATACCCGCTTCAGATTATAATTCAGGCGTGAAGATCTATTCTCTCAAACTATATGGTTAATAAACCCGCAAATTTCATTAAGAATTTATTATTCTCAATTATTTAGCATTTATTTTTTGGATGATAGAGATAATGTCATCCAAAAATAGGGGACAACTGATATGACACTACAAATCCTACTAGTCGAAGCACGAATCTTGATGTCAAAAGTAATTTGATCCTAAGTCGAAACTAGTACAGGTCAAGCACTTAAAATATCATTGAAAACTTTGGGATATCAATTAAATCCCTAAATAATTTCTAAATATAGAGTGTTTATAATCAAATCGAGCGTCTTGATGAGCCGAATCTAACAAGCCCAAGATCTCTTGATTCTGACTTCATTTGGGCATTCAAATATTTAAAATACATGAGATGATCAAGGGAATCATTTTGAGCTATCCGATGGAGTGGCTTGGATTTTACATGTATTCATAGAAATGCCTCCCCTAAATAGCCCTCATTTTTCATAGCTAAAGAAAGAGAGCTTGAAAATTCCCAAGCATAATCGCGCCATCACTCGACGGTCGTCGACCACCGTCGTTGGCCGCCAACCACCACCGCCAGCTGCCGCCACCGCTGATCCTCGTCGTCGTCAACCACCGTCGTCGATCGTCACCGCCAACCACCATCACCGGACACCATTGTTTGGACATTCTTACCTACCGGTTATCATGCTGACCACTGTTAGAGGCTACTACGACATAGCGCGCCGTGCATCACCGCTACCAATCCGCTGAATCATGCCGCTGATCATCTCTTGTAACTGCCGCTAGCCGCCGCCACACACCACCATCACCATCATCATCGTTTATCAACCACTGCATGCCGGCTATCATTGCTGAAGTCGCGCGGTTGCCGGCCGACCATCACGGCCATCTTCGCCGGCTATCACCACCGCTTCACCATCACTGCTGATCGCTGATTGCCATCATCAATCGCCACCAACAACTATTATAACCAACCGCCAGATAAATTGTCATTTTTGGGATTCTTCACCCTTCTCATAATTCTATAATCCCATTATCAAAAAAACTTTGTACTCTCGAGATACATGAAAGATTTTAGTACCCGTGATTTTTTTTCCCTCTTCTTTTTTTCACATAAAAATTCTGGAGTTTTCTTGTTCATTCTTCAAATATGTGTGTGCTAGATTCTATAATAAAGTTAATGTGTAAACTTTTATTCTACCACAACTAGTTTTCTAGCACTCAACAATACCTAAAAGACTAAAAATTAATTATTTTAAATATATATTTCTTATCTATAATTAATCAAATTGATCGTAATTGTGAAAGAATTCTTCTCACAAATAAATATTTTGACTTAAAATTTAACCGACCTTTGAAATCGCCTGCAAAAGCACAGTATAATACTATTACTCTTTAAGCAACTGATCAAAGTACGTTTTCACAGTTAACTATAATTTAAAGCTTCTTTTAAAAATATTGTGCGTACTACTTTACATCAACTACTATAATTAATTATATCCTAATAGAGATTAACAAACCACCAAATCATAAAAAGATTCATAATCAACATATAATAATATTTTATAAAGCAAAATATCAAAAGATAAATAAACCTTTTAAAATTCATGGCAATTGAATGGCATTATTGAGAGCTAAAATAAAAAATAAGGATATTTATAACATCATTAAAAGCTATTTGAGCTCATTTTTATTTTTTATTTTGATTTTATTTAACTTATGTTTTGATTTGAAATAAAATATATTTATTAGTTATAATTTTAAAAAAAAATACTCAAAATGCTCACAAGTTTTTATTTGAGTGTTTTTTAGAAATAAAGTAATTTATTTTTTTAAAATAAAAAATAAAATATTTATGAAAAAATATCAAATAAATATGTTTTAAAAATAAAAATAAAAAGGCAAGGCAAAATCAATCCCAAACAAGCACTAAGGTAGTCATTAATTAGTATCATGAAGTATTATATTTCAATTATAATAACAAAATTTTAAAATAATATTCTTGAAAAAATCTAGAAAGAAAAGTTTACGCCTTAATTTTCGAGTCCAAAGACACACTGGGTATTTAAAGAAATGAACAATAAAATTTTTTTGGAAAACCTCAAAAGAGGAAAAATCACGGCCAATGAAAGCTTTCCACTATGTATGTTGAGTACAAGATCTTCCGATACCGAGGATTACAGAATCAGATACGGTATGATAGGCGACAACGAATCAGTATGCGAAGAGCAGTGACGAATCGCTAACAATCATGGTAGAACGCCGAAAAATTCAACAGGCTAAACGCGAAACAATCATCGTAAACGCAGAAACAATCGTAGGGGTCATCATGATGGAGGCGAGATCAAGGATCAATGGCGGGCGAGGCTATGGCAGGTGGTGACGTGTGGAGATGGCGACGATCTGGAGGATCTTGAGCTCTCTCTCTCCTCCTTCTTGGCCTCCCCATAGGAATGAATTATTTATTTATGGAGGAGGAGTGCTGTAAATACATGCAACCAACCACTCCATCTGGACGGCCATGATGATTCCAATCGATCATATAATGTATTTTGTGTATTTGAATGCTCAAATAAAGAATTGTAAGATCTTTATTTTTGGAACCCAGCCGGACGCTCGATTGACTATTAATAAAACTCCATATTTGAAACTTTTAGGAATTTAACTAATGTCTCAAAGTTTTGATGATATTTTAAATCTTGATCTCACCAATTTGACAATTGCGATGAGATGACTTAGGAATTTTCGTGAGTCATATCAAATATATTATTTACATCCCATTATTAACCATTTTCAGTGAAATTAAGTGATTAATTACATAAAAGTGAATATATATATATATATATATATATATATATATATATATGCTGAGATTTTGAAGAGTAGCTAAGCAAAGAACAATGTTAAATGCTCTTTGAAATGGAGCCAATTGAATTTAAAGAAAAAAAAAACAATTATATGGTCTTGCAATAGATCTGATAAAAAAAATATTAAAATAATAACTTCATAACTTCAATTTTTTTTTCTTCTAATTTAAGATAGAATTTAAGCAATCTAACTACCTACAAACAGTGTGGACCAAATCATCACACGTTTCAGATAAGATCATCGAACAAGCTCATAGACATGTGGTACTTTAGCTACCTATAAATTTTTATTTTAAAAAATATAAAAAATATTAGTTAAATGTTAAAATATAAATAATATACTCTAATATAGATCTTAAGATTTAAGACCTTATGAATTGAGTCATTTTGGTGGGACTAGAGATGTATGATTAATACGATAGCACAAGTGGTAAGAGTGATCCCTCAAGCTCTATGATGCATCAATATTCTTAAAATTAGAGTACACGATACCGCCTCCGACACACGCCGGATCTTGGAGAAAAAGTGTCTGATTAAAATAATATTTAAAAAATTAAAGTATATCCGTATCTGGCATTTTTAAAAATAGAAGTATCCCATGTCGTCAGATCGTATTAAGGGTGATCCTCAGACAGATTCGTGCATCATAATACATAGAGCACATTTATGCTATATAAGTTTTACTTCATACCTCATGACATATAAATATTGAAATTTTTTATATATTGTAATATTAATTTTAATAGAAATTACTTCGGGACAACATAATTAAAGACTCAGCTCTGCCCAACAAAATAATAATAAAATTATTATATGAATTTATGATTTTTCTATTTATTTAATGATATTTCTTCATCAATATTCCAAAGTAAATGTGGGCCTTGATGGTGTCGACAAAACCTATTGGGCTTAATATTTTCCATTGAATGATAAGAGACATATCTATAAACATAGTGATGCCTAATAGGGTCCATGAGTCATGATATTCACACATTTAATTCATAAGAAAATATTTTATTAAAAATTGGGGGCTATTGCAATTAATGTATTTTCATCTTAAGTTATATTTGGGATAACTTTCTGCTTGGGATCACACCACAAATGATATTTAGGAAATTGAGTTTTGTAAAAGCTAGGTTGAGAAAGCTGTGTTTTCCAACTTAATTCAGAAGAGTGTGGTGGCTGCTAAAAAGCACGATCTAATTTTTTTGAAAAAAAAATATATAATACTTATCATAATATTTTAAACAATAGCTTTTTCTGTAATTACTTCACCTACAAATATCAGAATAGAAATTTTTAGTGATACTCATTCTACGGATAGCTTTTAGGTTTCTTCATTAAAAGCAACCTTTTAGATAATGGAATGGACCCTTAGATATAAACAAGTTGCTGTCAAAACTCTTATGAAGAACAGATTAATGAGGTTATTAAAGAGACTTTTGGTGTTATAGTTTGCAAAAGCACCAAGTTTTATTGTAAGGATTTATATGAGTTTGTGAATTTGACTTAAAGATTGAAAATTATATTTGAATTTGACATGAAAGTTGTCTGATAAGCTGTTTATATAATAAGGATTTGGTATCGGATGAAATATTGATAGAAAAAAAAATTAAATAAACAAAATTATGCATAATAAATACAATGAATCAGGGGTAAATAGCTAATTTGATGTAAATTAATTTCAAAAATTATAGAAATAAAATTCTATGGAGTCGTTTAAGATCACTTTTATTTATTGATTTTTAAATTTTGTGTTTTATTTTATTTGTATTTTGACTTGAAATAAAATATATTTGATATTTTCAAAATATGTTATTTTTATTTATTTTTTTATAATGGGAGTAGATAATAGAAATGTTTTTCAAAATAGTAATAACACTTAAAAGTTATTCTGCGTTAAAAATAAATAAATGTGATTTATTTAAAAATAAATAAAAATATGTGAGAAAATGAAATAATAGTTTTTTTTTTCTTTTTCAATCATTTTATGCGAGAAAATAAAATTTTATAAATTTAATATTTTTAAAGATATTATTTTCTATGAATTCGAAGCAGATAAACTTATCCAAAGCAATTATTTTTTCAAAATTACTATATATATATAAATCCACTTCCTACAAAACTTGGATGTTGCTTGATTGAGTTGAAAATGATTTTTTTTAACTTAACTCTTATCTAAAACTAATAATAATAATAGTAATAAATTATTATTATTATTATTATTATTATTATTATATTTAGCATTCTAATTCATCGTCCCACTAATTACTATATTAGTATTCATGTAATTTAAGAGATCTTAAATGAATAATTTGCATCAAGAAATCCAAAATTCATTTTAAAACATAAATATTTGTCAAAATACAAATCTTCACAAAGATTATCGCTTTATTATTCAAGTGCAAAAAGAGTGCTAATTAGTGATGAAGTGAATTTAAAATTACTTAAAATGATTCTTAATTTGTTTATGATCTATTTGAGATCAATTAAAGTTTATTCTCTTAAATCTTCTAGAATCTTCTTTGAATATAATAAGACTAAGAGTCTATTTGTGATAGCTATTATTGTTTGAAAAAAAAATAGTATTTGAGGTACTGTAAAAGAAGCTGTTACTGTAGTGAATAAATATATTTTTTTTTAATTTTATGAAAGTCAAATCGTAACTTTCTGACAGTCATCACGAGTAACTATGTCATATTAAAAAACACAAATTTTCTACCATAATGTCCAAATGACACTATGATGAGTGCAGCACCACACCGCACCGCCACTACCGCCACAAATGAAGCCTAAGTTATTCATGTATTCACAACAATCTCCTATATTCATTCTTAATAATTCATTTATTGTTTATTGATTTTTACAAGTTTTGATGGTAACACTTAAATAAAAAAGATATGAATATACACAAAATTCTGAGAAAATATTACGTATGAGCTTTTACGTATGTGTAGTCAAACCGTGGCGTTATGCGTGTCCATTATTAAAAATACCATTTTTCAATTAACGAACTTGAGACATCACGTAGCCGGCGTTGCATGGCAGAACCCGACCCGGCCTCGCTCAAACAAAGGAGAGAATTATCAAACGCGTCATTCGACATTCTTCGTCACAGAATAGTTTAGGGCTTAGTTTCGACGAAAATTTTTCTCACTCGCCTCCTCTCGATCGGCACATCCGAGCTTCTCTCGATTTAGCAAAGCATTAAAATTGATCAGAGGCGACTTCATGAGATATTTACACCTGCATTCTTAAACTTTAATGAATTTAGGGTTTTCTCTGTTCTTCTCACCGTCCAATAGATGAACAATTAGAGCATTTGACTTCTTTAAATGAACGAGACATATTTTAGTAGTTATTAGAGATATTTTGTATGTGTACTCTCTATACTGTCATGATGGTACACGACATTATTTTTAAAATTTTGAACTGTTTGCCTTGTGAAATGCTTAGTATATAACATTGTAAGATGTTTGGTGCTATTTCATGAAGGATTTGATGAATTTTGTGCTTTTGGTATAATATGTTCGATACATTATTTACAATTTATTGATTTATGGATGTTTTGTTGTAGGTTGATTATTAGAAGAATTTGAGGAGGGTTGATTTTAGGAGAGTTTGGCATCTGTACTCTATTGAGAGTACATACTATTTTCGACTTTTCATTTGTTTTATTTGGAGGAAATATATTCATTACATTCCATTAGGAATAATTTGGATCTTGATTAGTTAGTTTTATATGAGTTTTGATCTATACTCTGTAATAGATATGCAGCATTTTCTCATTTTTTTTCACTTTGTTTGGGCTATTTGGAGAGAATATATTCATTATATTCCATTGGAAGCAATTTAGAGACTTATTGGTTGATTTTTAGGGGAGTTTAGCATCTGTACTCTCTCTCTCGGAGCATGCCATTTTTTTTTTTCACATTGTTTGACCTATTTGGAGAGAGTATATTCATTACATTTCATTAGAAGCAATATAGATACTAATTAGTTAGTTTTTAGGTATAATTTGCATCTGTACTCTCTATATTCTCATGAGAGTACAGAGTATTTTGCTCATTTCTTTCTAGTTTCATATGAGAATATATTCACATTCTCTATTGGAAGTAATTTGGAGCTTATTGATTGATTTTGGAGAGTTTTGCATCAGACTCTCTCAGACATCATATTCTCATGAGTATGTAACATTTTGCTCACTTTTTTTAGTTTTTTTGGAGGGAATATGTTCATTTCATTAAAGCAATAGACCGATCAGTTATTTTTCGTGTAATCATCCATATTCTCTCAATCTCAGAGTACATAGCATTTTTCTCATTTTTTCCAGTTTCTTTGATATATTTAGAGAGAATATGTTCACTACATTCTATTAGAAGCAATTTGATTAGTTTTTAGGTGAGTTTACATCTGTACTCTCACTAAATATCTGTACTATTTTTTTGACTTTTTTTCCACTTTGTTTTTTGTTTGGAGGAAATATGTTTATTACATTGTGAACGATTATTGATTAATTTTTATATGAGTTTTGTATCTATACTCTCTATACTTTCATGAGAGTAAAAAGCATTTTCTCATTTTTTTTTTTTTTTTGTTTGTTTGGAGAGAATAGCTTATATTGGAAAGCAATTTTCGAGATATCAGAGAGTATTCGCTGATGCTATTCCGTATTTTCAAGAATTATTTGGTATCTGAATCAATTATTTTGGTATAATTTGCATCTCATTTGTATTTTTTTTTTTAATTTTTTTTATTTGGAGAGAATATGTTCCATTAAAGCAATTTGGTTGATTTGGAGTTTGATTTTTTTTTCTATTTCTCTATACTCTCATGAAACATATGAATTTATTTTCTACTTTTTTCTACTTTTAGAAAATATGTTCATTATATTATTAGGAATAATTTGGAGGCGATTGGTTGATTTTATGTGAGTTTGCATCAGACTCTCCTCAGAGTACATAGAGATTTTCATTTTTTTTTTTTTCCATTTTGTTTGGCCTGTTTGGAGAGAATATGTTCACTACATTCCATTAGAAGCAATTTGGAGACTTATTGGTTATTTTTTAAAGGAGTTTTGCATCTGTACTCTCATGAGAGTACAAACTATTTTCTAACTTTTTTTTCACATTGTTTAGCATGTTTGGAGGAAATATGTTCATTATATTCCATTAGGAATAATTTGGAGACTGGTTGGTTGATTTTATGTAAGTTTTGTATTCTCTACTCTCATGAGAATGAGCATTTTCTCATTTTTTTTCACTTTGTTTGTGGGAGAGAATATGTTCATTATATTCCATTAAGTAATTTGGGCTTATTGTTTTAGGAGAGTTTAAGATATGCATTTCTTTCTCTTTACTGAGAGTCTGAGCATTTTTGCTCATTTCTTTCTACTTTGTTTGGCCTATTTGGAAAAAATATGTTCATTAATTCCCATTAGAAGTAATTTGGAGAATGTTTGGTTAGTTTTTAGGTGTATTTTACATCTGTACTCTCTGTACTCTCCTGAGAGTACATAGCATTTTACTCATTTTTCCCAATTTTTTTGGTATGTTTGGAGAGAATATGTTCATTACATTCCATTGGAAGCAATTTGGAGGCTGCTTAGTTGATTTTTAGTGGAGATTTGAAATTTTTTGATTTATTTTCAGTTCTTTTGTGTTGTTTGGAGGAAATATGCTCCTTATATTTGAATTAATTAAAATTCGATTGGTTTTAGAGTTTTAGGCATGTCTACTCTTCGGACTCCATCATCGATAATGTTCTCATTAATTGACTTTTATTTTGAAGTTTACAATGTCGAGAAAGGATAACTTCGAGATACATGCCTAACCGCTTAGATGGTGTTTGATAATATCATAAAGACGCTTATGAAGTCATTGACATTTTAAAGAGGCTTCATTTGTATCAATTTACTACCATCAAATTCAAAGAAGACTCCACATCACGCCAATCCCGCTCACGATATGGTAAGCAGATTCTTTTTCTCGAAATGGGCAATGGAAAAGGTTTTACCTGATGTAACTGGAATTGTAATGGATGTAGCATACTGTGTGCTGTATTGTAAATCTTTTTTTTGTATAACAACTAGGTGACATTTGAATGCCTACATATGATACTAATATTGGGTATTTGGGCCTTTTGGTTTCATAATTTGATGGAGACATCAAAGATTTGCAGGTACCAGTGACTTTGTCACCATATGATGCGTTATCACATGTATTATTTGATACATTAAAGTTAACTTATACAAATATTCATTGTCGATCTGGGCGGCTGAGCACATAAGCATCATGAGGCCGTCATTTCCATCTGGAAAGCAACACATGTTGCGATGGCCAAAAATGAAGTTTGCAGACGATGCTTTTACTAGTTTGTGAGGACATCGGATAATACATAATAATATCACTTAGTTCATATAAAAATGTATTTATTTATACTATAAGTTATCACATTTTTTTCACATGTCTGCCTTTCATTCGAGGGCATATTAGCTCCTTGAATCATTGTCTCCTGCTCAACATATAACCCATAGCGATAGTTCATTGTAAGTCCATTGATGAGATCCATTGAATCTCCATATGTCTCTCATATTCTCCCCTTCTAGTATCAAGATGCCCTTACTACCCATGCGAAGGCTTTGTGGTGGAGAGCATACTTGTAGGTTTCAGGGCCTTGAAAGATATTGTATCATTTTTTTAAGCAACAATGAGAGAGAGAATGGATGGAATTAATTTGAGGGTAACCGCAGAGGCTGATTGTCGCCAGGTCCCAAAGCATCCCAAGCATGGTGGAAGCTATGGAGGTGACCTGGAGAATCTTGAGGAGGCGGGGCAAGACTCATGGAGGCTACCGCAGGGGAGTCTCTTGTGGAGGCAACTACAGTGGCTACCCCTGTGGAGACTTCCACTTGGAAAACCCCTATGGTAGAGGCTACCACAGGGGAGGTTCCTGTGGTGGCTACCATAGGGACTTTCCATGTGGAGGCTTCCACTAGGGAAGCCCTTATGGAGGTTTCCACTGGGGAAGCCCCTGTGGAGGCCACCATAGGGGAAGCTCTTGTGGAGGCTTCCACTGCATGATGCAAGAAGCCTTTACTTAGCAGCATTGAGCATGGTGTGAAGGCCCGACAGATGAGGAAGAGAAAAGCTATATCTTCCCCCTTCACACACACTTACAGGAAGTCACGGTACAAAATAAATCATGTGGTAGCCTCCACTCAGGATGACCAATCGATAGAAGAGGTATTACATTACTTTCTTTTTAATTTGACAAAATAGTAACTGATTTCACTAAATTTTTTTATAAGTATGCGGATATGCGCTAATAATGAATAATCAAGACCGCTATCATCGTACTTGAGAGCATCGCCGAGGTTTGCATCATCTCAGCAGATTGATCCTTAATTCACAGTTAATCTAGCTCTTTATCACTAACTTTCGCCGTCAATAATTTCCTTATGTACCGAGGCAATATCATCATGTTATCGAGTCACATAAACACCTTCATTCATTTACACTCATTTAATTGCTCGCTTTCAAATATTTCTCACATGCGTGATATAATATTCATAGGGAATATTATTATCATGCGAGGTAGAT
Organism: Cymbidium sinense; assembly: GCA_021442155.1. Lineage (NCBI taxonomy): Eukaryota > Viridiplantae > Streptophyta > Magnoliopsida > Asparagales > Orchidaceae > Cymbidium > Cymbidium sinense. The sequence continues at coordinate 89,154,145 of CM038215.1, forward strand.
CGATGAGTTATGATCGATCTGATGTACACCTTGATGCCTTCATCTTTTGCGAAGTACTCGCCATGGAGTTGTATGTCTCCTATTTATATATTTCATGCTTTAGATAAGTTACCTCAGAAATGTGAGTAGTATGATTTAATCCTTGTTTATATAGATAAAGCTAGAATTTATAATAAACTTTATCTTCCCTTCTGCGAGTTATGCAAAATATTCTGAATGAGAAAGTAAAATGGTCATCCAAAGATTCTTAGAGTGTATCAATACTCTTACTTCCAATTATAAATAATCAACACTGGACACTCATGATTGGGCATATTAAGCTTGGGGCCTAATATTTTTATGATTCAGTGCCAAACCCAACCCATAAGGTCATTATTCCTGAGATTGTAAGAACTGTTTTCAATTAGGTTTCCTTAAATTGCTTTTTTTTTGCCAACTTATTGACTATATTTCTTACTATTCAGATCAAATTAATTGTTGAAGATGTTGGCCGGTCTTTTGCCAGCGATCCCACAAAATGAGAGTACAGACTATTTCCTTAATTTTTTTTTTTCATTTCTTCAGGATAGTTTGGATAGAATAGCTTCTATGGAGATCATTTAAAGCAATTTGTTGGCTGCTAGGTTGCCTATTTAAGCTATCTTCAATATGTACTCTCTGAACTTTCTTGAAAATACAAAATATTTCCAGATTTTTTCCAATCTTTATTTTAGGCTGTCTAGAAAGAAAATGTTTAGTACACTCCATTACAGGTTGCCAGGAGTCTAAATATTAGCATTCTTAACCTATTTTGTATCTGTACTCTCTATACTCTCCTAAGAGTACATAATATTTCTTCTATTTTTTAAATTTTTCTGGATAGTTTGGATAAAATATGTTTAGCAGAAACCATCTGCAATAATTTGGTTGATGTTGGGCTGCTTTAATGAGATATGTTTCATTTGTATTCTTTATACTCTCTGTATTCTCTGTACTCTCCTGAGAGTACAGATTATTATGTACATGTTCTCTAGCTTTTTTGGGCTATTTGGGTAGAATTATTTTATTATATTCCATTGCAGGTAGTCTGGAGGCTGGCTATTAGCATATTTGAGGTGTTTTGCAGCTGCACACTTTGTACTGTCCTCAGAGTACAAATTATTTTCTTAAATTTTTCCACTTTTTCTTTACAAGTTGGAGAGGAAATGTTTACTGTAACCTTAAAGCAATTTAGAGGCTTCTGGGTTGCTTTTCATAACCTTTTTTGGCCTATTTATCATTAATATGTTAAGTAGACTCCATTTGAGATGTACTCTTTATACTCTCTATACTCTATGTACTCTCTGTACTCTATGTACTCTCCTCAGAGTACATATTATTATGTACATGTTCTCTACCTTTTTTTTTGGCTATTTCGGTTGAATTATTTTAGTATATTCTATTACAGGCAGTTTGGAAGCTGACTATTAGCATGTTTGAGATGTTTTGCAGCTACACTCTTTCTAATATCCTCAGAATACAGATTATTTTCTTAATTTTTTCCACTTTTCTTTCTGGAGGAAATGTTCTTGTATCCTTAAAGCAGTTGGAGGCTTCTGGGTTGCTTTTCATGACCTTTTTTGGCCTGTCTGTCATTAATATGTTAAGTAGATTTCATTATAGGTGTACTCTTTGTACTCTCTGTACTCTCTATACTCTCTTGAGAGTACAGATTATTATGTACATATTCTCCAGCTTTTTTTGGGCTATTTTGGTTAAATTATTTTATTATATTCCATTGCACGTAGTTTGGAGGCTGACTATTAGCATGTTTGAGGTGTTTTGCAGCTGCACTCTTTCTACTATCCTCAGAATACAAATTATTTTCTTAATTTTTCCATTTTTCTTTGCAGGTCGGAGAGGAAATGTTTATTGTAACCTTAAAAGCGGTTTAGGTACGTGTTACTTTTCATGACCTTTTGGCCTCATCATTAATATGTTAAGTAGATTCTATTACAGGTGTACTCTCTGTATTCTCTATACTCCATGTACTCTTTGTACTCTCTGTACTCTCTGTACTCTCTGTACTCTTTATACTCTCTGTACTCTCTGTACTCTCATGAGAGTACAAATTATTATGTACATGTTTTCCAGCTTTTTTGGGTTGTTTTGGTTGAATTATTTTATTATATTCCATTACAGGTAATTTGGAGGCTGACTATTAGCATGTTTGAGGTGTTTTGCAGCTGCACTCTTCCTAATGTCCTCAGAATACATATTATTTTCTTAATTTTTTCCACTTTTTCTTTGCAGGTCGAAGAGGAAATGTTTACTGCAACCTTAAAGTAGTTTGGAGGCTTCTGGATTGCTTTTCATGACCTTTTTTGGCCTGTCTGTCATTAATATGTTAAGTAGATTCATTACATATTTCTGTGCTCTCTCCGATCATTAAGAGTACATATTTTTTTTCTATTTTTTATGATGATTCCTTTACTTGTTTGGAGAAAATATGCTTAATTGATTCCACCATATCTGGCGGATATACTCTTTGTACTCTCCTGACAGTACATATCCTTTCCTCTGAAATATATCTTAAAATATAAATTAAACATATTGTCCTGCAAGTTTTCTGTTTGTTCTCGCTGTATTCTCTACTGAACAAATTAAAAATAGCTTAAAATATATGTTCAACTAGAATTAATATATGAAGATAATTTTAATTATCATTCTGAAAAATTTAAAATACATTAATTGTCTTTTACTCTATAATTTTTTCATTCTACTCATAATCATAACACATATGTAAGATACATGTCATTAATTTCTTAAATAGTTTCTTAGTTGGATTAATTAATTTTCACATTCAAATTATGTCATATTGTAAATTCAGAATTACCTGTAATGACTAATTTTAAACTATATTTTGATTCGAAAATCTTAACAAATACCTTCCACTACATTGTAAAGATATCTAACATCTTTGCTCGATCATGTTAACAATCATATAAAAGGCTTGATCATTTACCAGTGGTCACACATGCCCATATACCTTACAATTGCTGAGCATATGTTGAGCTGATCAACTTAGATTTGATTGGCCCAATTCTTCTTGACCTTCTAACCTATCCTGACATGTCATTGAAAAGATCAAATAAAATATTGAAGATAAAATTTACATTATTTAAAAATTAGTATTTACATAAATTTGTATTGTATAATTAAGGATAATACAATTGAATGATACATGATATGTCAAATCAGACGCAAGTAATAAACCATTACATTCAATCACATTCATAATGCCACAATTTGAAAGTATAAAGGAGAAGCAATATAAATCGCTTAACATGTAAACTTAATATAAGTGGGTAAGATTATTATACTTAAATCTTTAATAAAGAAAATTATGTTCTTTAAAAATGGGCTAAATTCATTTGTATGATTATTTTTTAAATGTTTGAAATTTGTTTTTGTCGACATGCTTCTTAAATCTACTATTAAATAATGTAAGTCATAAATTAGACCAATAAACTATTAAAATTGCGACTTAACACTAATTAAATATAAAATTTGCGTGTGGAGCAAATACTTTTTTTTTTAAGATGAAGAATTTTTTTTAAAATAATTTAATAACTGAAAATATAAAATTAATTAAATTAATATTATTGAGTATAATGGTTGATTGCATAAAATATAAGTTTTGTTGTGAGATTGAGAAATGATAGAAGTTTTATATAAACCATATCGATCGTAGCTACAAGATAGAAAACTTAGAGTTTTCAAATGTCAGTTTGAGAAATTGCTTAAAGATGAGCATATGAAAGAATATCTAGTAGACCACCATACTAAGAAACATCATAGCAATAATACTGGCAATTTTTTTTTTTTAAGTTCTATTAATCTTATTGATAAGAGCACGTGGGCTTATCAAATTTTGTAATGCCTGCAATAAAATCATTTCATAAAATGTGGAGTACTTAATAGAGTAAAATGTAATTTAATATTAAAGCAATTGATGCAGTGGAATGAACCTCTGATAGCTATGTAAGGCTATATAGAAAAGACTCTAACGAAAAAGCATTTTGATACAAGCACATTCAGTATAACATCATACATCACAGACCAACTTAATTTCATAAGCTATTAGTACAAATTTAGTAATTGGAAATTGGACCGTTAGTGAAGACCTATTTATTTTATTTTTTAGGGGAACCCCATATAGGGAAATTTTTTTCAACACAACCGTCTTCTCATCGCTAATGAATGTTTATGACTTTCTATATATTTCTTTATCATCCAATTCTCATCCAAATCAACAGAAAATCTAATCATTGCAGGATAACCACTCCTTGTTTCTATTTTCTGGAAATTTACTAAGCAGTTAAGACTGACAGATTTCTTCTGACTTGCTTTTGAACATAAAAAATCCTTTGATTTCAATTTCTTGGAGTTTGACCAATAACTAGTATGATCCTTCCTAACACTGAACCCATTTTGATGTGCGTAGTCACAGTATAGTGTAAACACCTCCGTTTCGTTGTGAACAGTGATCCCAAGGAGTTTCTCATATTTGGGTCATTAGATTTCACGACTTCATCATCGTACCGCTCATTTACTGCATTCACCTGCTTAGACAGCTCCACAAATATGTAATAAGCAAAATAGCTCCAGAAATGAACATATTCCCTCCAAATAGGCCAAACAAAATGAAAAAAAAATGTGAAAATGCTCTGTACTCTCATGAGATGTATGAGATCAAAACTCCCAAAAACCAATCTCAAGTTGTTCTAATGGAATGTAATGAACATATTTCTCCAAACAGCCAAAACAAAGTGAAAAAAAGTTAGAAAATAGTTGTATGTTTAGAGTAGTCTGAGAGATGTAAAACTCCTTTCAAATCAACTAATAAGCCCAAATTACTTAATGGAATGTAATGAGCATATTCTCCAAACAAGCAAAAAAATGAGAAAAAATCTACTCTCATGAGAGTACAAAGAGTACAGAGAGTATATATGCAAATTACACTTAAAAACTAACTAATCAGTCTCCAAGTTTTTCCTAATAAAATATAATGAACATATTCCCTCCAAGCAGGCCAAACAATATGAAAAAAAAATGAGCATAATACTCTGTACTCTCATGAGAATATATTAAATATATTATCACCAAGCAGGCCAAAGAAACTTCCCTAAAAACCAACCAATCAGGCTCCAGAATGCTTCAAATGGAATGTATTAAACATATTATCACCAAACGGAGAAAGCGTCAAAAATGAGAAAAAACTCAGACTCTTCTGGAGAATTACGATCTAAACTTCTAAAACCAACCAATAAGCCTCTAAATTGCTTCCAATGAAATGTAGTGAATATATTCTCCCAAGCAAAACAAGTAGAAAAAAAAAAAAAGAGAAAATGCTCAGACTCTCATGAGTATAGAGAGTCTGATACTCTCACTCACATAAAACTCAACCTCCAAATTATTCTTAATGGAATGTAATGAACATATTTCCTCTAAATAGGCCAAACAAAGTGGAAAATAAGATAGAAAATAGTTTGTACTCTCATGAGAGTATAAAGAGTACAGAGAATACAGATGCAAAACTCCCATACAAACCAACCACATTCTCCAAATTCTTCAATGGAATATAATGAATATATTCTTTTCAAACAGGTCAAAAAAATTGAAAAAAATGAGCAAAATACGTACTCTGGAGAGTCTGAGATAGTCTGATCTGAAAATAAAAACCAACCAAACATTCTAAATTACTTCTAATGGGAATTAATGAACATACTCCCTCCAAACAGACCAAACAAAGTGGAAATAAATGAGCAAAAATGATTTGTAGAGAGTCTGAGTCTGAATACAAAACTCACATAAAACCAACCAATCTCCAAATTATTCCTTGAATGTAATGAACATATTTCCTCTGTTAAAGCGTCAAAAATTGAGAAAAAAAACTGCACTCTCATGAGAGTACATCTGATCTGAAAACTCATAAAATCAACCAAACATACAAATTACTTATAATAGAATGTAATGAATATATTCCCTCCAAACAGGCCAAAGAAAGTGAGGATAAATGTGAAAATATTATGTACTCTCATGAAAGTATAGAGAGTACAGATACAAAACTCACATAAAAACCAACCAATAGCCTCCAAATTATTCATAATGAAATGTAATGAACATAATTTCTCCAAACATGCCAAACAAAGTGAAAAAAAAAGTCAGAAAATAGTCTATACTTTCTGAGAATCAGAAGCAGAGATGCAGACTCTAAAACTCCCAAAACAAGCGGCCTCCAAATTGCTTTGAAATGAAATGAACATATTCTAACAGAAAAGAAATTGAAAAAAATGAGCAAAATGCTACTCTCGAGAGAGTCTGATGCAAAATACACTAAAATCAACCAAACATTCTCTAAATTGCTTTGTGAGAATTAATGAACATATTCCTCCAAACATGCCAAACAAAGTGAAAATAAATGAGTAAAATGTTATATACAGAGAGTATAGTCTGAATCTGGGATACAAAGTCATAAAACCAAACCAATCACCTCAAATTAATCCTAATGAAATATAATAAACATATTTCCTCCTGTTAGGCCAAAGAAATTGAAAAAAATGAGAAAAAAACTATATACTCTCATGAGAATATAGAAAATACAGAGAATACAAATGCAAAACTCTCATAGAAACCAATCAAACAGCCTCCAAATTACTTTTAATGGAATGTAATGAACATATTTCCTCCAAACATGCCAAAAAAATGAAAAAAATGTGAAAATGCTCATGTCTCTTAGAGTATAGAGTCTGAATGTAAAATTCAAAATCAACCAAACAGCCTCCAAATTACTTATAATGGAATATAATGAACATATTTCCTCATAACATGCTAAAAAACTTTGAAAAAAATGAGGAAAATGCTTCTCTCAATCTGAGATGCAAAACTCTCACGAAAACCAATAACAGTCTAAAACTTAATGAAATGTATTAAACATATTATCATCAAACAAAAAGAAATTGAAAAAAAAAAATGAAAATATTATGTACTCTAGGAAGAGTCTGAGATCTGCTCACAAAATAAACTAATCGCCTCCAAAATGCTTTAAATGGAATGTATTAAACATATTATTCAAACAAGCTAAAAATCAAAATAATATGAGATTGGTTAGTACTCTGAGAGTGAGTACATGCAAACACTTCCTAAAATAAGCAAAGTCTCTTGCAAAAGACCTGGTGTAATATACCCTAAATAAAATAATTTCAAAGAATATCACTAACAAACGTAAAAATTATACATATACATCGAGAAATTCTTGTTTTGACCTTCTTCGCTATAACATACGACTTAACCGAAGTGTGCTTTTGGGGTTCGTCGAAAAATTCTTGGATTTATGGTAACTCGTGGGATAAATAACCCGAAAAATCAAAGCTCTCCAAGATATGATTCCTCAAGAATATCAAAGACGTCCAACGTTTGAATGGATTTGCATTATCCGTTTCGCCTTCGGGGACAAATACTTACCGTTCTTTAAAATATTGAAGGAGCTAAAATAATAATTTTGATGGTGAATGTCGGTATGCCTTTGAGCAACTAAAAGAATATCTAGCATCTCCACCCAGCTATCAAACCTATTCAAGGAGAAAGCGTTATACTTATATCTTGCGGTTTCTTACGCATAAACTCGGTTTTAGTGCGAGAAGAAGATGGGGCACAATTTTATTACGTTAAAATTCTCTCGATATAGAAAGTCGTTATCCATTTGCGGATAAAGTGGCTCAGCGTTAGTTTTCTGAAAATTGCGTCCATACTTTCAAACTCACACCATGCGTTCTTTATCATGCGTTACCGGCAGTTCTCTCTATCAATCAATTACAACGATCATTATTTACATGGTTGTTATTCCTCTCTTATGCAATTTTGTAATCCGTTATCAAGACTTTTGTAGAAACATATACACATGAAAGCTTTTCTTAGGATTTTTCCCTCTTTTGAGGTTTTAGTTAAAACTCATTCTCGTTATCTTTAATTACGCTGTGTCTTTGAATTATGATAAATTTTATTTTGGTTTTCGACATTTATCAATGTGTTTTATTTAACACATTATCAAATTTAAATTAGTCATATATCTAATTCTTCATCTTCTGATCTTCAGAAAAATGAAATGAGATTTTTATTTTTCTCTTCTCGATTTGTCTATATATATATATATATATATATATATATATATATATATATATTCTTTTAAATTCTCTCGCGTTAACGACGCTTCTCCTCCCATTATTTGAGCGAGCTGAAAAGCGTTAATGGCGTCATTGAGCGCCGCCCAGTAACAACACTATTAAGTGAAAAAAATATATATTTTTATAATGGACAGGTATTGCATTATTATTGGAATTGTTATTGAAATCCGGATGTAAAGCTACATTCGGACTCCGCACGTAATATTTTTTTCAAAATTCTACAAGAAGTCGCTGAGGCATTAGCCCATAAACCCTAAACAATCAGCGCATGAAATCTATTCTAGATTACAACAATCAATGAGAAATAGAGATGTGATGAAGGCTACAGTGTAACGTCTAATATTTAGATTATTAAAACTTTTGATTTTGCTCATTTATCATTTCATTTTATTATCAAATTTAAAATAATTTATGATTTTAAGATAACTTAAGACATTAAAACGCCCAAGCTTCACTAATAGCGCTGCTGCGTCTTAATTCCTGGCTGAGCTCAGAGTTCCATTGGAGATCTCAACCGTGATAACTCGCCTCTTCCTGTGATATCTCTTCAATACGGTAAATCCTGTAGCTTCTGTCTATATAACATTCCTTCTGTTAGCCTGAATACTGCACATTTTCTGTTCTGATAATTTGCCCCTCTGATTAGTTAACTATAGTTTCGTTTGACTAAACTTTTCGGTTTCCTGAAAAGCTGGTTTAAAAGTATTTCCTGAAAAATTATGTCTTTTGCTTTTTGAAAAAGGGCTAAAATACTTCGATTGAAAATTTAGCATTTAAAATTATTGACAGATCAAAATTAAAATTCACACTCTCAAAAGTAAAAGCACGCTAAAAAAACAAACAGCTATATTCTTGAACCAACATCAAAATCTATAGATTTAACCTTTACTGCACTACTTTTTATTTAGTACATAATTTGTGAAAGCATGTCAATAGAAGGACAATCATATACCTAATGTACTATGTTTATAGGGATTTCCTGAAAGGATTACATGTGGTTCCTGCCTTGGATCTTTGTATTCTGGTCTACAGTTAAATTTGTTGTTAAATAGCCTTTCTGCTGTTCAAGCCAGTGATTTTGCCATCACCTTTGATTGTCAGTGAGGGTGATTTATGAAACCTCTGTATCAGCGAAAAGAGAAAGCAGGATGATTAGCTTGATTCATTGTGAGGGAAAATAAAAGTTGGCATTTGATTACATAAAATAAAAATAACTAAATTAAAATTGGTTTCAGGGGTTTATAACGTAAAATCATAGCTGACATGACAACCTTGATTTGAGTGTCTTTTAAATCCACCTGTGGCTTCTCCTCAATATGAGCAAGTACTTACATGAGACAACCCGATCATTCCAAAAGCTCATTTAAGTTGTAAGTCTTGATAAACATTGTGCAATTACAATGGCCTCCAATTGTGCAATTACAATTTTACTATGCCCTGGATGTAAAACATTGAAATTGAAAGTGAACCGACAGAAGAATGTCAAGACCACTCCTTCATTCAAGGATCTGTCATGAGATCAAGTAGCAGAAGAATGCTTTATGGGGGTGTTGAATCAACCCCATGGGAGGAGGAGAAGTCAACATTAGATGAGAAGAATGATGATAAGACTAGCTCTGTAAATACTCTTCTTAACAGTAAGTGCTTCAAGTGCTATGGATATGATCACATGGCCTCCAATTGCCCAAATAAGAGAGTGATTTCCTTCATTATATAGGGCCTAATTGAAGAGGTAGACATTGAAAATTCAAGAGAAGAGAGACCTAAGGATGAGTATTAGCTTCAAGTAAATGAGGGAGAAATGCTATTGATTCAATAGGTCTTACACGCTGAACCAATGAGAAAGTAATAGTGACTCAAGAACCACATCTTCTGCACCCGATGTACTATGAAGGATAATGTGTGCACTCTTATCATTGATGAAGATACTTGTGAGAATATTATTTCTACCCGCTTGGTAGGAAAATTGAATCTCTCCATACAGAAAGACTCCCAACCATACTCTTTGACTTGGTTGAATAAGGGAAATAATATTTGTGTTGATTGAAGGCACTTGGTGAAGTTCTCTATTGGAGACAAGTTATAGGAATAGGTGTAGTGTGATGTCATGTCTATGGATACTTGTCATATCTTTCTAGGCAGACCCTGACAGTAGACAAGAGGACAATTCATGATGGGTTTAAGCATATCTACACATTCATGAAGATAGCAGCTCACGAAGATCAAGAAAAGCCTTTCTGCCAACCTTTCCTCTTTCTTTGAGAGTGTTGTTGGCACCATATGTAAGTCGAGTTAATCCACAATTCAATTAAATACGAAAATAATAGTCAAATCGCTCAAAATGCGTGGGTGTCGAAAATGGTAAAATGACCTACGATCGATGAGCTGCCAGCGTTAATATCAAAATGGTCAAAATATAAATATTGCATAATCTAAAGAGCACCGTCAGCGCATATCGATGTGTCGACATACAATCGGAAGCCACGGCGATATCGACGACCTCTTTATGAAATTGATCGCGTCGGCAAACATCGAAACTATCAAATGAGGCGCGCTTAATTATGGCAGTGCATGCAATGTCCGAAATGACAACGTGCAAATCGAATCTCGACGTCGCCAAAATCAACCCAAATGACTTCCGATCGTGACGGGCGCCATTCGCGTTGAATGTCACCGGTCATAATATAAATATCGACAACGATGATCAACCGATCAAACGATCGAGTCGTCAGCCCATGCATGCAATCGACGGCCGACACGAAAACGGCTCCGTTCGTGAAATTGATTCACCATAACAAATATCAAAATCTATCAGTAGGCATCGCACTCAATTCGGACAAGTCGCGTGAAAATCGAAAAGCGGCGTCGTATTTTAAACTGAAATCGACTCAATTTGACACCGAGTTGAACCAAACAACCTCCGATTGTGAAACAGACTACGTTGTTACGTCCGAAACATCGGAATAACTTTAAATCAATATATATCAACTATATGATGATATCATCATAAAATTCATTATTAAGATTAATTAAATCGTTAAAAAAATAGAGAGAAAAGAAGAAAAAAAAAAGAAAATTGCAATGGCTCTGATTTAAGTTCCTCCCTCTATAACATCGGACGGCTGAGCTGATTTGATCTCATCCGTTACGGCTAGATCCTCTTCAACCGCTCCCTCGAAGCTGCGCCTCACCGCTCGCTCTCGGCTTTATCCTCCGATCTCCGTCCCATCTTAAAAAAAAAAAAAAGAGGAAGCGTTTCCCAGATACTCCTAACCGCTCCAATGGAGAAGGTTTTAATTCCACCCAATCTAAGGAAGCCGCCACCGCCAATGATGACAGCGGCCAATAATGGCAGCGGCGGAGGAGGGGAGCAAGAGAGTGGGGCGTCCGACCTTGTCCGTGAGCTCCTCGAAATTGTCGAGACGGTGCGGTCATTTCCCGACTACCGCCGCACGCAGAGGAAAGAGTGCTATAATCTCATCCGCCGGATGAAGCTCATTGTGCCATTGCTCGAGGAGATCCCTGTGCCGGATGGGCTCCGCGTCAAGCTCTACAGTCTTCGGACGGCCTTCACCGCCGCCAAGAAGCTACTTGGATGTTGTCATGATAGAAGCAAGATCTGTTTGGCGTTGGAAAGCGGAACAGTTATGAATAGATTTCATTTTGTTAATGAGAAGTTGACTCAAGCCGTGGAAGGCATGCCGTATGAAGGACTTTGTATTACAGATGAAGCTAAGGAACGGGTTCCGGATGAATCGTTGTTGGAGAAGCAGGAGGGAGATCAGTTGATCTCGTCAACTAATTTGGAGACGACGGAGGTCGCAGAAGAGATTAATGACGGTACAGATCAAGATGTGGCATTGGAGAGCAACGAGAGCAAGCTGCAGGAGATTGACGGCAAACTCCACCGGTGGTAGATGAATCCGTCGAGGAAACTCGATATCAGAGTGCTGAGAACTGCAGTAAGTGTCGGTTTGACAAGCTCGAGACCTCGTCCTATTGCCTTTCACAGAATGAAATCAAGCATCACAGAGATCGGCATGTAATTGTTTTTATGGTAAGTTTGTGGGATGATCTGTGCCATGACTAGGGGCGACAATTGAGCAACCTGTTGCTAATTTTGGTGATGTTGACAGCATTGATGCTATTTTAGTTGAGTAGTTTGATTCCAAATGCACTTTTGAGGAAGAAGGAAACTGTACTGATGATAGAGAAATGTGTAAAGATTATGACATGATTGATAAACCTGAAGACATTCTGGAGGATTTAGAAGCCAAAAATGATGAACCCGAAGAAATTATTTTTGTGAAACACTCTGAAGATGGGATGCTACAACTAAGCTCATCAATGGACACTCCTTTGAAGAACTTTTAGGATGTTGAAAGCCCAAGTTTCAATTCTGTCTTAAGAGGCGGTGTTAGGAAATCAGTTAAGATTGTCCAGAAGAAATCAAAAATTGGTGATCTCATCTCTACTGAGTCAGCAGCAGATACAAGAACAAACGTAGTTGTTATTTCTAGCAAGAAGGTTGGGCAGGAAGGGACCAGAGATTTTGGTTGTGAGCCAACTTGGAAAAAGAAAAGATGGGGCTATAATAGAGTCAAGTAATCTGTGGAAGACCAAAAGAACATCAAAAGAGCAATACAAAAGCGAGCATCTGCATATATGCTTGTCTCTTTTGCGGGTTTAGCCTAATGCGATAGGTAATGGGTGTGAAAGGCGGGTGGTGTCATGACACCACTCTCTATACTCAATATGACATACCAAGCTAAACAAATTATTAGATGTCGCTCTGCTAGTTGAAATATTACCGAAATTTTAACTGAATTTTGGACTTGGAAAGAAAAAAAAAGAAATGAATATATATATTGCATATTTCTTTGCTTTTGATGCTAAATGCGATAATAGTGGGTGCAAGAGAAGATGTGGTGTCATGAGACCGCTTTATCTTCGATAGAGGCGTCTGAGTAAGTCAAAACTTATATCTGGATGTGAGAGACTGAAATTTATTCAAAATTTTGAGACTTAACAAAAAAAGAAAAAGAAATTTAACGTTAAGTTAAATATAAAATATAAAGTCCTAAATAAATAAATAAATTAAAAATTAAATGTAAATGAACTTAAAATGAATTTGACATAAAATTGAAAGGTTATGATCTAAATAAAATTCGAACTCAAAATAAATCGATTTGATTGTAACTTCTGAGCTCAAACTTATAAATTAATGATGACATCAAATTAAATTCTGAATTGTAAAGCTTGGAGGCAAATAACCTTTATAAGATTCAAATCAAAACTTAGAAGATTGACTGAGTGAAGATGAACGATACTTTACAAACATAAATCTATTTAAATGTATAATTGGATTATCAAAAGCTTGTAATATGATTCAAATATAGCTTTCAAATGTAAAATTCAAAGGAAGCTAGAATTCAAATAAGCTCGCTTAAAGAAAGTATAATAGCTTGCATGAGCGAGTATCAAATTTGAATGTTGAATTTGCAAAGATCTAATGGGTCTTTAATGAGCATAAGTCAATCATTGAAGTTTAGAAGTTTTATGAATAAATAAAATGCAAGTAAAAATACAACATTTTGAGTGCAAATATAAATCTAATTCTGCTTCAAAATGCCACCGAACTCGCAATACTCAAATGCAAGTGGGCAGAAGGCTCTATTTAAAAATTTCAAGTAAATACGTCATTTTATTATGCGTAAAAGCGAGCGACGTTAATTAAAACATTCTGCGCGACATTATCTTTGAATGTTTAGATTGTGTTTGAGGATCGCCGATTCTTCGGTTTAGTCTTGGATTGGATCGAGTTAAAACCTAAAAATCAATTATAAAATTTCAATTTAATAAAATATCGGTAGATTATCTATCATATGATAGTAGATCGATCATTGTTAAAATAGCAGTTGTGAGGATCTAAAGTTCTCAAATATATTCGAGTCAATCAATTAATTACCCCGATGATGGCTGTGTTGAATGGTGATTTCAACTGGAGGGGATACTTCCATCAAAATATAATTCTAATCTCAAATTAAAATAACTTAAATCAAGTGTCAATTTAAAAACTGTTTAAATGAAACTCTGTCATTAAAACTTAAAAGCTTCAATCTATCCACCTTCCATGATTGTTTGTTGGGGTGATAAATTAAGAAAACTCTTAGGAAAAATGTCAAATCAAGTATTCTGCATGTTTCATTAATCTCACGCCAAGAGGAAGTGACGTGTTCTCATTGCGTGGCGCATAGAACATGATGATGCATTCGTGAGTCTCGATCGGTGGTTTGGCGTCGACTATTATATTACGATCATGGCGTAGCGTATGCTCTCCAATGGCTTTTGTCGTTGAGTTGAATCATAAAATATCTTGATAGGGGTAAAAGCTGTCTAGGTAGGCGAAGCCGTCTCCTGAGAACACCACCCTGTCTATGATTTCTTGGGCCATAACCCATGTGTTGCGATGATCCTTCTAGTTGTTGGTCATACCTCCTCATTAAGTAGTAGGGGAAGGACTGGAATGAGGAAGATGGGATCAGATCAGGCTTCCCCACCATCCGGTTTAAATTTGAAATGATGAATTTCATAATCTAAATTCAAACTCCACATCGCTATTATATCTTCGCGTTTAGCGACAATGTAGCAATTGAAAGTTCTCTCGTTTATTGAGATGAATAACTATAGGTTGCCTATAACTCAGGGATCTAAAGTCCTTGCAAAATGAGGGCGAAATCTCTGGGTAGTGTCTTATCTAATATTCCATCTGCCTTATAAAATTACACCAACATTTTAAAATCAAACTCTCTTCAATTCAAATTATCGAGAGGTCGGCGAAGAATTTTCGGAGCCACAAGTGTGCTTATGTGTGTTTGTGTCTTCTTCTTTGGGAGATATTTTGCCTTCTATTAGAAGTATAGTGGATCAAGAAAGCTCTTCTCATAGTGTCTTAGGCCGGTCTCGGAGGCTAAGATGAAGTGCATTGTATTCCTACCATGGAAGGAGATTGAAGTGATTAGTGATCAAGCAAACCTAAAATTTGTATTTTAAGCTATTTTCTTACAAACCATAAAGGTAGTATTAAAAGGAATAAAGAGTTAATATCAAAGGTGGTGCACCACTGTTGAAATAGTTTCAAGATGTAATGACTAATAGTCTGCTAGTTGAATTATCACCCATGAGAGATATCCAACACATGATAAATCTTATCCCAAAATCAAATTTTCTTAACCGACCTACCTATAAGATGCAGTCAATAGATCACGAGGACCTACAGAGACAAGTTGAGAATCTAATGTCCAAAAGATTAGTGCGAGAGACACTAGTCAATGCATTATTGCTATGTTGATCGTACCTAAGAAGGATGACTCTTGACATATATGTATTGATAGCCGAGTTGTGAACAATATCACTATAAAGTATAAATTCTCCATTCCATGACTAGATAATTTATTGGATTAACTGGATGGAGTAACTACCTTCTCTAAGATAAATCTCCATACTGGCTCTATCATTGGATCCGAATTAGATCGTGGAAATTGCTTTCAAAATCAGAGATATGTAATATGAGTAGATAATCTCATCTTTTGGCTTCTCCGACGCCCCAAATACTTTCATAAGTTTGATGAATCAGACCTTCTTAGCCTTTATTGAGAAATTTATGGTTGAAGTCCTTATGCAAGAGTAATTGCATTGGCATCCCAAAAAGTGCCACTTCCTAACCTCTTATATATGTTTTATATGATATATTGTCTCAAATGGAGGTATTGAGAAGGACCTGGCTAAGGAGAAACCATTGTGAGCTAGGATAGACCACAGTCCTTCACACAAATTCATCAGTTTCATGGACTGACCTCATTTTACAGGAGGTTCATTAAAAATTTCAGTTCTATAATAATCCCATTGACTGCGATCCTTAAGGGAAATAATTTCTCATGATCCAAGGAAGTGCAGACCAATTTTGGCACATTGAAGCAGCTGGTGACACAGGCTCCAACTCTAGCTCTTCTTGATATTAATCAGGTGTTTGAGGTAGAGTGTGATGCAATTAAGATGAGAATTAGAGCTATTCTAAGTCAAGGTGGGAATTTTACTGCCTTCTTTAGTGAGAAGCTTAGTGGTTGAGGCAGAAATATATCACATATGATAAGAAATTTTATGCTATTGTGAGAGCCAATAGTCATTGAAGTCATTATTAATTAGCCAAGGAATTCAATCTCTTCACTAATCATGCATTGAGTTTCTTGAACAATCATAACAAGCTAAATGATAGATAAGCATCATGGATGGAGTTCCTCTCTTCTTTCCACTTTATGCTCAGCCATAAGTATACTATCTTATTTCTTTTCAATTATATGATTTAGTTTACCATATTTGCAGAGCACTCACTTATATTTTACATTCTATACCATATGATAGGTTCGTTATAGTATAAATAAAGATAGTAGAGTAATAGAATTATCAGTTTTTGTGTTGAACCGTTTATTTTATGTCATTAGTGAAATCCTCTTTTCTGTTTCTTCTCTATTTCGTTTGTTCTGCTAGTTCCTTGTTCAATGGATTGTAGGCTGCATCAGATTGACATCAGAGTCAAAGCAGATGGTGGAAGTGAGGGATTGCCAACGACAATCAGAACCTTGTCGCCCATTGGGGGTAGTTGATGAACTCAGATGGTTTAAACATATATTATTTTAAAGTTTGAAAGAGAAGTTAATTATTATTTTCTTTAAGTAGGATTAAAGCACGAATAGGAAGGGTTGTCGTAGGAAACACGCGTGACGACTGTCACATTCACCTATAAGTTTTAATAAATGATAATGAATCATTGCAAATTACTAGGTGATTGATTAGTTGTTTGAAATTTCAGTTTTTGTAGCATCAAGCGTTTTGGAATAATATTCGTATGAGGAAAAACCCTATTGATATTGTTTATATGTGTAAGAGATTTCTGACACCATGTTTTACGAGAGAAGTTAAATTAAGATTTGCAAATTCTCTGAGATATGTTTATCCCTCAATCAATGCCATTGAATTTATAGACTAGAAGATCGAGTAGATGAAATAGTTGATGAACTCAGATGGTTACAATCCTTTAAAATGGGAGAGGGTCATTTACCAAACGCAGATGACAGGGTTATTAGCCCATTTCATGGTAGATTAGAAGGAAGAGAAGAGGGTTTTGGAGAAATCGAGACCATCACTGGAGGAATTGTGACTCTGAAATTGAACAGGCCGAACAACGACCAACTGATGACTTTGATTCAAATTGCGACGATGATATCCTTTCAAGAGGAAATGCAAGCGATACTAGGTATGAGACAAATTTTCCTTTTGAGGCACCTACTTGAATTGGGAACAATCGGCAGATAATTTCTTTAATTATATGGAGATCCAACCTGAGAAGTAGGTGCGACTTGTAGCGTGCAAGCTAAAAGGTGGTGTAGCTGCATGGTGGAATCAGCTCTTACAGGATGATGATGAGAAGGGAAAGGACCTATGAAGAGTTGGAAATGAATGAATTCGCTATCGAGAGGTCATTTCTTGTCGACTGATTTCAAACAACTGCTATACATATAATATCAACATTGCAACCAAGGTACATGAACGATTGAAGAATATACAAAAGAGTTCTAATGTTTATGTGCAATGAACAATTTGAATGAGTTTAGGAGCCAACTAATAGCTCGATATGTTGGTGGATTGAAAGAAGACATTCAAGACAAATTGTGACTGAACTCGATTTAGTGACTCTCACAGGCCATTAACTTTGCCTACAAGGCATAACAACAGCTTCAAAAGTATGTTAAAGGTGGTTTTAACAAAAAGGTTTGGCAGCGGAAACTCAATCCAGTAGCACAAAAATGGCTTCAGCTTTAACTTCTAATTCAAACCCAACGAATAAGCAAGCATAAGTAAAACGACATGTGAAGAAATGAAAGGTAAGTAAAGATAATCAATATGTCAAACCCCATAATCTGTAGTGTTTCAGATGCTTCCAATTTGGTCATAAGTCAAATGAATGCCCCAATTGGAGACAATTATAGTTAGCTAAAGGAGATCTAAAGGCTAAGCCGATAGACGAACATGGTGATACAATTAATGAAGTCGAAGAGTTGGAAGGCAATAAAGGAGAAGTGTTTGCTTGTATTTTTGAAAGAATACCTATAGCACCCCGACAACCAACACCTTCACAATGCCATGCAATTTTTTGAACCATGGGCACCATAAATGGTAAGATATATGAGCTTTTGATCGACAGTGGATGTACATAAAATATTGTTCTGGGAGAGTGGTGAAAGCGCTTAAGCTGCCAACAGTCAAACATCACCAATCATACAAAATCAATTGGGTTAGAAAAGGAATGGATACCTCAGTCACTGAAATGTATTATATCACCTTTTATACAGGGAAGAATTTCATTTGTGAAGTTTTATATGATCTTATTGAAATGAATATGTGCCATCTTATATTAAGTAGGTTGTGGTAATACGACATTGGAGCAGTATACAATTGTAGGGCCAATTGATATTCCATTGTGTGTAAGGAAAAACATAAGGTTGTGAAAATCGGACCGGATAAAGAACTGGAAGATAGAGAGGTTCAAGGTTCAATGATTTAACCGGGATTAAACTGGGGGTTGAAGTAGATGATGTAATAAATATTTAAATTATTAAAAATAATCTAAATGATGAAATAATATAAATATATGATAAACATTAAATAAAATAAATAATATATAAGTACTATTTTTAATAATTATAAATTTAAAAATCAAATTAAAATTTATTAAGATATAATTATACATCTATTATATATCTAAATATGTGTATATTAAATATATTTAAAAACTAAGAATAAGGTTTATATAGATTTATAAATATATATAAATAAATCAATTCGCCGGTTTATTTATATATCCTAGCAAACCGATTGGCGGTTGGGGTCAACCGGGTTCCCGGCACTCAGTTCAATGCAAAATGGGTTTTATAGTTAACTTGATGGGGTTCACGGTTAAACCAGTTGAACCGGCTGATCCAGTTTTAAAATAGCCATCCAGCACGCGCGACCGCATGGCCTTCCACGGGAAACCATTATTAGCGCGACTCTGCGATCCTGCGAACCTTTCACCGTGATATCAGCACCCACATGCGTAGCATCCGGCGCGGCCTCGCATGCCGCTCCGCGTAATGATCCGTTCAACACCTTCGCCCACCACCCGCAGCGCACCAAGCGCCCAGCCCATCGCCGCATCACCCATTGCTCACGTGCGGCGTTCGCATCTGCAGCGCACCCGGATTAAGCAGGTGCTTCGGCCACTACGCCCGTGCACCCCGTCACGTAGTCATCCTCCTTCCGGTACCGCGACTAAAGTTTGTGTTGAAATATATAGACTTCGACGATCTTTCTTGGCATGAGGAAAAATATGCTTGCTTGCGAGTATATAAGTACCCGTACACGCTTTTCTTGGCGTGACGGGAAAATCTATGTTATATGTAGGTACCTCAGAGCCTCATACATGCATTTTTTGGTATGGTGAGAATGCACATTCGGTTGTGGTGTTTACACTACTCATACATGCCTTTCTTGGCATGGTGGATAGGCCCAGCATACTCAAGATAGCCTCCTACACCGGGGTAATGCCGGGATGCTGCTAAAATGCTGTCAAATTTTTACACCGATATGAGGCCTAGACAGCTCAACTGAACTCAACTACAAAACTAAAATTAGCTGTTTAAACTGACATTGCAAGTGTATAAATACCCGTACACGCCTTTCTTGGCGTTGTGGGCTCTGAAAATTCGCCACCGACCTCTCGATGAAGAGAGTGATTTAAAATATCGGTTAAATTTTCAGAAGGCAGATGAAATAGTATATAAGACACTACCCAGAGATTTCACCCTCATTTTGTGAGGACTTTAGATATGGTTCTAGGTTTCCTAAGCAAGCACTATAGTTAATTACCCTCAATGTTGAGAGAGAACTTTCGATTAAAATTTGTATTAGATCGCTTAATGTATAGCGTATAGTAGCGGCGTGGAGTTTGAATTTAGATTTGTGAGATTCATCATTATTAACTTAAAGTGAATGATTGGGGACGATGTGGCCGTCTAGATCATGGTTATCATCTGGCTGTCCGATCCTGGTCTACTTAGTTAGAAGGTCAACCGAACGTGAAGGATCATTGTCGGCCAATGAGTTCTTCGCCAGAAATCCTTTGTAGGCGCAGGGTGGTGTTTATCTGGAGATAGATTTAAGTCTTAGCTAAGAGAGCTTTTTTCATCAAGTATACCCAGGTTCCTCACTCAAAGACGAGCCATTGTGAACATACCGAATCATATAAGTGATATAGTGAGAATTTGGCGACAATGCGTGAGGAATAAATGCGTGTGCATCAGACTCTGATATCGTGTCACGTCCTGGCATGAGATTATTTGAGTAAGCATGGTTGTGTCTTGATTTGACTTTGGCCGTTTGTGGTAGGTATTCTTAATTTGTCCTTTCTGACGCAATTGTGAAAGATGGATTGAGTTTTAGCTTTAAGTTCTTTAAAAATTGAATTTCATTTAAACATTTAACACTTAATGACATATTAGATTTTGCATTTAGATTGATATTTAATTTACATTAATTTATTTAAAATTACAATCACATTTCGATAAAAGTATCCCCTCCGGTTGAAATCTTCATTCAAC
This sequence comes from Cymbidium sinense, assembly GCA_021442155.1. NCBI lineage: Eukaryota > Viridiplantae > Streptophyta > Magnoliopsida > Asparagales > Orchidaceae > Cymbidium > Cymbidium sinense. The sequence continues at coordinate 89,175,044 of CM038215.1, forward strand.
ACAGTCATCATCGGGTAGATGAATTATTTTGCTAGGATCCTATCGATTATTAATTTAATAATGTAGGATCGGATCTACGTCTTTAACAAAATTACCGAGATGTTTTAATAAATTAAAATTCTTATAATATTATTATTGGATTTTTAGGTTGAGTATTTAGTAATTTAGGTAATTTTATTTCTAAATTATGAGATTAATTTCATATTTATTTAATCTCAACTTGCGCAACCTTTTGAACATTAAAATTTGTCTTTAAATCTCTATATGAACACGTCTGAGTATTTTTAGGTCAGATAATTTCATCTAATTTACGAAATCGTTGATTTTAAAAATCATAATTAGAATGAAATTCTTTAATTTTTAGATTGAAAGAAGCTTCATAATTTATGGAGATTTTAATTTAGTATCGTCTTACATCGTATGCAAGAATTCGGTCGATGGTGTTGTATCGCAGAATTAGGTTTGTATTTGCACTTAAAAGGTTATATCTTTGCTTGCATTTTATTTATTCGCATAATTCCAAAACTTCAATGGTTGACTTATGTTCATTAAAGACCTGTTAGATCTTTGCAAATTCAACATTCAAATTTGATATTCACTCATACGAACTATTATACTTCCTTTAAGCGAGCTTATTTGAATTCAAGCTTCTTTTGAATACAAGTCGATTATTTAGTAAGAAGTCTCAATTATGCTTGCTAATAGGCTAATTAGTTATAGTGAAAACCTCTTATGAATTTTATTTGATTTTCACTTTAGTTTGAAAATAACACTCAACAAATCCTATGAGCTTTAATTTCATGTCCATTGAGAGCCTTTTTCAATTCATTTTAAAATAGACATTGTCATGTAAGAAGGCTTATTCTCTTTGTGAACCTCATTCTAGAGTTTGATTTGGGCTCTACCCCATTTAAAAATTAGTCTTTTAGCTTCATACAACCTTCCTATAAGTTTGACATGAATTCAAAATCATGTTTGAATTTGGCTTATTCTCTTTCAACCATATTCATGCATGATATAACGTAGCTACAAAGTTCAATTAGTTCTTCTTCTACCAATTCATAGCTAAGTGAGTTATTTAATCTTGTGTTGCTCAATTATTATCATATTTCAATCTCATATTTAGCATATATATTTTTATTCATAATCATTCTCACTTAGCTCATTCTTGTTTAATATTAATATTCATTGAGCTCATTTAGATTCAATCTTCATGAATTTATTTTATTTTAAGACTTTATGTTTCACCGTTAATTTAATTTTCAATTAATTTTAAATTTAAATCTCAAAATTTGATGAATTTTGGACAACATTTCGGCAATATTCGTTTTCATCTGCGTGAGTACATCACTGTTTTTGGCTATCATCACTCGAAGTGTGGTTGGTGTTTTGAAGCACCCGAGAATTTCAATTCGTTCTACGATGAGCATAATGAGGTCTTTCACCGTAAAATAAATATATATGCAAATTCTACACATTCAAACCTCCTCCCTTTTTTTTTTCTAAGTCACAGATTTAGTCAAAATTTTGGCATAAGGGGCTGCATCTAACAATTTTATACTCAGTGCGCCATGAAGCGAATGCGCTCTTACATGACGATTTTCATCTCGTCATGCCCTAATGAGCGTGACGAGACCTTCAAACCTGCATGAAAGAAACATATACATATAATTTCCATATTCATTTCTTTACACATCCACAACCAACCACAACAATAAATAATTTGACTCATAGTTTTGGATCGTATGAGCCTTCGCTTGAAAGGAAATCGGAGAATAGTTCAAGCGGTTTACTTGACAGCGATTGAGGGAAATGGGAGGAAAACCAAAATGAGAGAGAGACTGTTTGCAGGATTTGAGCAAGATTTAAGTCGATTTAACTTAAATCCAACCAATCGATTTTTGCAAGTTAAATATGGATTTACTCAATCTTGGTGAAGATTTACGAGATTTAGGGGTGTTTGGCAACGGATTGGATTTATAAGTAGATTTAGTAAATCCAAAGATAACCGGATTTAGTAAATCGAGTGTTAAATCCTAAAAGTGTTTCAATGATTTATTAAATCCTCGCTAAATCGAAAGATGTTTGAGAATTATATAAGGATTTAAGTCGTTATAATTAAATAATAATATTTTAAAATATAAAAATAAATAACTAAAAAATAAAATATTAAAATTAAAATTACTAACATCTTCAACGCAAAAAAGTATTCAAAAAATTCAAAAAAATCCACTCGATTTCTATATACAAAACAAGATCTGACACAAAGCAAGCATCTAACTTCACAGTAAAAAATAAGAAAAATCCACCAACACAAGAAGGCTAATAAACGACTCTCCAACTCAGCAACACTCAACAAAACACACTATCTTCATGTAAGAAAGAAAGAAACTTGAATTCTTTATGCATGCAAGTTTCAAGGTCAAGGACAAATAACACATTTATAAAAAAAATTCATAAGAAATACAGAGTTGATAACTCAAAATTTAGAAAAGCCACGCCGACGATCCATAAGCGTGGATGAGTTGCCACTATGTGTTCTATCCAACTACATAATTACCTTCCCACCTCATTAAGACAACTTTGTCATTACAAACCTTGATCGCATCTATCACGCAGTATACCCTCTGAGATGAGGAATAGTAGATAACTTGAGACAATCATCCATTGTGTAGGCAATATTTGTTCATGGTCGAATTTCTTCGTGATTTTCAACATTTTATTAAGCATGTTTGTCAATGTTTCATGGTCCACCTGGTTTCTTCGTCGATTTTGGTGATTTTACTGATGATCGCTTTGGATTTGGTTGATCGCTAAGTGTTGTGTGTTACCATAAAATCCCCTGCCTCCTCGATTCCTCTACTAAATTAATTCCATGCTGGGACATGAAATTATCGACAACCGCTCTACCTCATGATTATCTGTTGGTCGGCCGCACTACCATGTAATTGTTTGTGTTGAGCGTGCTGTGCTCTTGCAATATTATCTCCGCAACTGCTCAAATATGTGGTATTGTTGAAGGGGTTTTGTCGCGACGATTAATTTTCTGCTTTGTTAACATGTTATTCATCATTAGATTCTCGCTTTGACAAAATAAATCTCTAATCTTGACTTGATAAAATAACTTACCCAATCACCTCTTCCCATATTTCATCTCTGAACCCAGATATTTAGCTCTCGCCCTCATCCACTACATTACTTAGTTGATATAACATGCTAAGTCGCTTTCATATTATAAGGTCATCATGGTGAGTGTATTTTGTTCCCAATTTCCTATTTAATGTCGCAACCACCTCATTCCATTTTTCTCTCCTTATTACACCGTTACAGATATTTCCCTGCACAAATTGTTCCCAGAGTATGTCCCCAAAAGTCACGTTATGATGTTCAGGCCATTTAGAACTCTCGCTTCTCTCGCCATGAGTTGTTAAATCATCTAGTGTATTATTTTGTTGGGAACTTGGAAGCTGGTCTTTAGATTTTCCTTTGAGAAACCTTTCATATCTACAAGTAGAATTAAAATTTCGCATGAATAAAACAATGATGTTGATATTGTAATAACGAAATTAAATCGAATTACAAATATATCTTGTTTTCGAATGAATTGATTTAAAATGGACTTGATGTTCGATGACTCCCGATCGACGCGCAAGCATCGCCAACATTGTTAATTTCTATGATCCTAACGCAATTGCATGCTTCATTTTTTTTGTGTGTATTTTATTAATTTCGTGAGAACCGAATCGTCCGAAGCTTCCTTCTAAATGTTACATTCTCAATATATTTTGAAATACAAAAATTTATTTAGGAAATATTCTACAGCAATAGTTTAAAATGATACCATTCAAATTAATAAGTAAATCATTTACCTTCTAAAGCACAACGACTATTATTCTTAAATCATATTTACAAAAAGTAATAATTTTGTATTATATTATTGCGACTACATTCATGATAACGCTTTTCCTAACACCTAGTTGTATTTTCCTAACAATTAATGATCTCCCAATATATAACCTTCACTTTTTGTTGAAACATTCTATAATTAGATCTATTCAGCCTAATGCCTTCTCTCAGGTGGAATTCCTAGCATTCTCATACTTATCTACACCTGTAAATCAAGCCAAATCCCTTTTGTGAATAACCCAAGCCTTCTTCTTCCTCCCTCCAATTTTAGGCAACCGGCATCATAAAAAAAAAATAGAAGAGAGGAAAGGAAGAAAAGTAGAAAAATAGAAGAAGGAGAAAAAGAAAGACAAGAAAGCTACCTTCTTTCAATATTATTAATATTTCTCGAAAGATATGCTATGATCCCTCCTAAAAACAAACACTACATCAAGATTGGAATTTAATTGTGCTCTACAATTAGGTAAACTTGTCACTGTAAATTGATAACTTTTCTATTGTTAATTGCTTTTCCATCATCATGCCACCATGGATCTTAACACATTAAGAGAGGGACATGAAAGATTGTCTAACATCTCAAAGGAATTAAACATATGGTTACAACACAGAAAATAGGATGACAATGAGTGAAAAGAAATGTGAAAATTTGTGAAATAAATTTGATTGAGCAACCGATCAATTAAATTAAATGTCTAATCAAATGGAAGGCCTAACAATTCAAATGAAAAAAAAAAAAAAAAAACTCAGAACCCTTGGCAAAGGAACCTCCCATGGTGTTCCTTCATAGGAAATCCAACTTAAAAGACTTTCACCTCCTCCAAACACCTTAAATGATATGGTATAATTGCCCAATGATGCGCATCTTAGGACATACCAAATAAATAAATAACGACTTACAAAACCTAGTGACAAAAAATGGTTTCCAGCCTCTATGAAATACATCATGTGCCACCGATAATCTAAACACGGTGACAAACATAACATGCGCAAGACAAATGAAACACAATTAAAAAGAAAAAAAAATCCTTAGCTTGACTTCTAATACTAAGCAATGGAGAGAAAGAGTATCCAAATAAATAATACGATCTCAAAATTTAAACTAACTTGCTCACTGAAAATTCTAAGAGAGATTTTAAAATAATTTAAGCACTTTAGAATTACTTTTCATTCCCCTGTGACAGAATTAAAGGAGGGGATCATTAAACCAGCCTTGGAGATCTTTCACAACTCTAAAATTGAGTTTTAATCTAGTTATCATATCAGTTCACATGATAAATGGCAATGCCAACTGAATTGACAAGTTATCGTTCCAAACTCCCAACTTTCCATCTAACTTATCCAGCTACGCAGACCATAAACACTATAAAATCTAACCATATTAAGGATTTTATTTTCTTTATACAAAATCTTGCCATGGAGAAGTTCATAAAAAATGAAACAAAATTCTATAACTCAATTAAGTATAAACTACTTTTCTAACTCATAAATCTAGGAACTTAGCCCATCCTAAATCTCCAAATTTCCGCCTAACGCCGAATTAAACGAAAGCGCATTCATACAATCCAAATGCCCATTAAAAATCACAACTATATCAAAAAAAAAAAAAACAAATGCCCTTATCTTCACGAAAATCAATTATTCAAAATTCGATAGAAATGCAACTAGGTAAAGCTGAGGATGGAACATTGAGCCTCAAACAAAAAAATAAATCCGCTAATGTCGAGGCTACTAAACAACAGGAGCTCTTCTTCGACAAAGATTCGAACGGAAAGAAGAATGGCGAAGGAAGAACGATCTTACCTGTAGCAATCCGGAGGTAAGTCGCGATGCACTGCAGAAGGGCTAGAGAGTGACCGGAAACGTCAAGGCGAAGAAATAGACGGATCGAGGAGTTGACGAAGGCCGCAGCTCGCCATTCCGTTCGCTCAGAATCCGTTAAATCTGCCGAATAAAGGGATTTATAGCGTCTTATGGATTTACCCGATTTACGGATCGCGGATTTACTAAATCCTCCGAAGGTGTTTGGTAGGATTTACGGGATTTAGCGAGCTAAATCCTTAGTAAATCCGTTGCCAAACACCCCCTTAGAGAAGCAGTGGTGCACTAAGGAGGGTGAGTTTTGCTCGGCTGCTGTAGAAGAAAATCGAGAGAGACGGGAGAGGTCGCTCAGCTTGCAACAGGGACGGACGAAGCATGCGAGCTACCTCGCGTGCGTGTGCAGGAGGCTAAACCGGCAGAGAGTTCTTCCAGCCGAGGATAGGAGGGATTGGAGAAAGAGAGAACGGGAGAAAGCGAGAGGAGAGAACGGAGGAGATGCGAGAACGACGGGAAAGCTACCTTCGATCAAACGAATCGGGCAGGAGGAAGAGAGCTTGTGGGCGAGAGACGGACGAGGGAGGAAAATGCTTTGATTCCTTGCGGTTTGAAGGAAATGGAAGAGAAAAATAGGGAGATGGGGCGGTTTGTTTGCGGTTGAGGAGGGAGGATCGTGCGGAGGAGGGATTTTTTGAATCGAGAGAGGGATTGGTTGAGGGAAATCGAACGCAAGGGGAGGAGGAAGCCGAAGCTTCCTCTGTCGGCTCGCGTGATCCGGCTCAAGTTGGATGAGGGCTGCAACGCTCGGGTAGAGTTAGGGCAGTGAATAGTAATGAGCTTAGGATTATATAAGAGTGTGTATAAGACATTTGTTTATTTAAAAATAAATAAAAATCAACTTTAATTTTTTGACATTTGTGATGGTATAATTATATAGTCAGTATATATTTGATGTTCTAATATAAACAATACCCCGACGGCCGTTTAGTAGTCGGCAATCGGATCAATTTTGCTCAAATGCGCATTATGCTATTATCGTTCTATGTTTGCGTAGATTCGTTCGAATCGATCGCAGATAGTCTCATTTAATAGATTTCGATATTTCGAATCTAACGTCAAAATCAATTTTATGAACGGAGATCATTTGTATATCGACTTCCCATCTCGAGCATGCTGTATCGGCGTTGATTTCGATTCGATCGTCGATCTACCATTAGATCATGCGATATTTATATTCTCGATCGAATTCTCAACGCGAATAAGATTTTATTTGTCGATCGGTCGTGGCGATTCGCCGATGTCATGCTTAAACCATCCGAAGTCGATCGAATTCATCTTATAGGTTCGATTCAACTCATGTAACATATATATGAAGGTCAACATAACTGATCAACGAGAAAAACAGCTTTGAATGTAGTGTATACAAAGGAGCCAAACCACACTGTTGATGTTGCTATCCTACCTAAATCCCGAAGCTCTGCCGCTACTAATCTCGCCATTGATTTCACTACCATGATACAAGATGTTTGATCAACACTACAATGAACAAATCAACAATATAAACAATATGCTCACTCCAAAAGATGACACCAAACATTCCTTCTGGGAGATTTAGTGATGCATCGAATTTGGAAAGAGAGATTTCCACCATGAACTCATTCCAAACTCAAACCAATAAAAATTGGACCGTTTGCAACTTCTAAGAAAATAAATGATAATGCCTATATCATTGATCTTTCACCTGATCTACATATATTCCTTACTTTCAACATCTCTGATATCTTCACATATCACCCTTTAGATGATGCAAAAGTAAAGATTTCTGAACTCGAGTCGAGTTCTTCTAACACCTAACACAGCCTCACTGATACCATAAGCATACTATCTTATTTCTTTTTCAATTATATGATCTACTTTATCACATTTGCAGAACACACACTTATTTTATTTGCTATACTATATGACAGGTTCGTTATAGTATAAATGGAGATAGTGGAGTAATAGAGATTGCAGCTTTTGTATTGAACCGTTTATTTTATTTCATTAGTGAAATCTTTTTTCTGCTTCTTCCTTATTTCATTTGTTCTGCTAGTTTCTGGTTCAATGGATTGCAGGCTACATCAATAAGACTGGAAGTCTGTTGACCTCTATCTTATAGTCAATGATTGTTTGATTTGAAATATTAAAAGACCTTTATACTATCGATGAAGACTTTGAGAAAGTCTAAAGTAAATGTTAAGAGAGACCTTATAAGCGATATCACAAAGCAAACGAATATCTCTTCTTTTAGAATAGATTGTGCATTGCTACAATGAAGGAATGACACGATACTTTGGCAGGGATAAGACTCTTTCCCCAATGAAAGAGAATTTCTTTCGGCCCAAATTAAAAAAGGATGTTGACACACACATTAAGTAGTGCATAGTATGTCACATGACAAACTCTGAAACATAATACAGGCTTATACACTCCCATCCTTGTGCAGAGTCACCCTGATTGAATATAAGCAAGAATTTCATTGTTGGTCTGTCACAGACCCACATAATAAGAATTTTGTTATGATAGTAGGGATCATTTCTCTAAGATAATATATTTAATGCCCTGACAAAATATTATAGATGTCTAACACATTATTGATCTTTATTTTAAAGAGATAATTCAACTTCATGGTGTGCCAAAGATCATCACCTCAATCCAGGACGTGAAATTTTTGAGCCATTTTTAGAGAACTCTGAAAAAAATGAGGTACAAAACTTCAATTCAGCTCAACAATAGACATATGAGGTGGCGAACTGTAGTTTGGAAAATCTCCTTAGATGCTTTGTGCACAAAAATATCAAGAAATGGGATTTGATTCTTCCTCAAGTTGAGTTTGCCTATAACAGATCTACCAATCAGTCTACATGACACTATTTTTGAGATTATTTATAGCATAAACTCACTCACACCTTTGACATTAATTTTGTTTAATGGTAAGTGCAGCCAGTATGGTTAAAACCAACATGCCGCACTTTAATGAAAGTTAAATATAGATTGGCTTTCTACATGATCATAAATGCAAGATGAAACAAAAGCGGTGTTTCAAAATTCATGAACCTGTCTATACCTCTCTTAGTAATAATTCATTCTGTTTTCCCAGCTCAGACACTTCATCCATAGTCTTGCCAAACCATTCATCAATCAAAGCAAAACAACGTCTGTGGCATTCCAATAAAAGCGCCCTCTGAATCTGCATGAAGAAAGCAGCATGAATAAAACATTTATAGCTTGATAATATATTATTCCTTTATCTTTGCAGTATTAGTTTGGCAAAATAATAGATCATAACTAAATATAATCATGATATCAACTTCATTAAAGATTAGTTACTGAAATGTGCATAAGCCATCCTTTTTTTTTATGAATTGGTGTATATAAGTGATAAAACCTTTTAAAATTAGCAATCATTTTACTTGATAGAATTTCATATGGTCATACTCATAAGCTGATTGATTTAACACATTCCAATCATTTGGGAAATTTTGCATGCCAGAAATAAAAAGCTGGTTATCTTTTGATTTTACAGTCTAAAAATTTATCAGCAAGTTAGAATCGTACTGCAAGGATTGCTTCTTCTAGACGAGCTCCAATGCCCCAAAGAGGAGCCTCAATGGTTATTAACTTGTATGCTGTCATGACTGGATGACAAGTATCCTACAAAGAAAATCCGCAATACATGTTAGAAACATCATAATAAACATCAAGTCTTGAGCATTTTTTGTACTCGATTTAATTTTGAAATTAGAGCTTTCCATGGCAATATATCATCCAGCACATGCAAAATATTATTGGAAGTGATTAGTTTAGGGGCCATTTGGGATCAATTATGTTTTTTGTATTTTCGTTTATGTTGTTATTTTATTTTATTTATGCTTTGTTTCAAATTAAAACATGTTTGAGGGTGATAGTTATTTTTAAAAACACTCAAGCATCTAAATTTTTTTTTTTGAGTGTTTGTAAAAATAATGTTATTTATTTTAAAAATTAAAATTAAAACTCTAATAAATACACTGAATAAATATATTTTTAAAAATAATATAAAAACAAAAGCAAAAAATACAAGATAAATTTGATCCCAAACAGGCCCTGGCCCTTAGTGTTGTGTGGCACTAATACCGTATGTGTAAGCTCCAAAATATGATTATTATAGTTTGGTTTTGTTGATGAATGAAATATTCCTCTTTGAAATAGAAAAATATATATTTTTCTTAAGAATGCTAATCGTGATTGATGTTTATTTAATTAATTATATCAAACATTTAATGATCCGATATAACGATGAGAAGTTAATTATTAATTATGTTGAGCTGTTTGGGTTGAAAGTAGTGAGCAATGAAGTTTTAAAACTAATTAAGAGTAATATTAAGTATTAAAAATTTATTCAACAATAAATTGTTAAATGTATAGTTGTACAGAAGCAAAATAAAATCTGAAATTTTGAAAATTGTCTGATTGAGAAAGACGAGTCCTAAGTCCGGATGTGAAAAGGGGAGGGTTGCCAGACTAGAGCCAGCATAAAACTTATTGAAATAATCATGACATGAATTCTTTAAAATATTGTGTTAATCTTGGTCCCCGTCGCCGCATAACGAATACAAAAGAAAAAACATCAATTAGGTGTAGTGTTAAATAAGTAAGGGTTCCCACATTATGGATTAATGCAAAGAAGTTAGTCCATGAAACTATAATTAGGTTAGGAACTTGGAATATAGGTACTCTTACAGGTAAATTAATGGAATTAATAAATATTATAATTCATAGGAAGATAAATATTTTATGTGTTCAAGAAACTAAATGGGTTGGGGAGAAGACCAAGGAGATTGATAGTTTATATTTTAAACTTTGGTATTTAGGTAGAAGTCGAATTAGAAATAACGTAGGTGTAATTATAGATAAAAGTTTGACGGATAATATTATAAATATTAATAGATGTGGGATAGAATTATAATTTTAAAGATTATTGTTGATACTAAGATTATCAATGTTATAAGTGTTTATGTTCCTCAAGTAGGTTTGAATATAGACTCAAAAGAAAATTTTTGTAATGAATTAGAGATTAATAAAAAGATATCTCTAAAGAAAAATATTTATTTGAGGAGATTTAAATATACGTGTTGGTAGAGTGGTAGAAGATTTTAAAAGTATTCATGTAGTGGTTATAGATTTGGAGTAATGAAGAAGGTGACTATATTAGATTTTTTTTTACGATTTTATAATTCTTACTTTAGTTAAGAAAAGAGACGTATTATTACTTATATAAAATGGATCTAGTAAAATACGATCGATTGATTATTTTCGATAAGAAAAATAGATCGTTTAGATTATAAAGATTGTAAGATCATTCCAAGTGAAAGTTTAAGTACTTAATATCGATTGTTAGTTTTAGATTAAGATGAAAGATTGAAAGATGAAAAATAAATCAAATTATTATCCAGATTAGATGGGGGCACTTGAAGAACACTAATAAAATATTTTTAAGAGAAGCAAAGATCTTAGAATTTGGGATGTTCATAGGCTAATGTTATGTGAAAAAAATAATAAGTGAAATTAAACAGGTTGCTAAAAATGTGCTTGGAGAATCAAAAGGAAAAGCTTCTTTTAATAAAGATAGTTGGTGGTGGAGTCAGCATGTCTAAGAAAAGTTAATAAATAAGAAACATTATTATTGTTGCGTGCCAGAAAATAAGTTACAGTAGAATATAATTTCACACCTTAGCTTCGTTGGGAAATTCAGCACGCACGCAGATAGTTAAAAAGAGAATAAGAAATTCCAGAATTTTTATGTGGAAAAATCCCAGAAAGAGGGGGAAAAATCACGCGACCTAGCCTAGTAAAAATGCTCTACTATATATCTGTTTTGGAGTACAAAGTTTAAGTCTTCCCGATAGTAGGATTACAAGATTGCATGTGAGAAATCCTGATAATGAGAATTTGAATCGGTTACAAGTATATGCAGAAGGTGAATGCTTGTTGGTGACAATCGGCGACGGCAATAAGCGGTGATTGACAACAACGGTGGTGATGACGAACTTCGAACTTCTAGCTCTCTCTCAGCTTTCTCCCAAGTTCACTTTTAGCTCTTTCCTCCATGACAAAAATGAGGTACTATTTATAGGATTTTGAGAGAGGTATTTTGATCATTGTAGCCAAAAATCCCAAAACACTCTATCGGACGGTTCATAACCATCCATTTGATCATAGATAATTTTTTGGCGATTTGACTGTTCAAACGATCTTCGATTTTAATAATCTCAGGCTTGTTGGATTCATCTCGTCGAGCTGTCCGATTCAACCATAAACACGTCAAATTTGGAAGTCATTTGATAATTCAGTCAGTGTTTCGAATTTTTATATGTAGCTTTTGGATATGATTTGAACTTATTTGAGCTCGATTTGACCCATTTCTAGCATTGTTGAATTCGTCTCATTTAGTCGTTTAATTTGATTGTATATATGTTTTAACTTAAGATCTGTGCTTCATTTATAAATTTTAGAAGGATATATCAATTATAAAACTTAGTTTAGATATAAAAACTCGGAGAATTGAGAAAGATATAAAGTGGCTGTAGATTCTAAAAAATAATATATTATGCAACAAATTTAGCTTTTAGTGATTTATAATAGATTAGATACCAAATAAGGGAAAAGATGTATGTAAGTTACCAACCAAAGATATAGGAGAAGTAAAGATCTAGTTCAAGTGAGGTATATTAAAGATGAAAATCATAAAGTGTTTTTCTTAGAAAATGATATTGAAAATAGGTGGATGAGATATTTTGACAAACTTTTCAATGAAAGATCTCAAAATACGATTGATTTTAGCAACTTTAACATCCTAAACAAAAATAGATAAATTTATTTTTATCGTCGTATTAATAAATCTGAAGTTAGAGAAGCTTTAAAAAAAATGAAATGTAAAAAAACAGTAGGACCTGATGATATTCCAATAGAAGTGTGGAAATGTTTAGGAGATCAAAGAATTTCTTGGTTTACAAATCTTTTTAATGTTATTTTAAAGACTAAAAAGATACCAGATGAGTGGAAAAAGATTTTGTTGGTTCCTATATTTAAGAATAAAGGTGATGCACAAGAGCATGCAAATTATAGAGGAATTAAATTAATGTGTCATACATTAAAATTATGGGAGAGAGTAATTGAGCATAGGTTACGATGTGATACAAAAGTTTCTCACAATCAATTTGGTTTCATACCGGGTAGGTCTACTATGGATGTTATACATTTGTTAAGAGGTTTGATGGAGAAGTATAGAGAAAGTAAGGAGGATCTAAATATGATATTTATTGATTTAGAGAAAGCTTATGATAACGTTTCAAAAGATGTTCTTTGGAGAGTTCTAGAAAAGAAATGAGTTAATATTGGTTATATTCAAGTCATTAAGGATATATATACTAACGTTACTTGTGTCCAAACACAAGGAGGATTGACAAAATATTTTCCTATTTCGGTTGGATTACATCAAGGATCGTTTAAGCCCTTATCTTTTTTGCTTTAGTTATGGATGTTCTTACTAGGCATTTACAGGAAGATGTACCTTGGTGTATGCTTTTTGCTGATGACATTCTTCTTGTTGACAAGACTAGAGAGGGAGTCCAAGAGAAATTTGAATTATGGAGGTCAACCATAGAGTCTAAAGGTTTTCGTTTAAGTAGATCTAAAACTGAATATATGGAGTGTAATTTTAGTTGTAGAAGTTCTAGTGGTAGTGTTGTGATATTAGGTGAACAAGTCATTAAAAAGAGCAAGCGTTTTAGATATTTAGGCTCTATTGCTCAAAATGATGGTGAAATAGATGGAGATGTTATTAGTAGAATTCAAGTTGGATGGTTCAAGCGGAGGAATGCATCTGGCTTGTTGTGTGATAGAAAAGTACTGCTTAAACTTAAGGGAAAATTTTATAAGATGGTGGTAAGACCTACAATGATTTATGTTGAATGTTGGCCAATAAGAGAAGCATAAACTAAGTTAAGTGTTGCGAGATGAGAATGCTGGTGGATGAATGGCTTTACTCTTAGAGATAAAGTGAAATGAGTATGTTGGAAAAAGTTGGAGCTCAGTGAGAGATAAGATTAGAGAGAGTCGCCTTAGATGGTTTGGCCACATAAAGTGTAGTCCGATGACTGTTAGGAGAGTAGATGCATTAAATTTATGTTAAGAAAGGTAGAAAAAAAGACTTGGTTAAGATGTATAAAAAATAATCTTAGTGTACTTGAATTAAATGAGAATTTGACACATAATAGGACACAATGGAGACGAAGGATTCATGTAGCTGACTCCACTTACTGGGATAAAGGCTTCTTGTTGTTGTTGTTGTTTGTCAAATTGAGAGAGGCCATTATATAGGCAACTAACAATGCATCTCGAACAAATAAAACAACTCAAGAAAGATTTTAACTGCATCTGGTCTTCAGCCAATATCTACATTTTAATAAATGTGTTGCGTGTGTGTAGCATTTGGCTTCAAGAGTTTTGTAGCAGGAATAAAGTATGACCTTCAGATGAACCGAATTTAGCCCCTCCCTCACCCTCTGTAAGCTGACTACTTTTCTTTATAACTGGAAATAACCTCCTATGAAGAAGAAGCTCAACCCATGTATCCATGTCCCTAATATATTTTCTGGTAAACTAGTGATGATGCTTATTATGATTATTAAGGCTCTGTTTGGAATAAATTTTGTTCTGTATTTTTATTTTTATATTTATTTTTATTTTTATTTTATCTTATTTTAAAAATATATTTATTTAGTGTGTTCTTTAGGTGTTTTTATTTTTTTTAAATAACATTGTTTTTAGAGTGTTTTCAAAATTAATTATCACCACTAAACATATTTTATTTTGAAGAAAAACAAAATAAAATATGAAATAAAACAAAAAACAAAATTGATCCCAAAGGGCCCCTTAGCTTCTTTCATGATAACTTGATTTTGTTTTCATAGGATTTAGAGTTATCTGCTAATTCTCAGTTATAGTATCAGAACTTATTTCATGTTGTGTTCTTTTTTATTCTCCTTCAACAGCATATTTCTTTGTGAACCCTTGTCTACATGTTTTGTCTAATGCAGCTAACTGTAAACTAGGATTGGCTGTGGAAAGATAGTTCTGAATCCATCTCTTTTTTTTTTTTTAATTGTCATACATACACTGCATAGGAAAATATTCAATATTTTGCCGTTTGAAAGGAAGCAAAAAGGTGATCTTAATGGCTGAGTTGATAAGTAGAAAGCTTTATATGGAGCATCTCTTATCTCTTAACATATACTGAATTCAGAGTTTATAGCTCTGATTCAAGAAAATAGTTTAAATCATAGCTAACAATGAACATACCTTCCATCCTTTCAGAAGCGGTCCACGTCCAGTCTTCTTTGATTTGAACGAAGAAAAATCAATTTTTGCTCTGCCAAATATTTTGCTCCACTGATCTTTTCCAGCTGAAGCTATATCAATAATCTCCACTTTTCTTGCAGCCAGAAGCTCATCACTCAGTTCATAAACCTACTTATCAAACTTCTCAATCAGTACTTTCTCTTCCTTTTTCCCCATTCTTATTGAACTCAATCCTCTCACGCTTAAATAACTATTGCTTAGCTTGCACTTACATTATCAGAGCAACCATTGTCTGCCTTGTTTATAGTCTCAATCTTCAGCTGGAACTGCTCAAAGTACGGGCTCTGTCAAAATCGAGAACAAATGATTTGATTCTGGCATCAAACTATTTGGAGAAACTCTCTTGTAGTTAAGAACAGAGATGATTACCTTGATCACTGGTGCGAGTGGGCCATTTTCATAAGAACACAAGTGAGCTCAGTAAGAGATTTTGAAAACTTTTAGTATGATTTAGGGTTAGAAAGGAAGGGGAAGGACCTGTTTTGCTTCTTGGATAGGCAGTCCAGGATGTCTCATGCAGTGTGAAGGACTTTGCTGGTGCAAAAGCTTTAATCCAAGTTGGAATTTTGCTGCAGAGGGGTTAGTGAAGGGGTGTTTGTTATGAAACTGAATATAGACACTACAATTTATCATCGTTACATTTTTTAAAGATAATTCTCTTATCAATCATAAAACTCACTAATGGCTCGTTTGAAATCAATTTTATTCTTGTGTTTTTTGTCTTATTTTTCCTTATAAAATTTTTTTGTGATGTTTAGAATGTTTTTGAAACAACTATCACCATCAAACATATTTTATTTCAAATCAAACTACAAACAAAATTAAATTAAATTAAAACATCGCAGCTAAACATTAGGTTGGCGTTATATTTACAGTACAGTGTTTCATGAAATTCAAACATGAAGAACTAAAGCTTCCATTCAGAGCAAGGAATACCTCTCCGGGTGATATATCTTTGAAGTACACTGACCCCTCCCAAGCGCCTCATCTTCAAACGGTACGCTCTTCAATATCTCCACCCCTTCCTTACTGCTTGTGTTCTGCTGCTCCATCTTCATGATCGTGTATAACAAAGCCAACTCATACTGCTTTCAGCCAAATTTTTTTAAAAAAAAAAAATCATTCTTGAGTTCATCTCTCCAATTCAACAGAAGTTTGATTACTTAATTTCGAAATCTCACCTCTTCCAGAGTCATCGGCATCACGATTCGACTGAGTCGAGGTCAAGACAAAACAGGAATCGTTTAAAAATAGTTAAAATGGAATAGATCGAAGTATAAGATTCAGAGATTCGTAACGGCGAAGGATACAGTTCTTTGATGAGAACCATTGTTGCAGGAGGAAGGGAGGAAGGAGACGGTTGATCTACTGATCAGTTTCTTGAGTTCTAATATGCTTAAGCAGCTTCTTCGATTTAGTGGGGGGAATAGAAGAATAGCTTTATGAAAAGCGATTAAATTCGAGAAGACAAATGTTAGAATTAGCTTTTGTACTTTGCGACTGCGTTGGTCCTTCGTTAGTGCTTATACATGCGGGTGGAAGATGACATCGTGGTCTCATCATGGCCGTTGATGGGGGATCATGCGGATGTGAATCAGATTGATGAGATTTTCTTGAAATTTATTTATTATTATTTTTAGGACTACGCGTGGTGATAATTATGTCTGAAATTGGCATGAGAATAATTATAATTATCATAAAAATAATAATGATAGAATTATTATAGAAAAAATTATAATAAATTTTTATCTATTATATGAGATTTATATAAATATTTCTTTTTATTATATCCTATTAATATCAACTTTTTATTTAAATTAAAAACATTTTTAAGTATATTTTTCTCTTTCTTAACATAAAATAATTTTTATTATTATAAATTCTTCAAAATAGAATTTCTAAATAGTATTACAGTATTATGTGAAAATACATCGTTATCTCCAGTATTACCTTATATGCTTAGAAATATAATTACATGACATATTATATTTAAAAAACAGTTTGCTCAGATAATCAAAATTTATGTAGAATGTATTTATAAATCATTAAATAAAATTTAAGATGAGTGTAACAAAAAATTTAATTAATTTTTTATATATTATATTTAAGTTAAATAAATATAATATTTTTAATTTATCTTTTAATTTAAATTTAACTAGACTTAGAATTAGAAGAAAAAGATTAAAAATAAAAAATAAAAAATTAATTAGAATATTAAATCCCAAAAAATTTATCCTAATACTAATTGAATTAATAATTTAAAAACTTTTTATAAAATTAATAGATTTAGTCAACTTAATTTTAATAAAGTTAAAATTAAAAACTTCAATTTTGTGTGGCCCCATGCGAATTTATGTTGTGGTTTCTTCCTTCTTCTAACGTAACCACCAAGCAAATAAAAAGGATCAAACGAAATACAGGAGAGCTTTAAGGACGGCAAAGGGATTTATTTATTTATTTTTGGTTTTTATTACATTATTTAATTTTGATTTTTTTTTTATTTTGCTAATTCCGGATATCAGTTTAATAGTTATGAATGCACATTATCTATTTTTCTTTACACTTAATAAATTATCCTATTAATTTTAATGATTATAAATTTATTTATTTATTTATTTATATTGAGTGATATTTGAGATGTTAAACTTAATTATTTATTTTTATTCATAATTAAGTGATATTAAGATCTGTGCTATCTAAAATAGATGCTTTTTTTACATATTCAAATTATTTAAAATTATTTTCAATTATTTCATCTTCATTAAATATAACCAAGCTGTTCTTCTAATATTATTAACAAAAAAGATAATATATACATAAAATTTAGTTGCATCAACCCATCAAATACTTTATTTTCATATATTCAGAACTAAGGCTGCATTTAAAAAATTAAATTTTAGTTATATTTTGAAAAATCTATAATAAAAAAATTATGTTTTATAATTTGACCAAAAAAACTATAATTTAATTTTTATATATATAAAAAAATTATATACGATAATAACTTTTTCATATAATTATTTATTTTATAACAATATCACTATTATTTTTATACAGTTATAATTTTTCAAATAGATTCTAAAACAGTCATTGTTTATGTTGCAAAATATTGTGTAACATATTTGTACCAAATGTATTTTTCTTAGTTTAATAATTTTTTATTATTATAAAAAATAGAAGGTATATTTAATTTTAGGTCTGGGAAGTTTTAAGAATTTTGTCATTTTTTGTTTAATTATTATTTATTGTATGTGCCATTTTCATTGTACTATAGCCTTTTCCGTCTTCAAACACGTCATTAATTTAATACAAAGTTGACAATTGTGATAATTGTCGGCGAGGGCGACGTATATTAAAAAGGGCCATTTGCTGCAAATATTATAAATATATATATATTTTGTTATATTATGATTTAAAATTCTTTAAAAGATAAAGTAAAATGAGGGATATATATATAATATATTAATCTTTAATATCATATAAAAATATTATTATATTTATTTTTAAAATTAAAATTCATATTTTAAATATAGAAAAATATTAGATAAATAAAATATTTAATTTTAAGTATTAAATATATAAATATATAAAACTTGTATAATATGTATGTAAATTTTATTAAAATTTAATTGCTTTGCCGTCTTACACCAATAGAGCAAATCTCTCTCCTTCTTTTTTAATGATTAATGATAAATAAATTTTAAAACTTCTGGTTTGAATTCATGATCTTGAGGTAATAATTTTCTCTCATCCTTTGACTTTTTTAAAAGTAGTTTAAAAATAATTTTAAATTATTATTTACAACAGTTTAAATAAAGTAGCCCAATATGCATGGAACTCCTCAGAAATCAATTAATTACAAATACGCATAATCTACCAATTTGAGCCCATTTAATTTATCTTCATCGAAAACACATTTTAAATACACTATAATTATCAGATAAGAATTAATATAAAATATAAGTAAAGATCTATTTGGAATCAAATTTATTTTACACTTTTTTATTTTGGTTTGATACTGTTTCAAAATTATATTTATTTTAGTATGTTTTTAAAATTATATATTTTTTAAAGTAAACCAGATTATCGTTAGAAATATTCAAAATAATTTTAGATGTTTTGAATATTTTTAAAATTAACTATCATCATTAAATATATTTTTATATCAATATATAAATAAAATAAAAATAAAAATGATCTCAAATAATTTCTAAATTATTTGTTTAATAAAATAAACTTGGAAACATTTTACTTGAGTTTAGATTGAGAGTATAAAATCAAATAATTGTTCCAGTTTTATAAAGACTAGTTTTAGATAGAATATATATATATATATATATATATATATATATATATATAAAATTTTGTTCTAGATTCGATTTTATATTATCATAATTCGATTAAATTGACTAAATCAAAATTACTAACAAATTAATTTTTTTATTTCTTAAGATTATTTTTAATGACGATAATTTTAATGATAAATTTATATCGTATTGATTTCATTTTTTAATGTTTTACTTAATTTTATATCAAATGATTTCATAAAGTGACGTAATTATTTGTAAAGAATTGCTATAATAATTTATATCTTCATTTTTTTATTTTTTTTTTTTTTTGAACTGAACCTAAAACAAAAAAAAAAGTAGATTATATCAATTACGTTTATATTATTGATTAAATAAAACGATTTTTTTAGAACCTAGATTAAAAAATTATTCATTTAACAAATTTAAAAATCCAGCCGTCCAAACAGATTGCGCAGCCCTAACCCCTGCCCCGCTGTGTTAATTAAGTAATTAATGGACTCATGGGTTGATTGGTATCTTTTTAAACAGTCTAGTGGGCCACCCCGACTTCCCTCTTCTCTTAAACCTTGCATATTTTTAATATTACGTAATTATCTTTTATTCTTTAGTTGTAATTAGCTGAATATTCATATAGCCAATATTTCAAATTTAATATAATTTATAAAAAAAAATTACATTCATATTACATAATTCTTATATATTTATATTTTTAACATCCAGAACTTCATATATATATATATATATATATATATAATTTTATTTTAAATATTTAAATATTATTTAAGTAAATATTAAAATTTAGGTATTAGATATGTAAACATATAAGAATTATATGATATGTATGTAAATCCTTTATTTTAAATATTAAATTTATTTTATGAACAGTGTAATATAAGATTTATTAGTCTGATTTGTTTTAATATTTAACTTGAAATAAATTTAATAATTCTAAGAATTATTTTAATTATATATGAGTTAGAATATCTTAATATGAAATTTGTCTTCTGTGTAGACTTATTCGTAACTTGGAACATGGAAGAAGAAATTAAGAAATTATTAAGCAGACTCTAACGTGCAGCTAATCTTAAGCTAAGTTTGAATGAAATAAAAAAGAGTTACATTTATTTACACATGTTTTTTAATTGGAACCTCTTCTATGCAAAATTTCTCATTTTTTTTCTTTAACTATATATATATATATATATATATATATATATATATATATTTATTTATTTATTTATTTATCATGCAGGATATACCATTCTGAATTGATTGCTGCAAAGAGCAAAAATTCCTTGCTAAGGTATTGAGATTGTATCATATCAAGCTTTTTTTATCATACTTTTGTCCCTATTAAGAGTCTGTTTGGGACAATTATAATTTTTTGAAAAGCTGTTTGTAAAGTTGTTGTGGAAAAAATAATTTTTTGAAAAGTTATCATATATGTTATAAATATTTTACTTTTTGAAAAATTTAAATAGCAACTTTCTGATAACACACTCTAGCAACTCTGGTTCTCAAAAATAATTTTTCACCACAAATTTTTTTTAAAAATAGACAAAATATTGGTAGCTAAATACAATTGTATTACTTTCTAACAGCTAGAAAGTTATCTCAAACATACCCTAAATATTTTATTAAGCTTCAAGCATACTTTGGAGAGATTTTTTATACTAAAGAAGAGTCAAATATTTATTTGATAGTTACTTTTCAGTTATTTCAATTGTCTATCTATGTGATTTAATTAGTTTTTCTAATGTTGATAAACTATTTTGACTGTAGGGAAAATTTATGATAAAGGCTAATGTTTTTGAAATGTTAGCATTTTGTTTTCTACATGAAAAATCTGGGGATAGCCCCATTCTCATTAAAGTAAAATATAAAATAAAATAAAGGAGAAGAAATGGCTGCATTCAAGAATGAAATGGTCACAAATAAAAAACAATTGGAATCTAGATGCATCTTATATCTAGCTTTTAATCTTTCTATTTGAGTTTTTTATTTTTTATTTTTTATTTTTTTGGTAAACTTTAGTGTAACATATTTAAATGAATTAAGAACATATTATTTTACCTCATGGTTGGATTGGCAAATTTTTCACCAAAGATAAATGAGTTAAGACACAATGCCAAATATAAAGTTCACTTTTAAGGTTCATCGATGATCAACAAGAAGAGCTGAAAAATAATAAATTTGTATTATTATAATGTTGGTTATTTTACACTATCATTGATATGCAACTTCAAAATCAGAACAATTGATTTTTTGAAACTAGTATTGAATTATTTCTTTATTTAAATCAAAGCAATTCATTTCTTCTTTTCATAAATAGAAATTATTATATTTTGCATAATTATACTCAAATGACTTTTCTATGATGAATCTTGTGACTCTTTAGTATCAATTATCAGCTTATATTATTGATATATGCAGTGAAAATTTTTCTTCTTAAAATAAAATTGTTAATCTTGTAAAGGTAACGACTGAGGCAAAGAAGTATGACGTGTATCCCTTGATTTATAGACTTATTATATTAGCATTAACATTATAAGTTGATTTTGCAATAGTTGAAAGATATCTCTTGGAAGAGAAAGCGATGATTGTTTTGACTTTTATCTTGAGAAATAAATATTTGATTTGATTCTCAAGTGAAGTTGTAATAAAATATTATCAAAAAAATACAAAATAAAATGCAAACCTTATAATTATTATCATTTATCAAACTCATGGAATCAAATATAATGATATATATATATATATATATATATATATATATATATATATATATATATATATATATATATATATATATATAAAGTATGATTGTTAGGGTTGAAATTTTAATAAATTTTTTTTAAAAGTATGCCTAAATAATAATCTTTAACTACACTAATTTTATTCATATGATTCAAGTTGTATATTTTTGAAAAAAAATAAAAGAAATTTGTGTGATAATCATTGATTTATATTTGTAAAATAAAATTGAAATATCAAGTATTTATATTTGAACAAAATCAATAGGTAGGAAGTATTTACATTTTGCATATTTGGGAAGATCTTGTATCTATAAATAGAATAAGTTTCATCAATATTAAAACAGTCAATTCGAGTCAACATTGATATTAGCTTCCCCATTCCCATTTACAACCTAAAGTTAGTGAGAAAGCAAGGCGTAGGTGGTCATGAGCTTACATCTTTCCATAGTGAGTTGAAAGTAACTAAGAAAGATATCTTTCTTCTTCATTAAAGCAAGTCATCTCTATTATAATAAAGATAGCAAAGGCATAGTATACATGCAAAAAGACCAACATAAAGGGCCATTAATTCATATATATATGAAGAGAGAGAGAGAGAGAGAGAGAGAGAGAGAGAGAGAGAGAGAGAGAGAGAGAGATCCTACTTTCTATCAGTTTTACGTATTGTAAAACCTCTTTAATAAGTTCTTTGTTTGTTTGTTTGTTAGTTTAGTGAGAATGAGAACAATTTAGAAGTACTTTATAAGCATGAATATTGACATTCGGGCGAAAGTTTGAATATTTATATTCATCAATCATGATCTGGTTCTGCTGATAAAGAGTGTTAACCGCTCCATTGGTTCTATAAAGAAACTTCAATTTATAGCTTTAGTTATATCAACTACAGAATTTATATATTTTTATTTTGAATTCTTTTCATTTTAGTAATGTTATTGTTTGTGTCAATCAATATATTTAAATTGTGATATATATATATATATATATATATATATATATACTTAAAAGAAAAAAAAACTGAACGCAATAAAACAATTGAAACCATCGAAAGTCAAAATATCACAAAGGGACAAAAACGGAAATCAAAACCATTGGATTTAAACGATGGCTTTGACAAGCTTGACATATAATCCGAGGGAAATAAAAATAAATAAATAAATTGGCTTAATATTTATACTATATATATTACATTGTAATATCAAATTAATTTATAATTAAATGTGCTTAGCCCACCTTATTATTTCTCATCGTAATGCATTTAATACATTTCACATTTTTAGCAATGCCATAATTTTCTTTTTCCGTCGTTATTCCTAGCGATAAATTTATTTCTGGGAAACAGTACTCTCTCTCTCTCTCTCTCTCTCTCTTAAGAGAAATTTATGCATTTACAAAGCTAACACATAAAGCTTGACATTTATAAAATAACATTTTCTCATACATGAAAAGCTGCTTTTTATTTTAAAAAACTAATAATGATGTTATTTTTGATATAATATTAAAGATTTATATAATATTTATATAAATATCAAAATTTAGGTATTTCATATTTAAATATATAAGAATTGTATGCTATTCATGTAATTGCCGCTTTATTTCTTCATGGAATGAATGATTTTTCTTTTTTCTTTTTTAGAAAGTTGAGCATAATGACAACTATATTAGAAATTAATAATTAATGATTAAAAATGTGATTAGAGCCTAAATCTTCTAATTTAAGAGAAAAACACTCTAATAACTCCTAAAATAGATTTATCTTTTCCATTCTAATTGCTTTTAAAGGAACGATGAATCATTTCAAGAGGTTGGGGATGTGAAACCGCTTTTACAACAATTTAGGGCATATATTTTTATTTGGAATGGGTGATATTCATAAAAAATGAATATTATATTAATTTTAAATTAAATTTAGAATTTTTTGAAATATTTTGATAATGTTTTATTATAATATTTTGATACATATAAAGTAATTAATAAAATAGAGATCAACTCTGAGTAAGGATGCAAATGAATGGGGCTGAGCCAAGCGTATGCTTATTTGAGCTCAAGCTGCATTCAAGCATTTATAATTGTGTTCAAGTTTAAGTACATTTAAAAAATCTTGTTTAAGCTCAACTCGAATGTGTTCATGAGCTAGGATTAGATTGGGCTCATCGAGTCTATTAACAAGTAGCTCATATGATGAAATTAACTAGCTTTAATTAAACCTTGATCAAGCTTGTTCACAAGCAACTTATTGAGAAATATACAAGGTGTATCAATTTAAGCTTATTAAGGCTAAACAATGAAAATTAAATAATACTGTTTACGAACAAACTTTAATCGAGCCTTAATTGAGTCGTATTCAATTCTTAATCGAGCACCTTAAAGATGTAAACAAATGAACATGAATAAATCAAATAATAACTTGTTCAAGCTTGCTCATTAAGCAATCGAGTATCTATGAAAATGTTCAAACTTGTTCGATTAGTTAATCAAATGGTCATAAATGAGCTCTAATCGAGCAAAGTCACGAGTAAGCTTGTCGAACGCTGAGTAATTGATCAAATATCATAAAAATTGATGGTACCAGATTTGACTCATTGGAGTAAGTATTTTGTCAACGATGCCATGTATTTTGAATGATTTATTTAACAATGAGGTCTTACCTTCACAAAATTAATTTATTTAAAAATCTTGTATGACTTGTTATCTATGAAAGTAAAATAATTTATATTTTCATACAGGATTTATTGATTTCAATTAGGGTAAATAACATTTATTTTCTTTTTTGTAATTCATTTTCTCATCTTCTTAATTAGAGTGCATTGGTAAATACACCTCCTCATCCATAACTTAGGTCCTCTAATTATAATATCTCAAAAAAATTATCGAATATGATATGACTAATTCATTAATATTAGATGCACATTTATTTTTTATTAGAGACATCTTTAATATTAATGCTTACGTTACCAAGAAATTATTTTCTACAAGATAACTAATTTTTCGCTCTCTCTCTCTCTCTCTCTCTCCTATTTCTTTAATAACAATTTGGAAAATTACTTACATATTACATAATTCATATGTATTTACATATAATATTATTCATTATGTTTGAACAATATATTTCACTTAAAAAAAGTCAATTATATTGACATTTTTATGCGATATAAGTATTGCACAAGTAAAAAAGAAAGCAAAATTTAAGTATTAGATATATAAATACATAAGATTTATGTGATATGTATATAAATCTTTATATATATATATATATATATATATATATATATATATATATATATATATATATATATATCATTCTTATATTTGCCTAAGTATAGTTGATTTTAGGGGCATGTATTAGCATATAGTTATAATCAGTAGGGTCCCACATTTGTGTCCCAATTTCTGAGTCCTCTATTAGTCACTACCCCCTTTACAACTTGCATTAACACTCATTTTTTCTATTACAATGTGAAAAAAATCAAAACCATGAGGCAAGGCTTCCTTTATCTTGACTTATTTAACTAAGATTCTTCCCCTATTAATCAAACCTGTTCTCTTGGATCCTTCTTACTTAGTCAAGCACCACTGTTCTTATGTGGCTTCAATTCAGAGATTAGCTTCCTATCTTCTGCAAGTTCTTATTTTCTTATTAAATTTTTCTTCTTCTTTTTTGTTGTAAGATTATGTATGTGATGATAGTGACTGTTAAACAATATACATATTCTTTTAATTTTGGAGAAAGTGTTATAAGTTCGAATCTGATCTGTTATCTTCTTTAAAAATCAAACATTCATCAGATTTTTCTTAAATGGAATTTAATTTACAATTGATATTATGACGTGCTATTTGTCATTAATTCTTATCTATTTATTTATGATTTTTTTTTTGCAATGGGTATCCACCCAACACCCCTTATTGGGATATCAAGGACATCAGCCTGCCACATTCATCACCCATACGTTGTCCCACTTACTTTCACCTGGTATACGCCCACTAGAGAGGATTTGAACTTAGTCAAAAAAGTTTCCGGTCGTACTTACCTACTAACTGAGCTAACAGACGGTCGATATTTACTTATGATTTGCCTCATCTCTTACTTTTTAAAAAAAAAACGAAATATGAGTACAGAAAGTCAAATTATAATTATTAATGTCAGAAAAGAAGAGCTTCGGCTTTGAAATTTGAACACAGTTGCGTGCGGGAAGGACTGATTTTCGCCCAAGAGGCTAAGATTGTCTCACTCATAGGAGAAGGGAGAATTTAAATACTTAGTATGAAAAGAACAGCAAGCCATAGATACGTAAGTAATTAACACAATCATTATGCTCATACCTTTAATCGTTCTTTAATGTCTTTCATTATCCAATAAAATTACATAACTTGCAATTAGTACATGAATGAATGAAAAAAAAATGTAGAATATTTAGCTTTAAGAACTAATGCTGTGAACCAGATGAGCTGAGCTGCTAATCGTGATTAACTTGCATTAATTTGTTCTCATAAAACAAATGAAGATCAATTCGTCTTATAATCAATCGACATATTAAGCATCTTATTAGTGACCCAGCTCATCATCTTCCCACTCGATCGATCTACCGTAATCCGCTGAATGCTTAGGACCATGTCCACAAAGAATCTTCGCAAATGGAGCCGTATCCCAACCCGCCGTCGCTGCCGTCGCCGTCATAAAAGAAGGTTGGTGAAGCCACCGCCGACTGACCGGTAGGTGGCGACTGCAGTGAAGAGGATGCCATCAAAAGTGCAAGAAAGTTGGCATTTTGAGTCTGGACGTGAAGAAGGTCAGCCCTCGTCCGAGCAAGTTGCTCCTGGAGCTCAGTCACCTGCTTTTGAAGCTTGCAGATCGCTCCGGCGCAACCGTAAATGGGATCTTTTAATCTTGCATTGGCCTCATACACCATGCTACTCACCGCATCGGCTCGGTGGCTTTCAGGCAGGTCCTGCGCACATAATCAGAAGAGTCAGATAGAAGAGCCAAGAGGAGGAGGAGAAGAAGAAGAATCGATAAAGCAAAATACAAAGTTGAAATAAGAGTAATAATGAAAAAAAAAAGGATTCTGAATCTGAAGTGAGAGGTGGAAGACTTACTTGGAGGAATTTGATGATGTTGCTGGCGCCGAAGACGCGGTGGGCGACGGTGAACTTGAGGGGATCAGTGGGGGGGAAGTAAGGGGCAAGAAGGCATTTGTCCACGCAGCGGCGGCGGAGAATCTTGCAGGCGGCACAAGGGCTGAGGATGATTGGCGGAGTAGGAGTGGTGAGTGGAGGGGAGGAAGAGGAGTTGGAAGAGGTAGTAGCGGCGGTGGTTTCAATTAAGTTCATGGCGTTTAGACAAAAGAATGTGTTGGGTTATGTGATGTGGGATCAAGAAACACTTCTTTGGGGGTGTTATAAGAAGTCAGGAGAATGATAGGTTTTTTTTTTTTTTAAAAAAAAATTATATTTTTGGAGTAGAAACACTAGACATGTTAATTATATTCAATTTATGATCGGAAACGTGTATGTCTGGTCAACCTTTTTTTTGTTTTTGTTTTCAACTTTCAGAAACAAATTTGTGCATTTTCAGGAAATTTGTAAACATCACGTGAAATATTTTCGCATTTTCATGATATTTATTATTGATATGACACTTAAAATACTACTAGACTAAATACGAATCTTGATGCTAAAAACAAATCTATCCGAAGTTGAAATTGATCGAGATCGACCACTTAAAATATAATTAGAAATTTTGGGATATCAGTTAAATCTCTCAAAAACTCTTAAAACATGAAGTGTTTATAGTCAAATCGAGCGTCTTGACGAGCAGGATCTAACAAGTCCAAGATCTCAAAATTCCAACTTCATTTGAGCATTCAAATATTTAAAATACATCAAATGATCAAAGAGATCATTGTGAGCCGTCCGATGAGCATGTATTCTGACACTCCTCCACCTACAAATAGCTCTCATTCTCATGGGGGACGGCAGAGAGGAGAGAGCCCAAAGCAGAGATCCTCC
Source organism: Cymbidium sinense (assembly GCA_021442155.1). Classification (NCBI taxonomy): domain Eukaryota; kingdom Viridiplantae; phylum Streptophyta; class Magnoliopsida; order Asparagales; family Orchidaceae; genus Cymbidium; species Cymbidium sinense. Next base: position 89,203,275 of record CM038215.1, read on the forward strand.
AAGCACTGGCCACCACTCGACAATCGCAACCACGCCGTCCGCCGTGCCGCCGCCTCGATCCTGGTCCAACCTCTCCTCATCACGCGACCTTCATCGCCGTTCGTTGTTCGTTATTTGCCATCATCTCTACCACCAATTGTTACCACAACGACTACATAGTGGTTGTTTCTTATATACAATTCTGTAATCCGCTATCGAAGATTTTGTACTCTTAAATAGATATATAGTGCTTTCGGTGATTTTTTTTTTTTTTCACATGAAATTTCTGAGTTTTTTGTTCACTCTTTAAATATCTATATGTGTGTTGGATTTCACAAAGCGCTATAAACTTTTATTCTAGTAATTTTTAAGACGCAACAATTATAATACAAATTAATACATATTTATTATTATTATAATTATTATTGGGATGCACTTTGTCCCCCTATCAAGCAGATTTTTAGGTGGAAAAAAAATTCATTTAATTGAAGAAATAAATAAATAAAATATAAAATAAAACAAGCATGCCTTATTTTGAAAATAATAATAATAATAATAATAATAAGATCATCTTATCATTTTATGCGACAAACATTCCATTGTTCATTTAAAAGATGTATTTATTAATGTTGACTGACTGATTAGTCCTAATAAGGGGGCAACAATTTATGCTCACCATATTCATGCGGCCGATTGTTTTGCAGCTCATTTATTGTTTTTATTGCATGTTAAAAAAAATAAGAATTTGACTTTATATGACATATAATCAAATATATCTATTATTTATTCTCTTAAAATATGTTTTTCTTCAAATAATATTTTTTTTATTCATATTTTTGAATAAGTTTATAAATCTCTCAAAAAAATTATTTACAGCTGTTATATGAAATAAAAAGTCAAATTTCTCAAAAAAAAAAACCTTTAATATTTTTTAAAATTATTAATTTTAAAAATAAATGCTTAATTAATTGCAATGTTTTACTTTTCCTGAGGTATGGTAGAGTAACAAATTTAATCTCGTATAAAGTATTTAAAACTTAAAAATTCTTCTATGTAAAACATTAATGATAGCCTCTACTTGCAATATTAAATATTTTAATTAATAATATATTTAAATATTAATATTTTTAAAACACTGCTAAATAACTCATTCTAATTTAAATAACAATATAAATTTTTTTCTTCAAATTTTATAGAGATCTTATTTCTTATTATTTAGTAATGAAGACAATTTGGACTTCTAAATAACATTTTTATTAATGTATTATTGAAATTATTCTAATAATTATTTGGTTAAATTTTGTTTTTCTTAAAGTTTGGTTTGACTTTGCATTTTTATGCAAAAGTGAGTGGCAATTAATAAATATCATTTTTCTCCACATTATTTGCCTCCTCTTGCTGGCATATTAATTAATTAAATAATTAGTCAGCAAAAAAATATCCAATTAATTTCTCATCATAGCCATATATTTCTTTTTTGTGTAGGTTAGGAATAGTTATTTTAAAACTTAGATGTTTGACTTAAAAAAAGAAGAAGAAGGGTATATATATATATATATATATATATATATATATATATATATATATATATATATATATATATATATATATATATATATATATATATATATATATATATATATATATAATATAAATCTTATATATTTACACATCTAATACCTAAACTTTGAATTTTACAAATATGCCATTTAAATCTTTAATATGATATCAAAAATATCGCTATTATTATATTTTTAAAAGTGATATCATCTTGTTATGTATAGATAAAGTATTATTGGAAATATAATAATAAAATTTTAGATAATATATATGTAAATATATAAAAATTGTGTGATATTTATGTAAATCTTTCAAAAAAAAGTTAATTATTTGATATAATCCTATCATTCAATGGTGATTTGTAATTGGCATAATCAATTAAGAATTTAAAATCGATGGGATTATCAAAGTCATTTTCAATCTAAAATTATGAAAAAAAATCAAAATATTTAAAAAGTTCAACTAATTTTTTTAAAAAAATAACTGAAGAATTAAAAGAATTTTGTTGTAATAGTCTGTTTGGAATCAGTTTTATTTTATTTTTCTTATTTAAAAATATACTTATGTAGTATACTTTTAAAGCATTTTTCATTTTTATTTTTGAATAAATAAATCATATTATTTTTAAAAATATTCAAAAATAATTTTTAAAAATAGTATCACTATCAAACATATTTTTTCAATCAAAATATATATAAAATAAAAATATAAATGCTCCCAAATAATCAGATAAAATTAAACTAATTTATTTCTACGGTCTATTCATAGGTTAAATCGACAACCGTCGTACAAATCGCTATCGGACCGGCCGGTTCGGACATTCAAATTTCGGTGAGGTGATGGTCCGCCCGATGGGCCCGAGAAAGCGATTCCTAAAACATAATCTTGTATATGGATGTGAAAGCCATCGAATTTGCTGACTTGGAGTCTTGTCGATAGAGAGCACGATGTTGAGTCGAGAAGCCTTTTTAACCATTGAAGTTGGGGAAAAAGAAAGTTATTAATAATAATTATAGATATGAATATTAAATGATTTAGCTATGATGGATCGCCGACATAATTCACTTAATCAACCACCAATCTCAATACATTTTGAGATCGGATGGCTTCTAAAATTAAATTTAGGATTGTGAGAAAACTTAATTTCAATGAAATTATGATCGAATTAAATGATCGATAAGGTGAATCCAATAGCATGAAAATGATCTTTGATAGAACATCTAAGGCACAATTAGAGACTTTGGGATATCGATTGGAGGGTTAAATGATCTCTGAATCTTGTAAGATTATAATCAAATGATACATCTTAATAAAATAAATCAAACAAGCTCAAGCCTACTTAATGCTGGCATCAGTGAGACACTTAAATACTCAAATAATATCATATAATCAAGAAAACACTTTTGGCCATTTGATGGACTGTTCTAGGTTGTAGTGGCATAAATGAAGTATGATACTCTCAAAATTTATTAATAAACTCACATGAAAGGGGAATGACATGTGAAGGGGAGATTCAAGAAAGGTTTTAGATCCAGAGGATTCCTCAGCTCCATCGGTCCATCATCGTTGAATCATTGTTACACGACCACCACTATCAGGCCATCATCATCACTCAATTTTCGTCATCAGACACTGTCAAATGACCCCCTTCACCTATCCACCATCTATCAACCACCTTTGACACCATCAAAAGATAATACATGACCAATATACTTAAGGACATGTGTCATGAAAATATTCTATCTTAATGTAATTGTATCAATCTCAAGATAAAATTTTTCATAAAAAAGTGTATATATATACACGTCGTATTATTACAGATTAAATATTTTTTCACAAATTAAAATTTTATGTTACAAACTTCAAAAAAAGCTATAAGTTTCTTTTGAGCAATCATCATCATAGTAAAGCATACAACATTGTTGCATGTTAAAATATTCATAATAATAGAGTAAAATTTACTTTGTAGTTTTGTGCGAAGGTCACAAGCACATATTAAGATAAAGGTCACCAAAAGCATCATATTTTTTATATTGAAAACTTGTAAGAGAAAAGCCATTAAACCTCATCCAATTGAAATAATTTATTATATTATTAAAACTCCTTGATCCACTAGGGTGATATGAAAGCATGAGAAAGTGATTCAATAAAATCAAGAATTGTACATTCAACTATAAAGTTTGTACATATTACTAACTTGATATTTGACATGGGCACAAAATGAATATCAAATTCTTTTATCTCGTTAATTACTTGATTAATCAACCATAAACTATTAATTTCTAGAATAATATGAATTTAAATATAAATGTAATCTTTTATTGAGAATACTAATCTAGGGTTATTTTCTTTGCTAGCAAATATCTCCTTTTATTATGAGGCGAATCTTGCTGACATAATAGATAGGATGTTGCCCTAACGACAAGCTTATTGCATGAGGTAAAATAATAAGATATAGATATTACATTTCTTTTAGGATTGATATTAATAGCATAGGTAGTGAAGTCAAATGTGTATTAAGTTATTTGTAGGTATCTTAGCATTCATCCAAAGTCTATGTTATGAGCACTGATAGGTATTTTAAAATGCAAATGTTTAACTCTAGAATGGGTTGAAAAATGATAAAAGGTTATCATTCATCCATTCAGGTATTATACTTCTTAATATTTTTTCAGTGCTATGTTTTGAAGAGCCTTAACCACTTTTTGAATATTTCTTAATTTCCCAATGGGTGATCATGAATTTCAAAAATTTGTTTGATGTGACCTCAAAAGCATACTTAATTGGACTAAGGCATATATTATGATGCTAGAGGAGTTGAAGCACACTAAAAAATTTTGTGTGCTTTGAAGCTTTTTTATCAACATATCATCAACAAAAAGTTTATGAAGGCATCAAATGAAGTTCTTAAAGATCTTGTTTGAAAAAGTGGTAAGTATTACTAACTTTTTTTCATTCCAAATTGTATCACACAATATTAATGTAACATTTTATCAATTTGAAAAGAACTAACTTCTTCATTAGTTGAATTCATCTTTATTTAATTATATTTAAAATAAGCATCCATATAATTAAATATTTAATGTCTAAAGATGGTTTCTATCAGTTGACCTATATGAAGAAGAAAAAGTTGTATATCAAATAAATTTTATTTAACTCAGTACATTCTACACTCAATCCTTAAAGCTATATTAATTTTCTTACCTATGATATATTTGTTAATCACATAATATAATATACCTCTAAGATAAATTCAATAATTAATAATTTATCTACATCTTATGTAATTACATATAAATAATTTTGTATAAAGTTTTGCTTCTTCTAGATAATAGGCTTAAACATCAAGTCTATTTGAGAGAGAATGTGAGGATACTATAAGGTCAATCCCAAGTGTATCTAATAAAATTTTTAAAAAAATGTTGATTTTAATGTAAAAATTTAAATACTCCAACCTTCCCTTTTAAGAAAGTAATGAACCAATCTATAATTTTTTGTAAAGTTTGTCCTCTAATAGTACAATCAAATTCTTCTTCAAGCAAAACCCTCAGAGGTGTATCTTCATTCCGAAGATTAAAGTTTTTAATGTGTAAGGTTGATGATGGGTATAACTAATCTATGATTAAGTTTATCTGAAATAACATGATTGTGCCACTTATTCATTTTTATATACTTCATCAAATTTAATTAAAGTTTGAAAGTTTATTTTAGATATGGTACAAAAACAACATCATCAAAGATTGACTAGATTGGCCATCCAAAGATAGCATTTCATGACAACTCTTTCTTAACTACTATAAATTGAATCAAGTGAGTTACTTGTTAAAAAAAATCTTCAAATATGATAGTGAGAGTGAATTTATATAATAGTCATTGAATTAGCTAGAGCTTCTCCCTAATTGTACTAGCCTTCTCAATGTCAAGAGGCTTATTACATCAATTGAAAGTTCAAATTAGATCTAGCATTACATCTTCAAAGATCATAGAAGTATTTTATGGGAATATATTGTTTTTCTAGATGCTAAAGTTTAGAGGGAGTTTGATAACTATAGAAATTGATATCTTATAAATATAAAAATTTTGTCACATATTTTATTTTCATGACTAATTTTTTTATTAGTTAATGAATGCTTGGTCTTTTCTTTTGTATGTAATTATGATCGATATTTCAAAATTATAATAATAGGCTCAATTAAAGTTATAATTTCAAATAAGCTCCTTATTCAAGCTAAAATGGGACATAAAAATTTAACTTTAAAATTTTATTTACTTTATATTATTAGATGCGAGGTGACCTCATATCTTAACTTGTATTGCAAAATACTAAAAAGAAATTTATTAATAAATCTTGACTTATCTATAGTTATTTATAAGAATGTTATTCGATGATATTAACCTGTCATAAAAGAGATAATCAATTTTTTTTTTTTGAAATTAATAGTATCTTAATTGTGATAGGGAAAATAACATATACCACAAAATCAATGTGAAAATTGGTATTTCTTTAAGCTATTTCTACTCTTTTAAGGTCATAGTTATGTCATTATATTGGGAATAGAAGTCTAGCTATGAATTATATGCAAAATTTGAAATTCACTTAATTTTTTTAAAGAAATTTTAAATTTTTGCATGAATCTTTTTAGTTATTGATAATGTTTATGAAGGATTTTTGCATTTGAAGTTTAAGGTAGTATCCTTCCTTCTAAATTATTGAGCTTAAATATTTATGACTTGACTTTTGCTAATATAACATAAGAGTTTTGGAGTTCTTTAGATCTAAGTTGTCTCTCAATTTTAAAAAAGGTCATCTTTATGTAAAAATTAGAGAAATATTTATAATTTTTCTAGTGACATTTCATTATTTTCACCAAAATCCTCTAAACACTCTTGTGGTGTTTATTTTTGATATGTATATGAGGGGATACTGCATATGAGGGTGTACTTATTAAAGTGATCGGGTACGATATTGAGGTATGATGTACTATCTCGAAAGATAGAGACATCACCCTTCAATGAACCTAATCACCTAATAAGGACTCCTAAGACATAATAGGTCTTTGAGTATACTAGAGACTTTTTCTACTTTACATGGATGAATAAAGTAGGGTTTAGATTAAATCGGGTTCTAAAGTTCCCTATGGGGGGCAAGCTCTCATAGTTAATTACATTCTAAGGAATGTGAGTTCCTTAGGAATACTCTAGATTAAAGTAAATTATTATCTCCAAAAATTTTAAGGTAAGACTATCAATAAATTGGCTATATTGGAAAATCAAATGGGAAAGATCAAAAAGGGGAGAGACTTATTATCTAAACCAAAGGAAATGTGTAAGGAATGCTCATGATACTAGAAAACCTAGTAAGAATTTCAATATATCTTATGGTTGGGCATTATATGTTCGAAGTTGAAAAGAATTATTTGTTTGAGTTAAATTTTTATTAAATTGTTAGGGCTTATAATCCACCAACATAAGGTTGTGGAAATGCCTAAGAGGTGAGGATTTATGCTTGTAGCCAAAAGGAAACAACCACCTCGGATAAATCTAGGAGCTTTAGCAAGATCTAAATCATGATCTAAATCTAAGAAAAAATGGGCATAAAGTTTACCTCCACAAGAGAGGGTAAACCACCTGACTGCTGGGCTTATAAATGCCTAGAGTGGCAACCAGCAAACTCCTCTTACGATTTAAAATCATGTAAAAAATTTATATGATTTTGCAAGATAGTTGAATTGTTATTATTTAGAAAGAAACTAAAGTCCTTAACCCACTCCCTAAGAGACTAGAGCATAAGTGGTATGAGCAATGACTTAGTATAATGCAAATCTTTTTAATTTGTATTTGATTTTGGACTCTTAATTTTGTCAAAGGTCATAGAATTTCTTATGCCTAAATGCATGATGAAATAAGATTATGGGCTAAATCAGAGAGAAAGAGGTATTTTTCACCAGAGGAGACCCTCAAAAGTCAAGTCTTCCCCATCGTATGGAAAACCCTCTCTTAGCAAGAGTGAAGCAATATGGATGCATGATGTTAAACATACGACATTCAGCTAAGGGGTTTCTAAATCTTCTAATTATCTTGATTTAATATCCTAGGCATTATATGAGGTTATAAATTATTTAAAACTTTAGTTATGAGTTGTAGTTGGGGTAAAAAATAAAAATTTTTTCTCTAAGAGCCTAATTGGATCTAGGCCACATATTAAATCATCATTTATAAAGAAACTAGAAAAAGTCATGCTATTATTATTGCACAATTTAAACATAACATCAAGAATTTTATAAATCTAACGCAAAAGAATAAAAGGAGGTCGTCATTGACAATTAAAAGAGAAAATGGGTGAAGCTACCCTTATACAATATGAAATATGAAAGAATAATTATAAATTACAAATAAATAAATGCTACGGGGGTCTTCTTATCTTCATTCTTCATATCTCCTTTATTTCTTCATTTGGATGCCAAAGCTTCATCAAGGCCTCAAAGCCTTCTAGTCACTGTTCATCCTAATCCCCCATAACACTAATCCTAATTTCTAATTCAAAATTATATTAAAAATAGAAAGAGTAAATCTAACTACACATGCAAAATAAGTGTTAGCTAAATACACCATACAACTCAAGCAGTTATATATATAACTTGGACTTAGCACCCTGCACATAGGTAACCAAGCCCACCTGTATTAACTTGGATCATACTTGAGAGGTTTAAGCAACTTAGAGAGCATTTATATTTATTTTAAGTACCCTTAAGAATAATCCCCTGTAGAAAATATGATTAAGCAAAACATGACCTAATATCCAGTCTATGAAGCATACACCTTAACATCCAGTCTAAACTAATACATTACAAAATAAAATATATATCATACCAAGCATCACCCAAACATAAAGCTAAAAGTAGTAGTTTAGTCTAAAGTGTGTGCATTAAGACTTGTGTGGTATGCCTTAACTAAGCTTTGTTATGATTTTTTAAGTATGAAAGGGTTTAATTGTAAGAGGTTAGTTTCACTTTAAGTGGTTTAATTGATTTGAGAATTTTACTTAGCCCTTTCTTTTATTTTATTTGACTTACACTTAACATCTAAGTGTTATAAATAGAAGAAAGAGAATTGCTCTTTTTCATCCCTACACTAAACCACTTTCTAAAGCATGTTAATTAATAAGTTCTCTTTAGTGAATGGATTATTACATAATTCAAAATAATCCTAAGTTTAGGTTCACTTTTAGTGAACTCATTCAATAAGAGAGGCATGTTAAGATTGATTAGAATGAATTACTATCACATGACGCATGTGCATTCATTTCATTCCATCATATGTAACATGCATATGATTAAATCCTAAGTATACCTTCACATATAATATGTCTTAGCACACTTGAATGATGGATGTAAGCATATACATTTGGAATTTGGATGTTTCATTTGATTGAATTATTTTATCATATTAATTTAAAGCTTTATCTAAATTCTTATATAAAATACATAAGATTGAAATTAAATAGGTACATGTCATTGTTAACTAGGAAAGTGAGGTAATCAAATGACCTCTTAAGGCTAACTAAAGTCTCATATTCCCAAGATATCCAAACAATATACCCATTACATTCAAATATATGTAAGTTTACACACATGAACATAAGAAAGAAGACTTTAAACCATGTGATCAATTGATTTAATCATTTGAACAAATATGAATGCATGTCTTTCTTAATAGAAAAGAAGATTTTCATTTATTATCTAAATGCACATGCAAGTGTATAAAAGTTTTAGTGGATACTTCACCATTGTTAAACTAGGGGAGTGAGGTCAAGACTTCCATGGGACTACTTAAAGCCTTACATTCCCGGAATGTCCAAATTAGATATACCCCCTACTCTTAAATACACATGAATGTACAAATGACTACAATAATGGAAAAATTATGGAAAGTTGTATTTAATTTAATTGAAGAAGATTTTTATTCATTAGCTAAATGCACATACAAGTGTGTAAAAGTTTTAAGCAGATACTTCATCATTGTTAAACCAGGGGAGTGAGATAAAGACCTCCTTGGGGCTACTTAAAGTCTTGCATCCCCGGAATGTCCATACTATATATACCCACTACTCTTAAATACACATGAATATACAAATAACTACAAGAATAGAAAAATCATGCAAAAGTTGTATTTGATTTAGTTGGATCATTTATACATGTGAGCGAAAGTTCTATCTTAGCTCTAACATAGAGATACATATGAATTAATCTAAACAAATGTTATGTCCTTTTCAAATGAACTATACACTTGTTAACATTCAAACTTTATGTAAATCTATGAAGGTTGAAGAATGAGAACTCCATATCACAAGTTCTAAGCTATAAAGCACATGCAAGCTTATGAATATTTATAATTGCCATCATTCCATATATTATAATTACTTGCATGCTTTTAAAAATAATTTTAATTTAATAGTGATAATAGCCACACATATTTTTATTCAAATCAACACATGCAAACTTGACAAAAAGAAAATCATTTCATTTAATTGATTTTTGAAAAATATGTACGCATGACTACAATTGACATATAATATTTAATATGATTGAAATGAAATAAAGGGGCATAAGCACATGATTTCATTCAATCTAATCAATTCCTATGGACAATCATACTAAATAAACTCTTTTAAAGTAAACAAAAGCTTCTTAATGTCATTTTTAATTTCATGTTTGATTTGATTTAAGAAATATGAGAAGAGGTTTGATAATCCTAATATAGTTCCCCATGCATGAGTTAATTTGATTTAATTAAAAGTAATTAGATTGATTATATGGATTAATTAGGTTAAGGTATGAATTAAATCAATTAATTAAACCCTACCCATGTTACCTTAAGATAATTAATCAAATGATTATGATCCAATGTAATAGGTAAATAAATTGAAAAGTAAATGAATTGAAAAGTAAATGGCATTGCTCTAATGAAATGAAAGGGGTCTAATACAATTATCTCACAATCATTGATTAATTAAGCTTAAGAAACTTATTTAATTATTTTAATGGTTTTCTCACACATGTGAGCTAACCATAATTTCATTAAATATTTTTAGGCTATTGAACACACCTAAATGCCTACCCCTAAATTAATTAAGGAAAATCAAATCAATTTTAAAGCTTAATTAAGCTAATTAATTAATTAATTGAATCCTAATTAATTTCTCTTAAAAGTAAAGGAAATTTAGGCAAAAGACTACAAAAAATTCCCCAATCACATTCCCTAAATCTCCCAACTATTAATCAGTGCCAAATGAGTCCAATTAATTAGTTATTTACTGTTCACATGCATAATTAATCCTTAATTAATTTAGGAAGGTGATTAGGGCTTAATAAATTTATTTCCTCTATTAATCAGCCAATAAATTCTAAGAAAAATGGGGAGGCAGAGGTCATCCCCCTAAGCAACCTTAGAAAGTTTGAAATCAATTGGATGATTAACTAGGGGGTAATTAGCTTAATTAAGTTTTCAATTAAGCACTAATTAAGCTAAAATTAATTAAGAATAATTTTAATGGATTCCCCTCTGAAATACCTTTAAAATGAGCTCTCATTTATATTTTTTTTGATTTTGTTATAATTAGTTATAAATTATTGAAGTTTCATTAAAATAAAATTAAATCACCTAATTAAGCCTTAATCCCATCGCCATATGGCGTGGCGATGCGCACTTTCCATGTGGCATGGTGATTGGCTATTAAAGTCACATCTGCGGTCGACTGGATGGCACGGACATGCTTTCACGTGCCCATCTAAGATCGATGGCCGCGATCAAACTGTGGAGAGGGATTAAATGGATCAACATTATTTGATCAAAGCCGTTCATTCCAATCACGCAAAATGGATGGCCCGTGATCTCTCTTCCTATGAAACGTGACGGAGTCGTTCCATGGATGCATCAGAAGCTTGGATTCACTCCAAAGTCAACCCACACCTTCACGCTCGAGGTATCCACGAAGATTCAATGGTTAGGATCAGCTCACATGCAAATTCTCTTCACAAAAGACCATGAAAAATTTCTATCTCTATGATTTTATGAAATTACCTCGCCAGAGCTCAAGACCGGTGGTGGGATTGACGGAGGTAGATTTGTCTAGTAGAGACGAGGGCTTGTTGAGCAGCATGCAAGCCAATTTCTTCTCGTTCACTTGGTGGACCAACTTCTGTCAATTTGGAGCTCGGTGGTGATCAAACTCATAGCTCCGGTGGGTTGAAAACTTGAAGGAAGCTTTGGGTAGCCTCAATGAGGTATGTGGAAGGTGTGTAAGAGGAATTAAAGTTTGGTTGAGAGATGAAGAAGTTGGAATCGGATGTGAGCTCCCCTATTTTGGTTTCGCACAGGAAGAAGAATTCTGAAGTGAGGAAGCTTGGAAATTCTGAGGAGTGTTAGAGCATTTCCTTTCACTCTTGGAAGCTCAGATGAATGCATGTGAAATCTGGTTTGAATTGAGGGGGTATATCCCTCAATTTCTTGAGGATGGATGAGATTGTCTCCCATTTTTATTCAGCTACGCTTCGAAGTGGTGGCCATCATGTCCACGTGGCCTAGTTTGTTAGAGGAATGCATGGTAGGTGGCTCAAGGTGAGATGTGTGCTGATGGCTTCTTCCCTTATCCCTTGGATCTTTGACTTGTAAGAGAGGTGAGTTAACTCACCTCCCTTTGGTCCATGGTAGACCTAGCCCACTTAGGGTGGGCTAGGTGGCTTAGGTGATGCCTTATTTGGGTGACTGATGGCTGCCACAAATGAGGGGAGAGTGGATTTTGCTAATTTTGATCAAATCCCACATGGGGAGGCATATCCAAGGGTTTTTGCTTTGGGTTTGACTCCAATTGGGTTTGGGCTGACCTTGGATGGGTTTGGGTCAGGTTTGGTAAGCTCCCAAAGTCTCATGGGTTTTGGCACAATTTGTTCATATGAGTTTAATTTGGGTCAACTTGGGTTAGGTTGACTAATTGGTCATATTGGGTCAAACCAAAGCTTGAGTTTGGTTCAAATGATGATTTGAAGAGCTTTATTTCAAGTGGTTTCAATCAATTTGGCCTAGGTTTGATTTTAGCTCATTAGTATTTATATAGGTCAAATGAGCTAAATTGACCAATTTGACCAAATTGGTTAGATTGGCTTGGGTTGGGTGTTGGTTCAAGTTCAATTGGTTGATTAAAAATGATTGTAGGCTTTGGTTTGAATCAATTTGGATTTAATTTGGATTTTGGTCAATTTGACCTTTTAGGTTGATTTGGGCTAGGTTGGGTCCAATTAACCAAACTGGAGCTTTGGTTAAGTTCAATAATGAATTTGGAATGAGCTTATGCCATTGGTTACAATCAATTTGGGTTAAATCATGATTTGACCTATTTTAGCCTTTTAGGTCAATTTGGGTCAAATGGTTAATTGGATTTGGTTTGGCTCAATTGATGGTCAAATTATGTTCAAACATTGATTATTGGTTGATGTGAATCAATGGTTTCAATCAATTTGGTGTAAGATGAGTTTTGGCTAGTTTGGGTTTCATATGGCTAAGGGTTGACTTGGTCAAATGACCAAGTTGACTTGGTTTGACCAAATTAAAGGTGATTGATCATCCTAGGATGATTGTTGATCATGATATGAGACTTGCATGAGCTTGGTTCAATCAAATTTGGGTTGTATTAGAACTTAGCTCAAAAAGGCCCTTTAGGCCACTTTGGGTCAAGTGGACCTAAATGGGTTAGTTGTCTTAATTTTGGCTAGATTTAAGCTTAGTTGAACTTATATATGAGCCTATGATTGAAATATAAATTCAAATGTAATCAATTTGGAGCACAAAGGACTTTGGCTTATTTGAAGTTTTTAAACTAAAAGGGCTAACTGGGCTTAACTTGGGTTAACTTGAGTTTGGTTTGATGATTATAGGTTTCATTTATATTTGGATAGATGATTGAAGGAATTAATTCAAGAGAAAATTACTAGTTTTGACTTGATTTGGATAGAATTTTGCTAAGTCTATGGAAATGGCTTAAAAGGCTTGAATTGGGTTTTGATTTTATTTTGTATTTGGTTTTGGCTATTTGAATTTATATTTCATTTATATTTAGGAATATAAATGAATATATAAATGATTCATGAGAAAATCACTTGAGTTTGGAGTGATTTGGAAGCAAATTTGACTAATGTCATGGAGGTAGGTCAAAGGAGCTTAAGTAAGAAATTAATTTAGTTTGATTTAATTTTGGTCATTGGGATGTGGTTTTTATTTATATTTGTGAATATAAATGATTATATAATTGATTTATAAAGAAAACAATTGATTTTGGGTTGATTTTAATGGGATTTATCCAAGTTTAGGAGATAGGTCCATATGGCTTAGGAAGGGTCTTGGTTGGATTTGGATTTAGTTTGGTTTGGTTTTGGTCATTTGGGTTTATATTTCATTTATATTTATGAATATAAATAAAGATATAAATGATTCATGAAGGGATCAATTAAATTTGGGTTGAATTGGTTGGAGATTTGGCTAAGTCTATCGAATTCAATCATAAGGTTTATGAAGAATTTTGGACTTGAATTTGATCATCTGATTGAATCATTTGAAGTTAGATTTGAATTAGAATTTGATAGTTTGATTGAAGGATTAAATGAATTGGGATTGATTTGAATTGGGCTAAGGTAAGTCCATAAGATGAAATTAAAGGGCTTAGGAAGGATTTTGGATTTGAGTTTGATCATGAATTTTAATCAAATGTTTTTTTTTGAATTTAGATTTGGATTTAGAATTTGAATTAGGATTTGAGGTTTCATTTGAGATTTGAATTTGGATTAGATTTGAGGAGGGGCATATGGATTAAGTTTAAGCCATAGGGTGGATGATTCCCTTAAGTCTTAAAGCATGACCTAATATTATGATTAACCCTTCTAAGTCTATAGGCTTAGGTTAAGTGTCCACCTAATCACTATAAGTGTCTTGAGATTAAGAAACTCTTAGTATTTATAAGAGTCCTAGATCTATGCTGAGGAGGTTAAAAACTCACTCTAAAAGTGAGGTCAACAAAAGGACCCCCAATAGGTGTAGTATAATGACCAGACACACCGCACATATTGGCGTTGACCGAGATGATCAACAACGTCCGAAGGATTGGAAGTGCTAATAGAAATGATCTACACTTAAACCAGAGATGTAGACAGAATCACAATCTTAGTGCAATGCAACTCAACTTATGCCAAGGGCATAAGAGAGCAAAGAAGATTTGGTTGGAATTTCATGTCAAGGATATGAAGGAAGATCCACTAGGGGATCACACATGCATTGGACATGACATGTGAGATTTATGCCGAGGGCATAAAATGAGGAATCCATTGGGGATGGAGTATATGAACATTCCACTAGGGAAGTAGGTTTAAGCTATTCGATGGGGAAGAGAATTTGATTTGATTCAATTTGTGATCATGGGACTCCACTGGGAAGAGGATATGATTTGATTTAATGTGAAGTTGAGAGCATATCTACTAGAGATATGAGCACAGATCTGCTGAGGAATAAGGTGGATTTAATATATGGGTTTCTTTGGTTTGCTTGGGGAAGTATCCGCAGGGGATAAGAGTGAATTTAATATATGGATGCTATTTGTGTGCGATGGATTCACTAAGAAGGCTATATCAGTCTTGGCCTATCTCAGATTTGCAAATCCAAAGGGAAAGTCTACTAGCCACAAGGTAGGACTAACCAACCTAAGGGTGACTAATCGAGAGAGTGCTGTTGGGGACTTACCTCAACTCAAAAATAGTCGAGGTTAATTTTATTTTAATTTAATGGACCCTGTCGGTGTGTGATGGATTCACTAAGAAGGGGCTCTATCAGCCTTATCCTATCTTAGATTTACAAATACAAAGGGAAAGTCTACCTACCACGAGGTAGAGCTAACCAACCTAAGGGGTGTCTTTCGGTATGCAACGATTGTGCTAGGATGAAAGCGTGTAGACTTACATCTTCCAAAGCGGGAAGCAACCACTGGGGTGATCAGTTGATAGCATAACAAATCCAACCCCTAACAAGGTCGGTGTCGCAGTGATCATTGTCAGAAGAATGCGTGTAGACTTACATCTTCCAAAGTAAGGATGGGGTGACTGTGGGCACAATAAGTCAAACACAACCTAAGGGCGACTACTGAGAGAGTGCCGCTAGAGACTTATATAAACTCAAGAGTAGTCAAACGATTCCTATAAAGAGTTTTGCTAATACTATAGAGATGTCTGCAAAGGTGCCTGCTCCTGCCACTTGTATTAAGAATTTTATATATTTTTTTGTATTATATTTTTTGTATATATTATGTGCAAGAGATCACACTGAATATTTATATATCAACCTAGCCTATCTCAGACTTATTGGACCAAGCGAGAATATGCATATCCACAAAATAAGTTCTCCAATCGTAGGGGTGGCTACTATGAAAGGGGGACTGTCCAATCCAAGAGTAACCCAGGTAGTGTCTAAATGGGGTCGCTAAGGACATGATCCAAATAGAGTGTTGTGGTGTTTATTTTTGATATGTATATGGGGAGACACCAAGCAGATCTAAGGGGTACTCATTAAAGTGATCGAGTAAGACATTAATGAATAGTGCACTATCTCGAAAGATAGATACAATGGACCTAATCACCTAATGAGGACTCCTAAGGAATGATGGGTCTTTGAATATACCAAAAAATTTTTCCCTACTTTACATGGATGAATAAAGTTGGGTATATATTAAACTGGATTCTAAAGTTCCCTATAGGGACAAGCCCTCATAGTTAATTACATCCTAAAAAAGGTAAATTTCTTAGGAATACTCTCGATTAAAGTAGGCAATTGTTGTCTCCAAAGATTTTAAAGATAGGACTATCAATAAATTGGTTATACTTGAAAAATCAATCAGGATAGACAAAAAAAGGAGAGGCTTATTATTGAAGCCAAAGGGGATGAGTAGGAAATGCTCATGATACTAGGAAACCATGTGAGCATTCCAACATATCTTATAGTTGGGATTTATATATTTGAAATTGAAAAAGATTATTTATTTGAGTTGAATTTTATTAAATTGTTAGGGCTTATAATCCGATAATACAAGATTGTGAAAATGCTTAAGAGGTGAGGATTTATGTTTGTAGCCAGAAGGAAACAGCCACCTCAGATCCTAAATCTAGGGGGCTTTGGCATAAGCCAAATCATGACCTAAATCTTAGCGAAAAATGGGTATATTGTTTACCTCCGCAAGAGAGAGTAAATCACCTGATTACTGGACTTATAATAGCCTAGAGTGCAGCTAGCTAACTCCTCTTACACTTTAAAGCTATGTGGTTAAGTCATATGATTTTGCAATATGGTTGAGCTATTATTATTTAGAAATAAATTATAGTCCTTAAACCCACCCCCTAAAAGACTAGAGCATGAGTGGTATGAATAATGACTTTGTCTGATGCAAATCTTATCAATTTTTATTTAATTTTTGACTCTTTATTTTGACAAAAGTCATAGGATTTTTATGTCTAAATGCATGTTGAAATGAAGTTATTGGCTAATCAGAGAGAAAGAGGTATTTTCTCCCACAAAGGAGACCCTAAAAAGTCAAGTCTTTCTCTATCATGTAAGGATGGAAATCCTTTCTTAGCAAGAGTGAAATAATGTGGATGCATGATATTAAGCATACAATATTCAACTAAGGGGTTGCTAAATCTTTTAGTTATCTTGATTTAATGCCTAGGCTTTATGTGAGGTTATGAGTTATTTAGAAAATTTAGTTCTGAGTTGTAGTTATGGTAGAAAGTTTATTTTTTTCTAAGAGCCTAATCAGATCCATGCCACACATTAAATCACCATTCATAAAGAAATTAGAAAAAGACATGTCATTTCTATTGCACAATTATAAATAAAATTTCAAACAATTTTATAAATTTAACACAGAAGAATAAAAGGCTAGTGCGGTTGGGTACCGCTGTACAACCCAAAAAGAGAAATGGGAAGCCGAGCTCTACCCTTATACAACCTGGTATATGAAATAATAATTACAAATTTACAAATGAATAAATGTTATTGGGGGGTCTTCATTCTTCATATCTCCTTCATTTCCTCATTTGGTTTGCTTCTTTTGATGTAGTAGGCTTCAAGGCATCACATGGCACCCTAGGATCAAACCTTCTGGCCAATGTTCATCCTTAGCCCCATAACGCTAATCCTAATTCTTAATACAAAATTACATAAAAAAAGAAATTTAAATCTAACTACACTTACAAAATAAGTGTTAGCTAAACATATCATACAATTCAAGCAGTTATATGGATAATTTGGACTTAACACCCTGCACATGGGTAACCAAGCCCACCTGGCTTAATTTGGATTATGCTTAGGGGTTAAGCAACCTGCAAAAGAGAGCATTTATATTTATTTTTTAAACACCTCTTAAGCATAATCCTATGCAGAAAATATGATTAGGCTAATCACGGCCTAACATCCCGTCTAAAATAATATATCATAAAATAATACATTCATCATACCATGCAACGCCCTAACATAAAGCTATAAGTGATGACTTAATTCTAAAGTGTGTGTATTAAGGCTTATGTGGTATGCCTTAACTAAGCTTTGTTAGAATTTTCTAAGTATGCAAGGGTGTTTAATTATAAGAAGTTGATTTCACTTTAAATGATTTAATTAATTTGAGAATTTTTACTTAATATTTATTTTTGTTCCACTTAAATTACTCTTAACAACTAAGTGTTATAAAGAGAAGAAAAGAGAGGATTACTTTCTTTTATCCCTACCATAAGTCACTTCTAAAGCATATCAATTAAGGAGCTGTTTGTTTGCCAGTATTTGGAATGCAGTGTAAAAGAAATACAGTGTAAAATGAATACAGTGAATTCTAAATACTTTATAGTTGTTTGGTTCTATGTAAAGTAAATACATGTAAACTATATTTTCTGTTTGGTTGAGCATATATAAAGTAAAGTATATGGTGTACCTCAGAGAGGTAAGTGAGATTTTTTTCATTAATTGAAATATTAAATTAATATAAAAAATAAATATTTTATAAATAAAATTTACTACTTAATTTAAAAAATTATTATATATTTATTTTAAAAGTGAAAAAATTGAACAATATGATGTATCTCTACATAACTTGAACTCATTAAATAAATTTATTTTAAGGATTTCTCTTAGTTAATTTAAAATATTTTTTAATTTGCTTTCATAAGAAGCTCTATATATATATTAAAAATTACCATTAAGTGCGAGATTTAAAAAAGAAATAATGTCTGATTACCGCTACATAACCAAGACCTGATCTCTCATTAGAATTCACCATGGCTTTGTTCAATATCCTTTGGAGGCCATTATGTTCTTTGCAGCTAGTATAATCTAACAAAGACTTGACAGTGCGCCGCATAGGATGTGGCCTGGTGAACAGTTGTCGACGTCCCATTGATCTAGGCACTGATGTATCAGATACAGGAAGCATCACATTTTTTGCTTCAATAGATGCTTCACCAGAAAGCTTATAACCAAAGGTTATATCAATCCAATGATGAATATGCCATGATACATGGTCACTCTCCAGAGCATTACGATGCTCTAAAATAAATTCCTAGCATGAAGCCCAAGAAGGTACAAAATCGCTCATTTAATGAATGGAATAGAAAATATGAGGATCATCAGAGAACTCAGGAATGCACTCATCGAGTCCATTGGTAGATCTGCATATTCGAAGGATACTCATTAGGTTCATAAACTGAACGACAGATCAAGTATTTTTAAAGGTAATCTTCTAGCTTTATAGCTAAGCGGCTAATTTTGAAAGGCATTCATCGAAACATGATGAGGAATTTCGATGTAGCATAAGTGAAATCCAATTGTTCATCACCTCCACTTGCTTTTCTTGATTTCTCCAATCTCACAATTTTAGTCAGGCATTACACTAAAATTGATGACCCACGGCATGACAGTATGGAAAGTGTGGTCACCCCACCTTCTCCCTGCTAATTTATTCTGAATAAGAAGGTACTCATAGTTGCTAAGTTCACCTTTCCACCATTTCAAGAAATTAGAGTGCCAATCCATTGACAATGATGGATGTAGATTGGAATGAAGTGCTTGACAGAACAGGATCTATTTGATGATGTGAGTCTAATGAGGAAGAAATTTGACAATTAACACTAATGGTTCATAATTGACATTTCAACACACCAAGCCCACAATGAATCGACATAATTCGGAAGGGCATAAGCGCCATCGCAATTCCTAAATCATGAATGTATTTCAAAGGCGAGAATATTTGGTAAATCAAAAATCGAATGTGCCAATCCGACTTCAAACTATTTGTAATGAAGAATGTCTTTCGTGAGTGAAAGGAGCCTTTGGATGTAACAAATAACACATCGCTTTTCATTCTAACTTAGACCTCAAGCGAAAAAAAAAAAAAAAAAGAATACAAAATCATTCTAAATAAACTAAACTTTAGCTCTTTTGATAGGGTAGCCAAGCTTCAAATATTGGACCTCAAAATTGTCTCAGTAAGTGAACTAATATACTCAATAAAAAGCTCCATTCCAACTCCATTATAGTTCACCTTTTATTGTCTACATCCCTACATGAACAAGCCAAAAGAGACTTTGTGTAGTTTGAGATTGAACTTAACCATAACCATATAAATGCAGGAATATGCATATTTATTCTTCAGATATTAGTTCAAAAACAACAAAACACTAGCTTATAGTATGTGTAAGATATTTAGAAAATTATCATATATTAGCTTAGGAATCTCAATATCCCATCATATTCTATAAAAGTGACCTAGATCTCAAGCCAAGATACCACCTTACAATACAAAGGCAAGGCTACTATGTCCACCCTTCCAAGTCCCAACATTAACAAATACTCTGACCTTCCCAATAATATGACCAATTAGATTTATTCTCTTTCATACTCTCATTAAAGTTTGAGGTAGATGATCTAGTAAATGAAAGCAATGAAATTAGAGCAAACTTTAGAAGTAACTCCCCAAATTTAAATTAGTAACCAAATTTTATTTGAAAGTTTTAGCCATTTATCTACAATAACCTCACCTACATCAACCCAAATTCAATTAAAGCATTAATTCGCCTTGAGTTTTGTAAAATCATAAATAAAAAGTATGAACAAATTTCAAAGATAGTCATGTTCAAGCTTATATTGAGCTAAACTAAAACTAAAAAAAACCAAACTTGAATAGTATAATGCACATATCAACTTTTAGTTGCACAATAGTAGCCTAATTTCACACGTTTAATATGCTTGGTATGATGTTATAATTTTTAAAAGATGATAAAGTTTTAATACACACACAAGTACAATACACTTATACTAAACTTAAGCCTCTTCTCTTCCTAGCTCATTTTCAACAAGCTTCAAACTAAATAATATTCATTTAGAATTAATTAACAAAATAAAATTAACCTAACCATTAGTCTTGAACTATACAATAGATTAGACTCACCACTTTGTGCCCATGAACAACTAAGGCTAAACAAGCATAGATCAAGTATAACAATAATATGATCACCTAAGATCATTTATATCCGCAACTAACCTAAACCACCTTAGCCACTTTAATGAAAGAAACAAGACATCCTCTAGTCATTAGTTATATAATACAATTAAATATAGGAACAACACCATACCGCAATCATATAGAAAATAAATATGAGTTCATAAACATACCAATTAAGTATTTTATCATCATAAACCATGTTTAATAATCTCAAATCAAGTTTTAGTCCAACATGAACCAACATTTTGAGCGCCCAAACAATACAAATCTCATTCTTGGTTCGTAATTAACAATCTTGAATGATGTTCATGTGCATTATGTTTAGTAGGAATGGACCTGACTCATTTAGACCTCCACTTGGACTTGAAAGAAACAAATAGAAACACCCAATATTTATATCAATTTCGAGCTTGGACCTCAAGCTGACATTTTCTAGCATCAACAAAGAACCTGCCTACCACATCAAGCTGTAATGCCAAGCCTTGAACATTTTTCGCTACAATCATGTCCAACTACATGAACATTTACACAAATTATAGGATCAAAATAAATTGGAATTCTCATAGCCACCGTAATTTGAACCCATTTGCAATATTATTTTAAGGACAATACCAAAGCAAGGATGTCTCTTAAAATTCTCAATGAAGCTTTTCAAGAGGTGAAGCTGCATTGACTATCCTGGACATCATTTTACAACAAAATACCTCGCATTCATGAGTTTTTCTCATATTAAAACCATTAAATTCCTCTCATATAATCTCAAAAAAAAGGAATTTTGAACCTGGAAGCAAGGTTTTAAATTGAAGTCGACAAGAAGACTAATTAGAACATGTAGAAACACATAACGAGGCAAAGAAAAGAAAGAATCCATAGCAAGAAAAGACAACAATGGTGGCGGAACCGAAGTGGCTGAATCGAGATCCCATAGAGGAAGAAGATGGTGATAAGTCGATCTATTCGCCGCAAACCACTAAAAGCAGCATGGATCGCCGGACATTGGGACCTTTCCCGCTCCAAAGCGAGGAAAAATAACCACGGACATTGGGACATTGGGACCTTTCCCGCTCCAAAGGAGTTCTACGCGCGGTTGTTAATCATGACTTTCGTGATTTGAGGGTATTTCGCTTTACACGAAAATACTGGGAAAGGAATTTCAAATCAAATAAAATTTTACGGTAATTACATTATCGTACCAAACACGGAAAGGAAGATTTGCGCATATTTAAATTACATTACACAGTAATTACACGGAACCAAACAGCCCCTAAATGAATTCTCTTTAGTGAATGACTTATTACATATTTTTAATTAATCTTAAGTTTAAGTTCACTTAAAATAATCTCATTCAATAAGAAAGACATCTTAAAATTAATTGGAATTAATTACTATCACATAACACTTGTGTGATGTTTATTTTTGAATGTGATGTCTGTGTATATGGGGGAAGGGGACACCACACATCGAGGTGTACTTAGAGGTGATTAGCATTAAAGGAATAGTGCATTATCTTGAAATATAGAAATCACCACCCCACAAAGGACCTAATCACCTAATAACGACTCCTAAGGCATGACGGGTCTTCAAATATACCATAAATATTTCCCCTACGTTACATAGATGAATAAAGTAGGGTTTATTTAAACCAAGTTCTAAAGTTCCCTATGGGGGAAAGCCCCCATAGTTAATTTCATCCTAAGGAAGGTGAGTTCTTTAGGAATACTCTCAATTAAAGTAGACAATTATTATCTCTAAAGAATTCAAAGATAAGACTATCAATAAATTAGTTATGTTTGGAAAATTAAGTGGGATGGATCAAAAAGAGAGACTTATTATCGAAGCCAAAAGGAGATGAGTAGGGGATGCTCATGGTATTAGGAAATCTAGTGAGCATCCCAAACTATCATATGGTTGGGCTTTATATATTTGAGATTGAGGAGAGTTATGTATTTGAGTTGAAATTTTATTAGAAAATAAAGACTTATAATCTCATAACACAAGATTGTGGAAATACCTAAGAGATAAGAATTTATGCTTGTAGTCTGAGGGAAAACAGCTACCTCAGATCTTAAATCTAGGGAGCTTTAGCGAGACAAAACATGACCTAAATCTAAGGTGAAAATGGGTATATTTTACCTCCACATGAGAGGATAAACCACCCACTGCTGGACATATAATCGCTTGAAGTGGTAGCTAGCTAACTCATCCTATATTTTAAAACCATGTAGTCAAGTCATATATTTTGCAAGATGGTTAAGTTGTTATTATTTAGAAAGAAACTAAAGTCCTTAAAGGCACTTCCTAGGAGACTAAAGCATGAGTGGTATGATTAATGACTTAGTCTAATACAAATTGTATCAAATTTTATTTGATTTTGGACTCTTTATTTTGACACAGGCTATAGGATTTTATATATCTAAATGCATGATAAAATAGGGTTATTGGCTAAATCAGAGAAGAAGAGGTATGTTCCACCACAAGAGAGACCCTCAAAAGTCAAGTCTTCTCCTATCATGCAAGGATGAAAACTCTCTCTTAGCAAGAGCAAAATAATATGATATGCATGATGTTAAACATACAACATTCAATTAAGGGGTTGCTAAATCTTTTAATTATCTTGATTTAATACTTAGGCTTTAAATAAGGTTATGAGTTATTTTAAAAAATTAGTTATGAGTTGTGATTGGGGTAAAAAGTTTATTTTTTCCTAAGAGCCTAAATAGATCCAGGCCACACATTAAATCATCATAAATAAAGAAACTAGGAAAATATGTCATTTCTATTGCACAATGTAAACAAATCTTTAAATAATTTATAAACTCAATGTGAAAGAATAATAGGCCGATGCGATCGGGTACCGCCATACAACTCAAAAATAAAAATGGGTAGCCGAGCTCTACCCTTATACATCCTGATATATGAAAGAATAATTACAAATTATATAAATGATAAGTGTTATGGGAGGTCTTCGAGTCTTTATATCTTCATATATTTGTTCCATTTCTTCACTTGATTTACTTCATTTCATTTGGTAGGCTTCTAGGCATCACATGACAGCCTAGGATTAAACCTTGGCCAATGTTCATCCTTAACCCTCATAACACTTAACCAAACTCCTAATGCATAATCACATTAAAAGCATAAAAAGTAAATCTAACTACACCTACAAGATAAGTGTTAGCTAAACACACCATACAACTCAAGAAGTTATATGAATAATTTGGACTTAGCACCCTGCACATGGGCAACCAAGTCCACATATCCTAATGTAAATCATGCTTATGGGTTAAGCAACCTGAAAATAAGAGCATTTATATTTATTTTAAGCACTCTTTAAGCATAATATCTTATAGAAAATATAATTAAGGTAATCATGGCCTAACATCCATACATATACACCCTAACACATCCACAATACATCACAAAATAAATATACTTCAAACCATGCAACATAAAACTAAAAGTGGGATTTAATCTAAAGTGTGTGTATTAAGGCTTGTGGTATGTCTATGTCCTAACTTTAGAGTTATCATTCTCTAAGTATGAAGAGATTTAATTATGAAGGGTTAATTGGTTTAGTTTTGGGTTGATTCAAATTTAGTTGAACTTATATATGAGCCTAGGATTGAAATATAAATCTAATGGAAATCAATTTGGCATATGATAGGTTTTCGTTCATTTGGAATTTTCAAGTCAAAAAGGCTAACTTGGGCTTGACTTGGATTGATTTGAATTTAGCTTGATGATAGTATGTTTTATTTATATTTGGATAGATGATTGAAGGAATGATTGATTCGAGAGAAAATCCATTATTTTTGGCTTGATTTAGATAGGGTTCCAAGTTCAAGGAATTTACTTAAAGGGATTGAATTGAGTTTTGACTTGATTTTGGACTTGGTTTTGGTCATGTGAATTTATATTTCATTTATATTCGGGAATATAAATGAAGATACAAATGATTTATGAGAAAATCACTTGAGTTTGGAGTGATTTTGAAGCAAATTTAATTAAGCTCATGGAGGTAGGTCAAAAGGGCTTAAGTAAGGGATTAATTTAGTTTTGGCCGTTAGAATGGGGGTTTCATTTATATTTATGAATATAAATGAATGAATAATTGATTCATAAAGAAATTAATTGATTTTGGATTGATTTGTATGAGATTTGGCTAAGTTTATGGAGGTAGGTCAAAAGGGCTTAAGTATGGCATTAATTTAGTTTGATTTAGTTTGTGATCATTGGAAGGTGAGTTTCATTTATATTTGTGAATATAAATGAATGAATAATTGATTCATGAAGAAATCAATTGATTTTGGGTTGCTTTCTTGGATATTTGGCTAAGTTTATGGAATTCAATTAAAAGGCTTTAAGGAGGATTTTGATTTTGGATTTGAATATGGGTTCTAATCATTTGGTTTGGAATTTGGATTAGGATTTAGATTTGGTTAAGGCTAAGTCCATAAGATGAAATCAAAGGGCTTATGAAGAATTTTGAATTCAATCATAAGGTTCATGGAAAACCTTGAGCTTGGATTTGATTATCTGATTGATTATGAGTCTTGAAAATTTGGTTTGGATTTGGTATGAATTTGAGGATTGTTTTGAGAAGGAAAGCATGGATTGGGTTTACGCTATAGGGCAGTCAAGTTTCCTAAAGTCCTTAAGGAATAACCTATCTCTATGGCTAACCCTCTAAGTCTCTAGGCTTAGGTTAAGTGTTCACTTAATCACTAGAA
Source organism: Cymbidium sinense (assembly GCA_021442155.1). Lineage (NCBI taxonomy): Eukaryota > Viridiplantae > Streptophyta > Magnoliopsida > Asparagales > Orchidaceae > Cymbidium > Cymbidium sinense. The sequence goes on from CM038215.1 coordinate 89,229,120, forward strand.
GTGTCTTAAGACTAAGAAGCTCTTAGTGTCTATAAGAGTCCTAGATCTATGATGAAGAAGTTGAGAACTCACTCTAAAAGTGAGGTCAACAAGTGCCCACAAGGGAGGTGTCGCCAGGGGCTTTATCCTAGACCCTGTAAAAGAAATCATGTAGGTCTACGATGGCTAACTCAAGGAGAAAGCTTGTAGGCTTACATCTATTATGTGTGGTGCATCCACCGGGTGGGTCATTGTCAGCACAACGAGAACCAACCAACCTAACGTGCCCACCGATGTACGATGATCATTCTGAGGAGAAGGCTTGTAGACTTACATATTCACAGACGGAGATGATCACCGGGATAGTCTATCATCGGTGGGATAGATGCAATCCGATCTAGAGCAACTACTAAGTGGGGAGTCCTGTATGAGGACCAGACCCAGACTTGAAGTACTCAGGAGGAAAGGAGCCACTGGGGACTTAACCCTAAGCCTCAAATATTGACCCCCAATGTGGCTAGTTCAAGAAAAAGCATGTAGACTTACATCCTCTTAAACAAAGTCAACGTGAGGTAGCTACAGCCACCAAACTAACAGCTCAAACTATAATGGTCAAGTCAGGAAGAAAGCGTGCAGACTTACATCCTCCTAACAAGAAACCTTAGGGGTGCACACTAGCAAGGTAGCATGTCAGCCTAACCTAGAGAAACTAATGAGTGAGTGCCACTAATAGCTTTATCTCACATCAAAGTAGCCCGAGATAAAAGATATGTGTTTATTTTATATATGGTTGTGTGTAGTTTGTGTTGGTGTTTTGTTGATAAAGGATAGGATGCTTGTTGACCTCATTTTTGGAATGAGCTCTCAACCCCTCCATCTTAGACATAGGGATTCTCATAGACTTTTAAGAGTTCCTTAGTCTTAAGACACATCTAGTGATTAGGTGCACACTCAACCTAGCCCAAGAGACTTTGAAGAGTTGGCCATATGAATAGGTCATGCCTTAGGGGTGTTAAGAAAATTTGCCTACACTTAGCTTGAACCACTCCTCACCTTCTTTCCTCTAAGTCAAACTCCAAATCAATCTTATTTGATTTTCTCCAAACTCAAATCAATGCCACATGATTGAGATCCATGATTGAAATCCATGAATGAAATTTCAAATTCTAAATTTAAAATCCTTCTTAAGTCCTTAATCCCCTCTTAAAGACTTAGCCTAAATTATGATCAAATCAATTCAAAGTCATGAAATTTTCTCATAACTCATTTATATTTTTATTTATATTCTCATATATAAATGAAATATAAAACTCAAATCAATCAAACCAAATTCAAAATTCAAGTTCCAAACTCCAAATATTTCCTAAGTCCTTTAAATTTTCTCTTAAGGACTTAGCCTAGATGATGTTCAAATCAATTCAAACTCATGAGATTTTCTCATAACTCATTTATATTCTCATTTATATTCACATATATAAATGAAATATAAATATAAATCAATCAAACCAAATCAAAAATTCAAATCCAAATTCAAAATTTTTCTTAAGTCCTTAATTCCCTATCTTAAGGATTTAGCCTAAATTATATTCAAATCACTCCAAATTTATGAAATTTTCTCATAACTCATTTATATTCTCATTTATATTCACATATGTAAATGAAATATAAATATAAATCAATCAAATCTAAATCCAAAAACTCCAAAATTCCTAAGTCCTTTAAATTTCCTCTTAAGGACTTATCCAAAATCATCCTCAAATCAATTCAAACTCATGATATTTTCTCATAACTCATTTATATTCTCATTTATATTCACATATATAAATGAAATATAAATTCAAATCAATCAAACCCAAATTGAAAACTCCAAAATTTCCTAAGTCCTTTAAATTTCCTCTTAAAGACTTAGCCTAGATCATGATAAAATCACTTCAAATTCATCAAATTTTCTCATGACCCATTTATATTAACATAGATAAATGGAATATAAATTCAAAGAATCAAAACGACTTCCAAAAAGCAAACTCAGATTCATTCAAAATCGAACTTAAGCCTTTCCAGTCAAAATCTTGAACTTAGCCAAATCAACTTCAAATCAAGCCAAACTCTTGATTTTTTTTATGATTCAATCAATCCTACAATCATGAATCTAAATATAAACGTAAACTTCAATCACTAAAACTCAATTCAAAAATCAAACCCCAAATCCATTCATGTTCTTTCTTTGAATATGAAATTGTCAAATGAATCAAAACTCATTTGATTTCAAACCACTTGCAAATGAATTTATATTTCAATCATAAGTCCATATACAAGTTCAATCAAACTCAAATCAAGCTTTGACCAAGCAATTTGACCCACTTAGGCTCACTTGACCCAAAATGACCTAAAGTACCATTTATGAGCCAAATTCTAATCCTAACCAAATTGGATTGAACTAAGCCCATCTATGCCTCTCATCATGATCAACAAGCATCATGAGATGATCAATTATCCAAATTGGGTCAAACCAAGTCAAACCTATGGGTTGACCAAGTCAACACTTAGCCAAAAATGAAACTTAACATAGACAAAATCCATAATAGGCCAAATTGATTGAAACCATTGATCTAAGTTTATTCATGAACTATATTTGAACTTGACCAAGTCAACATTTGAGTCTAACCTAGCCAAATTGGCCACTTGACCCGAGTTGACCCAACTTGACCTAAAAAGTCAACATGTGTCAAAACTTGATCTAAGCCAAATTGATTGAAACCATTGGGCCAAGTTCATTTCAAATCACTTGTTGAACTTGACCAAAGCCTTAATTGGCCAACCAGACTTAACCTAGCCCAATTGACCTTGAACCTAACTTGACCTAAAGGGTCACATTGAGCCAAATTCAAACTTAATCAAATTGATTGGAAACAAAGATACAAATCTACTTCATATGACTAACCAAACCTAAACCTACCCAGGACCTAGCTCAAATAAGTTAAATGGGTCAAATTGGTCAATTTGATCCATTTGACCTAAATGAAGTCATATGAACCAAATTCAAACCTAAACCAAATTGAATCAAACCAAAGCCACCAAAACATTTCAAATGGTCATATGAACTTGACCCCACCCTTGGTTTGACCCATTTTGCCCTAAATGGATCAACATGAGCCAAACTATACCAAATGAACTCCAAATCTAATGAAACTTGGCCAAACCTATTTATTCAACATACCCAACATATCCAAATTCAAAAATCAACCAAATGACTATTCCACCCCTAGGCCATAGAATAAATTTTGGTCAAATCCATGGGAAATTTGGTGAAACCATCTTCATATCTACTTGATACTTTCCTAATAGGTCAAGTAAACACTATAGAGGGTGGTGCACCCAACCTAATGGGTTTGGGTCAGCCCAACTTGACCCAAGGCCAAAATCAAGCACATGGCTCAAATTGGCCATATGGGAATCATGCTCCCATTCAATTTGAAGCACATGGGATGTTACCACTCTACTCCCTAGCCCAAACCGACCATGTGCAAGCTTCTAACATACCTAACAACCCAATGCCTAAGGTCAATTGGATCAAAATGACAAGTGAAGCTTCGACCATTCGATAGCCTAAGGGGGAGATATACTATTCCTAATTCACTTCAATTCTAATAAAGGCTAATTCGATTGAGTAAGGGAGAGTGTTAGGAGCCATTCTTGAGTGATCCTAAGCTCTCTAGAAGGATATTGAATTGGCCATTCTCGATTTTCCTTGAGTAAAAAATAGGTGAGCTCCATTGATTTGAAAACTTTCTCCACACTCCAATTCAACCAAATTGCCTTTGCACACTCCCTCAGGGTACCAAGTTGAGCTTGCCCAAGCTCTCTCTCAAGTTTCAAAGGTAAGGCGAGATCTAATTCCATCAAAGTCACAAGTAAGCTAAGGAGGGGTTGGTCCATAGAGCTATTCACTCAACCTCAAGATCCAAAACTTTGCCAGCACAAGCTCCTGAAATCGAAGGTGGATCACCTGAGTTAGGCATTTTTTGATCACTAAACTCAATGTGTGTTGGTCCTTTGTGAAATAAAATTTAATGGCATGATATTTCAACCATTAGATGTGATTGCCATTAGGGTTAGATGGTGTGTGCAAAGTTTCATCCTAATCCGAGCTCAATCGAGCTCAGATTAAGGCTTAGAACATGGACAGTCTCCATAGATTATAGGCTTTGGCAGGGATAGATCTCTAGCCGTCTATCCACGCATTTTGAATGGATGAACGAGATTAAAACATGTGAGAACCATGATTTATCCCCTTAGATCCAGATTGATCCGATCCACGATGAGAAAGCATCTCGCTGATGTGGCACTATGATTTGACTACATAAATAGCAACCGAGCCGCGGTAAAGTGCCGGTCGAGATTCGATTGAAGGAGTAATTAAGTTTTAAATAATTCTAATTAATCCTCTAAACTTCAAAAATTTATATCTCTCTAAAGAAAAATCAGAAAAAATATGAGGTAAATTGCCACTGAAAGATAATTCAATCTAGAATATTCTAAAATTGGTTTTAATGGATTTTGAATTGTATCTTTCTGATTTTGGCTTTTATTAGAAATATTAATTTGTTAATTACTCCTTAATTAATCTACTGGTTAATCTCAAACTTGAGTACAATTTGGGGGATGACTTCTACCTCCCTAATTTTCTTGGGATTTATTAGTGGCTTAATTGGGAAAATTGCTAATTCATTTCCTAATTATCCCTTAATGTAATTAAGGTTAATTATGGTTTGATTAATGTTTTAACTCTTTGTTGAAGTTGATTAAGGTCTGTTTCAGTGAATAAGAGGTTTATGGAATAATTTTGGGGCATTTCTCCTAAGCTAATCCTTAAACCCTTTTCCTTAATCTCTAATTAAAGGGTTAATTCAATTAATTAATTTCTTAAAATTCTAAAATATTCTAGAACTTAACTAATCTATTTTGGGTAGGTTCTTAGGTGTTCAATAACCTAAGTAGCTTAAGGAAAATTCAAATCCAACTCACATGTGTGAGCGGCGGCGGGGGGGAATTAGGAAAATACTTAAATTAACCCCTTAGCTTAATTAATCTTTAATCATGAGGCAATTGCATTAGGTACCTTTCTTTCCTAGGTGCATTGATGATTTAAATTCCTTGTGTGGTTTTATGTCATCTCATTGGCTCATAATAATTGGATTAACTATGTTAAGGTGGTGTAGGTAAGGGATAATTAGTACATTTAATCATACCTTAACCTAATCAAAATATAAAATGAATCTAATCATCTAAAAATTGAATAAAAATAATAAACACATGTGGGAATGGGTTAGGAATAACAACTCACCTCACACTTCTCAATTGAAATCAAACATAAACATAAAATAAAAATGAAACAAAAATCACATTAAGACAAACTTTGATTTATTCTAAACATGCTCATCTCATAAGATTGTCTTTAGGAATTAATTAAGGTGAATGTGTTTACATGCTTTCATTGCTTTAGTTCTTTCCCCATCATGCTAAATATGTGTGTCATATGGTTTCATGCATCAATGCTTTTCAAAAATTGAATTTAAAATAAAAAAATGTTTACTTTATGTCAAATTGCATGCTTTGTTTAAAGTAAGAATATGAGTGACTATTATCACTACTAAATCCAAATTATTTTCAAAATATATGAATCAATTATCAAAATTGAAAGTGTGTTACTTATATCTTACTTTTAAGTTTTCATGTGAGAAAAATATAAGGATGTGTTTAGTATAGGTTTTCCTTCTCTTCTCTTTTAGTATAGTTTTGAATAGGATTTGGTAAAGTGTATGGTTCATTTGAAAAGAACTTAACACTTGCTTAATTCCATATCCTATTCATTCCTATACTATTACTTAAGAAGGATATCTATGCTTGCACATATAGATTACATAAACAAAGATAAATCAACCAACACAAATTTTTACATTCTTTCTTTTCCATTCATTTCTTTTGTACACATGCTTTTATTTAAGAAAGTTGTATATTAGTTTGGACAACCTCGAGATTGTGAGGCTTTAAGTAGCCCTAAGTAGGTCTTGTACCTTACACCTTTGGTTAACAATGACGTTAAACTCACTTATGCCTTTCATACATTCATATGTGCATCTAAAAATTGGATAAGAAATCTATTTTCTACTTAATGAAAATCATGCATCATAAAGCATTCAAATTTTCTTAAGTAACTCACTTAGCATTCTCTTTCCATGCATTTCTTTTGTACACATGCTTGTATTTAAGGAAAGTGGTATATTAGTCTGACAACCCGAGAAAGGCTTTAAAATTTTAAGTATCCTTACATCTCTGGTTAATAATGGCATTGTACTCACTTATGATTTTCATACATTCATATGTGCATGTGAAAATTGGATAAGAAGTCTCTTTGCTACTTAATGAAAATCATGCATCATAAACATCCAAATTTTTGTACGTAAACTACTTAGCATGCATCATAAAGTATGCTAAACTTTTCCATTTAGTATGTATAGATATGCTTAGGATCCATTCATATGCATGTTATACATGTTGGGAAAGAAATGAAGTGATGTGTGTTTTGTGAATTTAGTTCACTTTACTTAATCTTAAATCATATTTCTTTTGAATAAGTTTGTTTAGAGTTTATCTAAACATAAGATTAATTAAGACACTTAATTAAAACATTTAGTAAATGAAACTAAGCTTGAATTCACTTTAAAATTACTTAGGTTAGGGAAGGAAAGAGAAGTTCACTGGAACCCAATCAAAATATGAAATAAAATCAACCCAAAATAATTAAACCACTTAAATGAAACCACCTTCTAAGTTGAACATTCTTCACACTTAGATCCATAGCTAAGCATACCACACATACCTCTAAAGCACACACATTAGGCTAAGTCATAACTTCTAGCTTCAGGTAGGGTGGTGCATGGATTGATGTTTTCTTTTATTTTATGATATATATTTTAGTCTGGATGTTACGATGTATGTGCGTAAAATGAATGGTAGGGCGATCTTAGTCTAACCATTATCTTCTATAGGGGATTATGCTTAAGAGACACTGTAATAAATAAAAATATAAATGCTTTTGTTGTGTAGGTGCTTATACCCCTAAGCATAATATAATAGGCCAGGTGGACTTAGTCACCCATGTGTGGGGTGATAAGTCTAATATACATGATTGAGATTTGGTGGTTTGTTTAGCAAACATTTTTTTTGCACGTGTTAGCTAGATTTACTTTTCCTTTTCATGTAATTTTTGTAATTAGGATTTTGGAATGATTGTTATGGGGATTAGGATGAGCATTGGTCATAAGATCTCATCTTATGCACCATGTGAAGCCTTTGGAGCATCCACCTTCCAACCATCCAAAAGAAGGAACCAAAGAAGAAAGAAGAAAAGAAGAATGAAGAAATGAAGCTTGAAGACCCCCATAATAATAAGTTCCTCACTTAATTGTATGTAATTCATTTGTAATCCAGGTTGTATAAGGGTAGAGCTCGACTACCCAATTTATTTTTGGGTTTGTGCGATGGTACTCAACCACAATGACCTCTTATTCTTTTGTGATTTTCTTTATAAATTGATTGATGATTTGTTTGGCTTGTGCATTAAGTGGCATCCTTTTTCTAGTTTCTTCCTTGCTTTATGTATGGCCTGGATGTGAATTAGACTCTTAGGGACAAATAAATCTTCTACCAAATTTAACAATTCAAAATTAAAATAAAGAACTCATAACCTCACTTAAAGCTTTGGTTTAAAATCAAGATAAAAGAATTAGCAACCCCTTAGCTGGATGAGCATTTATTTTGTAACATCATGCATAAATGCATATTGTTTTCACTCTTGATTGGAGGGTTTCCACATTTGCCAGAGAAATTTGGCTTGACCTTGGAGAGCCATGGTGGAAACATACCTCCTCCCTTCTTGCTGATTTTGGCCAATAATCCCCTTTCTCATGCATTAGGCATATGAATCCTATTAGCCTGAGCCAAAATGATTTTCCAAAAATAAAAATAAAATGAAATATGAATTGCATTAGATTTAGGTCATTTGAAGCATACCCTTACATGATCTAGTCTCTTTAGGGAATGAGTTTAAGGACTTAGTCTCTTAAATAAATAACAACATTGCTATCTTGCATAAAGCATATGACTTGCCTACATGAATTTAAAACTGTAGAAAGAGTTAGTTGGTAGCCACCCCCAAGCGATTGTAAGTCCAAACAGTCGGGTGGTTTGTCCTCTCTTGTGGAGGCAAACCAAATATCCATTTTTGCCTTAGATTTAGGTCATGCTTTTGGCCCTCGCCAAAGCTCCCTAGATTTAAGTTCTGAGGTTGCTTCTCCCTTCCATAGGTCATAAGCATAAATACTCACCTCTTAAGCATTTCCATAATCTTGTGTTATGGAATCATAAGCTCTATATTTATAATGAAAAATTCAACTCAAATAAATTAAATCAATTTCAAAAATATAAAGCCCAACTGTAGGATAGTCTGAGATGCTCGCCAGGTTTCCTAGCATCGTGGGCATCTCCTACTTATCTTCCTTTGGCTTGATAATAACTCCCTCTCCTTGATCAATCTCATTTGATCTTCCAAAAAGAAAAGCTAATCGATGTATAGTCCTACCTATTAAAATCTTTAGAGACAAGATTATTTACCTTAATCGAGAGTATTCCTAAGGGATCTCATCCCTTAGGATGTAATTAACTATGGGGGCTTGCCCCTACAAGGAACTTAATGAACCCGATTTAAAATAAACCTTCCTTTACTTTTCCATGTAAATTTGGGGAAAAATCTTTGGTACATATACAAACTCATTGTCCTTAGGAGTCTTTATTCGGGTGATTAGGTCCACTGCAGAGTGGTGACTTCTATCTCTCGAGATAGTACGCCTCTCCTCAATATCATACCCGATCACCTTAGTGAGAACATTTGTAGATCTACGTAGCATCCTAACAAGGTGCATTTTATATATTTATGCTTTCATTTATCCTTCTTTTCCAAAATAGGGATTAGATGAAGGCATGAATGTATAAAATTTTTCACCATAATGCTGCTTGGGTTCCTTACACCAACCCTAAACACATCATGGAAAATTCACAAAAAAAGATGTTTCTCAACATAGAAGAGATGGAATTTGAGATGAAAAGAAGTTTTATTAATAATTATTTTGGACAAGATTCATGGATAATATTTCTTTAAGTAGAGCCTATTGATTGGAAGCATCGGGCACTCTCCCTTATGATTTATGAGCTGATAAGATCTTCCTTGGTAGGCCTTTTCTATGAAAAAGGGGCATTTTCAAGTGGGTTCAAACTTGCCTCCCATCTCATAACGGGCAACAATTGGTTTCCTTATAACTAAAACAAGCTCTCATACTTTAAAAGCTCTAGGACAGACCAACTTGTTGTATGCTTGAATCATTTTGGCCTTGTACAACTAGAGGTTCTGGCATGCCGGTAGGCGTCTCTCCTCCAAACTTTCGAGCTCTTCTAACTGTAACTTGGCGTTCTGCTCCATTGTGACCTTACTACCCACAGTTATCCTTAGTGATGGGAGTTAGACTTCTAATGGTAGGATTACTTTGGACTCATACACTGAGAAGAAAGGGGTAGATTGAGTTGGAGTTTTGTATGTGGTGTGGTAAGCCCATAAGGCTCAACCAACTGCTCATGTCACTATCGATTGTTGTCGTTGAGTGCCTTCTTTAATATTTCGATGAGAGTTTTGTTGAAGGCTTATACTAAGCCATTTTTCTTCGATAGTAGATGGTGAAATATCTCCAATCTATGATGTGTCTCTGGGAAAGATGTTGATTTTGGTGCTCTTGAATAAAGTACCATTATCGGATATAATTCATCGAGGCACCCCGAACCTATATACAAATTGGCTCCTAAAAAATTGGAGCACATGCTAAGTTGTGACATCTCTTAGTGGGATTGCCTTCGTCCACTTGGAAAAGTAGTCGATGGCAGCTAGGATAAACCGATGACTCTTAAAAGAAGGAGGATCGATCAGACCCACTATGTTGGTACCCCAACACTCAAATGACCATGAGACCAATGTAGGGTATGGAATGTTGGGTGGTTGGTGTAAGACCACACCGTGCACCTGACATTGGAGGCATCTCCAAGCTATGCCCATGCAGTATGTGATTATTGAAGGCCAGTAGTATCCTAGTCTCTTGATCTTGGCTTTCATCTTCAGACCAAATTGATGAGCTTCGCATAAACTTGAGTGTACCTCGGTCTCAATCTTATGGGCTTCATGTTTGTCCAAACAACGTAACCACATATGATCGAAGGACCACTGGTACAAAGTGCCATCCACGAGAGCGTAGGAAAGGGCTCTCTACTTCACCTGATGTTCTAGGGACTTCTCTTGAGATAGTTTTCCTATATTTAGATAATCTATAAATGGTTGCCTCCAATCTTACTCATTATCCTTTTTAGCAATGACAACCTCTCCTTCAAGAGAGAGTCTCTTGATGAGTTCAGTGTCAATAAAAGATAAGACTTATCTATTTTGGACCCTGATTGGTGTGGACTCATCTTCTAGACATGCCAACTCTTTGGCTAGCTTGGCTAAAGCATCTGCTATGACATTTTCTTCTTGAGAATCTTGTGAATAGTAACCTCTAGGATTTGGGCCAATAACTCTATAATGTACTTATGGTAGTGATGGAGCTTAGACTTTAAAACTTTATAAGACCCATCAATTTGGTTGATGGCTAATTGAGAATCCCTGAAGATGTTGATATCCTGGATGCATAGTATAATGACTAACTCCAGACTAGTAATCAGAGTTTCATATTTGGCTTCATTGTTGGTGCATGGATTGGATAGATGATATGAGAATCTCATCACATCACGGTCCAGAGTTAGGAGAGCTATTCCTACCTCTGCCTTTCCTGAAAGAGTAGATCATGGTTTTTCTCCTTTTTGAAAGGAAGTCGCACCATCAAAGTACAACTCCTAGTGGTGAGTGCTAGTGTCCCCTAAGTTCATGACTTGTTCATAAGAGAGGTCATCCCTAAGTGAAGAATGGGTGTGTCTACTAAAATCTTTTGTCCTTTCACCGTGGGGTATGAAAGTGATGTCAAACTGTGATAAAATCATGGACCAATGCACAAACTATCTGGATAACGTCGGCCGTGTCATGAGATATTATAGTGGATTGATCCTAGAGATCAAGTTCACCTTATGAGAAAGCATGTAATGCCGTAGCTTTTGGGATGCAAAGATTAAAGCTAGACATTGCTTTTCAATGGGTGGATAATTTGCCTCAGTAGGGATTAGATGACGACTGAGATAACAGAGTGCATTCTCTTTCCCTTCATCATTAGTTTGGGCCAACAAAATGACAATGGAGTCATCTAATGCAGCAGTATATAGTATCAATGACTTGCCCAGGATAGGGGCTACTAGAACTGGCGGCATCATCAGATAGTGCTTGATGTCTTTGAAGGCTTGTTGACACTTGTCATCCCACTTAAACTTGGCATCCTTTTTGACAAGTTCTGAAAATGGTTGGCATCTTCCTAAAATATTGGAAATGAAGCATCTTAGATATGCTAATCGCCCTTGGAATGATCTGAGCTGGGTTAGACTTTTAGGGGGTGGAATTTTTAATATTGCTTTGATCTTCTCTGGATCAATTCCTATTCCACGGTGTCAGTCAAAAAACCCAAGGAATTTCCTTGAAGCTACTCCGAATGCACACTTAAGGAGATTCAGTTTAAGGTTAAATTGTCTTAACCGTTCGCAAACTACTCTCATGTCAAAGAGATGGTCTTCATTTTTTTACTTTTAACTTCGAGATCATCGATATAGCACTCGACTTAATGATGAATGAGTTCATCGAAGATCCAAGTCATTGCCCACTAGTAGGTAGCACCATCATTTTTATGGCTGAAAGGCATGTCCCTATAGCAAAAGATTTTGATCGGGGTTCAAAAGAAATGTTTCTTTCATCTTTAGGAGTCATCTTTATTTGGTTATATTCAGATGAGCCTTCCATGAAAGAGAAGACTGCATGAGATGAGACAATGTCCACCATTAGTTTCAGGATTGGTAGTGAAAATTCGTCTTTTGGACATGCCTTATTTAGATCCCTAAAATTGATGCATATGCAAATTTGCCATTTTTTTTCTTAACTGGGACGACACTGGCCAACCAGGTAGGATATTTTTCTTCCCTGATAAAGCAAGCATCAATCAATTTCTTGACTTTAGAAATGACCTGATGTTCAATGTCTAATCGCATGCGTCTATGAGCTTGCTTGATAGGGTTAGCACTAGGCTCTATTGCTAGTTTATGGATTGCTCCATTAGAAGATAAACCGGTCATCTCTTCATAACTCCATGTGAAGTAGTCCTTAAACTCAATCGATAACCCAACAAAGTCATTGGTTTTAGTATTATTCAATAAATAATTGATGTATGTAGGACGTGGATTATCTTGTTGACCTCACTTTTGGAGTGAGCTCTCAACTTAAGACACATCTAGTGATTAGGTGAACACTTAACCTAACCCTTGAGACTTAGAAAAGTTAGCCATAGGAATAGGTTGTGCCTTAGGGATTTAGGAGGACTTGTTTACCCTATAGCTTATACCCAATCCTTGCTTCATTCTTTCAAACCAAACATTAAATTAAATTCTAAAATCAAATCCAACTATCAAATGATTGAAATCCATCATTAAATTCAAATTATGAATCCCTTTCTAAGCCCTTTGATTTTATCTAATGGACTTAGCCTTAACCAAATTCAAATCAACCACAATCCAATTGATTTTCTCAATTATTAAATTCAATCTCAAATCAAATCCCAATCAAAGATTCCAAATTCTAAATTAACTCCAAATGATTGAAACCATGATCAAGTCCAAATTCTAAAATCTCTTCCTAAGTCATATGAGCCACCTTCATATGCTTAGTCAAAACTCCTTCAAATAAACTCAGAATTGATTGGTTTCTTTATAAATCAATCATTCCTTCATTTATATTCATAAATATAAATGAAATCTACGTTCAAACCCTTCAAACCAAATCAAAATAAATCAAACAAATTCAAAATCCAAGTTAGCCTTTTTGACCTACATCCCTAGATTTGGTCAAATTTACTTTCAAATCACTCCAAACTCAAGTGATTTTCTCATGAACCATTTATACTTTCATTTATATTCATAAATATAAATGAAATATAAATCCAAATGACCAAAACCAAACCCAAATCAAATCAAATTCCTAATTTTAATCCTTTTAGCCAAATTCTTGAACTTGGCTAAATGATATCCAAATCAACTCAAAACTCATGGATTTCTTCATGATTCAATCATTCTTACAATTATTGACCCAAATGTAAACATAAACCACAATTGTCAAACCAAACCCAAGTCAAGCCCATGTTGACCCTTTTGGCTTGAAATTGTCATATGAACCAAAACCCAATTGGCTCCAAATCACTTACAATTGGATTTATATTTCCATCCTAAGTCCATATGTGAATTCAACCAAAAATGAATCAAGCCAATTGACCAATTTAGGTTCACTTGACCCAAAGTGACCAAAAAGACCTTCTTGAGCCAAGTTCCAATCCAACCCAAATTAGATTGAACTAACCCCATCTAAACCTCACAATGTAACCAATAATCATCCTAGGGTGATCAACCACCTTGAATTGGGTCAAACTAAGTCAAACCTAGCCTTTGACCAAGTCAACATATAGCCCAAATGAAACCCAAACTAGCCAAATTGAATAAAACTATTAATTCAAACCCACTCATAATCAATGATTGAACATGACCAAACCTTCACTTGAGCCAAACTAAGGCAATTTGATCCAAGTTGACCCAAATTAGCCTAGAAAGCCAAAATGGATCAAATGATGATTTAATCTAAATTGATTGCAACCAATGGCTCAAGTTCATCCAAAATTGATTATTGAACTTGACCAAAGCTATAATTGAGCCCAATTTGACCAATTGGTCAACCTGACCAAACCTAGCCCAAATTGACCTAAAGGGTCAAATTGGCCAAAATCCAAATTAAACCAAACCAAAGCCTATAATCATTTTCAATCAACCAATTGAACTTGACTCAATCTAACCCAACCCAATTTGGTCAAATTAATCAAATTGGTCAACTTGACCCATTTGACCCTTTTGAATCGAAATAAGTCAAATTCAAATATAAGCCAAATTAATCAAAACCACTTGAACGAGAACATCCCAAATTATCATATGAACCTAAGCAATGTCTTAGTTTGACCCAATTTGACTAATTGGTCAACTTAACCTAACCTAACCTAACTCAAATGAGCCTATTTTGACCATATGAAGCCAAATTACCCAAAACCACCTTATGGAGCCTTGGTGGTTCCTAACCAACAAATGAACCCTAAGTCAGCAAACCAGCCCAAGTCCATGTGGGACCCATTCTAAGGGATTAACCAATGGACACCCCTCTCATTAGATTCTGCTTAAGTGGTAAGTCCACTTTTATCTCCATGCCACCAAAGTCCAAATGAGGCATTCCTAAGACACCTTAGCCCACTCTACACCCCTAACTCTTACCATGGACCAAGAAACTCAAGCCAAGCCATTCCCTCACTTGGTCGAACCCCATGGGCAAAGGAAAAAAAACCAACAACACACAATCTCTCCATATCAAGCCTTGAACTCATGCCACCACTTCCTCCAACCAGGGTGAGCCACGTGGAGCTGACGGTGACCCCTCTGGCGCTCTGATGGTCAATCGACAAATTTTTGAGAGCCAATCCCGTATATCCATCCAAGGAAATTGAGGGGTATACTCCCTCAATTCAAGCGAGATTCAAAATAATTTCCACACTCTCTGAGTTTCCTATGGCATTTTGAAATCCCTCAAAGCAATTCCAAGTGTTCCCAAGGCCTCCTCGATCAGCATTCCTCCTTCCTGAGCAAAGTCAAAATAGGACACCACCTCTCCGAGCAATACTCCTCCCTACTTGATCAAATCCAAATTTTGCACCCACACAATCCTCCTACTCCATCGAAGCCAATCAATCTCCAAGCCTTCTCGAGCACTGGAGATAGAAGTTTGATTAGAGCCAGGGCCTTTACATGTGTGGATTAGTTGATCGAGCACTCTACCCCAAATTAAGCTCAAAGATTCTCAATAGGGCCTGGCATCAACTAGGCAAAGCTACTTCCGACAATCCACCGCCGGACATTAGCTCCAGTGAGGTAATTTTGCAAAACTAAGCCTTGTATGAAAAATAGGTTGGTCTTTTATGAAAAAAATTTGAATATCATGCATTTCTGACCATTAGAAGTATTCCTCTCCTTGTTCTCAAGGTGTGGGATCAATTTGATCCTAATCTGAGCTCAGGTGAGCTCGGATCGAATGAGGAAAGATAAATGGCATCCATTTTTATCGATCGCGAAGGAGAAAGATCACGGGCCATCCGTTCTTCATGATTAGAATGAATGACCATGATTAAATCATGTTATATCTTTGATAAATCCTTCAAAATTGTGGATCGAATCGTGGCCATCCGATCTTAGATCGGACGGCCCACAGAGTTAGCGCGTTCACTGCCATCGAGTCAACCTTCAGATGTGATAACTTACATAGCCACTCCTGTCACGCCATGTGGAAACTATACCATGTCAGTGTGCTGCGTCAGTTTCCATATGGCCCGATGGGATTAAATCTTTAATTAAGCCTAATTAATTTATTTTTAAGCTTAAAACTTCTAAAAATCAAAACTAATCCTAGAAAAATCTCAAAAATATAAACTTGGGCTCATTTTAAAGATATTTCAGAGTAGAATATAAGAAAATTAATTTTAAAGATATTAATTGATTCTAAACAGTGATTTTGGCTTCATTAAAGTTTAATTAGAAATCTAATTAGCTTAATTATTTTGTAATTAATCACCCAATTGATCTCCAACTTTTTGTGGATGTTTGGGAAGATGACCTCTGCCTCTCCCATTTTTTGGGATTTTATTGGTTGCTTAATTAGGGAAATCAATTGATTAAGCTTTAATCATTTTTTTAATTTAATTAGTGATAATTAGTGAATGAACAGTGATTTAATTAATTATTTAAGCCTAATTACCTCTGTTGAATAGCAAGGAAGCTTGGGGAATGTTGTTGGAAACTTTTCCTAAGTTTTTTTTACTTTTTGGAATTTGATTAGTTAATGATTAATGAGGTAATTAATTGCTTAATTAATTAACTAATCTCCAAGCTAAAAATTAGAGCTTAATTGAGTGTTTGAAATGACTTAGTGGTTAGGATTGAGGCCTTGCCCTTGATCACTTTCCTAAGTTAATGTCATCATTCTAATCAAAATATAATCAAAGAATTCAATCAATAATTAATAAGCTTGATTAACTCAATCTAAAATTTAATTCATACCTAAGCAACCGTTAATTAATCTTGGGTAGCTCTTTAGGTGTTCAATAATCCAAAGTGAGAGATAATGAAATTATGGTTAGCTCATAGGTGTGAGAAAATAATAAAAGTAGTTAAGTGAGATCCCTTAAACCTAATTAATTATTAATCATGAGCCAATTGCATTAGGCCCCTTTCATTTCTTAAGAGCATTGCTAATTTACTTTTCATATGTTTTCATATCATATTAGCTCATTATTAATTAGTAAATTAACTTAAGGTGATGTAGTTAAGGGTTAATTAATTGGCTAAATTCATACCCTAGTAAAGATATAAAATCAACCTAATTATTCTCCATTAAACCAAATTAACTCACACATAGGGAATAAGATTAGGATTAGCAAACCTCTTTCATTTCCTAAATCAAATCAAACTCAAAATAAAAAATATATCATTAAAGAACTTTGGTTTATTTTAAATAGCTTTATTTAGTATGATTGTCCCTAGGAATGGAATGAATGAGATCATGTGCTTATGTTCCTTTATTTCTTTCCAATCATGTTAAATGTTCCTTGCCATGTGTAATCATGCATTCATTTCTTTTAAAATTAACTAAATAAAATGGTTTCTTTTATGTCAAATTGCATGTGTTGATTTAAATTAAAAATATGTGTGGCTATTATTACTAATAAATCAAAAGTTATTTTTAAAAGCCCATAAATCAATTATAATATATGGAGTGTTTTGTGGTGTATTTTTTATTTTCAAATTTGGAATTTGAAAATATTATTGGGATACCACGTAGATCCGCAGATGTACTCATTAGGGTGATCGGGTGCGACATTGAGGAATGATGTATTATCTCAAGAGATAGAAGTCACCATCTTACAATGGACTTAATCACCTAATGAGGACTCCTAAGAATAATGGGTCTTTGAATGTACGAGAGATCTTTCTCCTACTTTACATGGAAAAGTAAAGTAGGGTTTATTTAAATCAGGTTCATTAAGTTCCCTATGGAGGCAAGCCCCATAGTTAATTACATCCTAAAGAATGAGATTTCTTAAGAATACTCTCGATTAAGGTAAATGATCTTTGTCTCCAAAGATTTCAAAGATAGGACTATCAACAAATTAGTTATTTTTAGAAAATCAAGTGGATTGATCAAGAGGAGATAGTTATTATCAAATCAAAGGAATGAGTAGGGGATGCTATGATGCTAGAAACCTAATGACCATCCCAAACTATCCTATGGTTATTTTATATTTTGAAATTTGAAGAGGATAATATGTTTGAGTTGAATTTTGAAATATTTTACAATTCCACAACACAAGATTATGGAAATGCCTAAGAGGTGAATTTATGCATGTAGCCCAAGAAAGGAAAACTTGACCTTGATCTAAGTCTAGGGAGCTTTGGTGAGGGCTAAAGAAATTTTAAATCTAAGGCAAAATGGGTATATGATTTACCTCAGAGAGATAAACCATCAATTCTTATTACAACCGTAGAACTAACTCCTACAATTTAAATACATGTAGGCAAGTCTTATACTTTGTAAGATAGCTAGGTTATTGTTTATTTAGAAAGGAGACTAAGTCCTTAAACACACTCCCTAAGAGAATAGATCATGAAGGGTATGAATAAATTACTTATTCTAATGCAAATTTTATTAAGTTTTATTTTTATTTTTGGACATTATTATTTGACATAAGCTATGGGATTTCACATGCCTAATGCATGAGAAATTGGTTATGGGACAAAATCAGAAAGAAGGAGGTGTATTTTTAACATGGCTTTCAAAGGTCAAGCCAATTTCTCTGGAAAAGGTAAAAGCCCAAGTCAAATCAAAATTAAAATGAAGGTATGGTACATAAGACATGGTCTTATAACCAATGTTTATCTTAATTTCCCCCATAACATTCATTCCAAATCTTAATTGAAAATTTACATCAAAATGGGAAAGATAAATCTAACTAAACCTACAAAATAAAAATTAGCTAAACATACCACACAACCCAAGCAGTTATATGAATAATTTGGACTTTGCATCCCACTTATGGGTAACCAAGTCCACCTGTCCTAATTTAGGTTATGCTTAGGGTATAAGCAACCTGCACAACAAAATAATTTATATTTTTATTACAGCGCCCCTTAAGCACAGCCCCCTGCAGAAAATATGATTATGTTAGGATCACCCTATCATCCAGACTACGCACATGCACCCTAACATCCAGTCTAAAAATATTACATCACAAAATAAAATCAAGCATCAAATCATGCACCGCCCGAAGATAAAGCTAGAAATGATGACTTAGCCTAATATGTGTGCCATTTAAGGCTTGTGTGGCATGTCTTAGCTAGGCTTTTAGATTAAATTTTTCTAAATGTGAAGGATTCAATTTAGAGTGTGATTTCATTTTAAGTGATTTAGTTGATTTGTTAATTTTAGTTGGTGATTTGATTTGATTTGAATAAACCTACACTTAGTTATAAAATGTTGTAAAGAGAATAAAAGAGAAGAGAACTTCTCTCTCATCCCTACCTTAAGTAATTCTAAGGTAGAGTCATTAATAATTTTTCTTTAATGAATATTTTATTATATGTTTAGTTAACCCTAAGTTTAGATTTGCTCTAAATAGCTCTATTCAATAATAAAGGCATCTTAGGATTAATTAATGTAGATTATCACATGACACACAACCATTTATTTCTTTCCACCATGTATACTATGCATATGAATGATCCTAAGCATACCTATACATCCAATGCAAATTTTAGCACACTTTGATGATGAATGCTAAGAGATATGATTTGAAATTTTGGATGTTCCATTGATGCATATTTTTATTATGTAGAAAAAGGGGATTTTTCATCCTTTAACATAATGCACATTTACATGTATAAAAGACATAAGTGAGTACGATGCCATTATTTTCTATACCATGGGCGTAAAGTACAAGACCTACTTAGGGCTACTTAAAGTCTCGCAGCCCCGAGATGTCCAGACTAATATACCACTTTTCTTAAATACATGTAAGTGTACAAAAAGAAACAAATAGATAAAGAATCATGCAAAAGATTTTTTATGTTTGATTTGGTTGTATAATTTACATATGTAATGTGAGGATCCTTCTTAAGTCATAACATAGGAGTGCATAGAAATAGATTTAAGCAAGTTTTATATTCTTTTCAAATGAACTATACACTTTGCAAATTCTATGCAAGTCCATGTTAAGAGAAGAGAAGAAAATAACACAAAAAATACATCTGATGTTATAATCACATGCAAGCTTATAAGTACTTATAAGTAGCCTCACTTCATTCATAATCTTTGATTTACAAGTTTTGAAAATAATTTTTAGTTTAATAGTGATAATAGCCACTCATATTCTTAACTTTAGCAAAAACATGCAATTTGACATAAAAGGAAACATTTTATTTAATTGATTTTTCAAAAGATATGAATACATGATTTCATATGACAAATAATATTTAGCATGCTTGGAAAGAAATAAAGTGATGTAAGCATGACTTCATTCACCCTAATTAATTTCTAAAGACAATCCTATGAAAATAAGATCATTTAAAGTGAATCAAAATTATGTAAGGAGATTTTTATTTTTGAATTTGATTTGACTTAAGAAAATATGAGAAAGATTTGCTGGTCCTAACCCATTTTCCCCATATGTGAATTGGTTTAGTTTAATTTTTAGAACAATTAGATTGATTTTATATTTTTTTAAAGGTGTGAATTAAGTTCATTAATTACCCTTTACTTACACTACTTTAACATGATTAACCAAGAAATTATGAGACAACATATAATATGCAACCACATGGAATTTAAATCAGTAATGTACCTAGAAAATAAAGGGGCCTAATGCAATTGGCTCACAATTATTGATTAATTAAGCTAAAGAGTTTTATTAAGTACTTTTATAACCATCCTACACATATAGTTTAATTATAATTTCTTTCGAAATCCTCTTAAGTTATTGAACACCTAAGAATCTACCCAAAAATTAAGTGATTAAGTCTTGGAGTAATTTAATTTTGAGTTTGATTAATTGAATTAATTAATGAGAAGATTAAGCTATTAATCAATTTGAAACTTAATTAAGTGTTTATCCAAATAAAATAGACTTAGGGAAAAGATTGGGAAAGAGGTCTTAATACCATTCCCTAAGTCTATTCACTATTTCATGATGATTATCAAACTTAATTAATGAATTTATCACTATTTAACATGTTAATTAATCATTTAATTAATTAAGAAAGTGATTAGGGATGAAATAAGAAATTCTCCTAATTAATTTAATAATAAATTCCAAGAAAATCATGGGAAGCAGAAGTCATCCCACTAATCAACCCTAAAAAGTTTGAAATTAATCATTGAAGTAATTAAATAGTAATTAGGCTAATTACATTTTTAATAAAACCCAAATTGAGTTAAAATCCCTAATCAAAATTTATTAATTTTAATTTTCTATTATTCCTCTCTAAATTATCTTTGAAATGAGCTTGAGTTTGTATTTTTTGGATTTTTTGATAATTAGTTATGCATTTAGGCATCATTAAAATGAATTAATTAAGGCTAATTAACCCCTAATCCCATCGCCACGTGAGGTACGCTTCCAATGGCGTGATGGGATAGGCTATTTAAGTTGCCACATTCGCTTGCTAAGTCATCCGGTGGCGGATGCGCTTTCTCCACGGGTCATCCGATCTAAGATTAATCCTGCAGTTTAGGCTTAAATCAGAGGGAGATCTATCATGATCTAATCACAATCATCCATTCCAATCATGCAGAATGAACGATGTGTGATCTATCTCTTTCCAAGTGGCGAGAGATGGATGAGATCCGTCGATCGTCGCTCGATCCGAGCTCACCCAAGCTCGGATGGAGTTCAAACTCACCCCACACCTTCGGAGAAGCACAAGCAATGTATCTAACGGTCAAGATTTGATGGGATTATAATTTCCTTTAAAAAGAACCAAGCAATTTTTATCCTAAGGTTGATTTTGAGCAATACCTCATTAGAGGCTACTACCAGTGCTTCCAATAGAGGAGATAGCTTCATATAATAGAGATGAAGCCCAGTTGAAGGTATTTGATCTTGATTTGAAGTGGATGGCTTAGTTGGCCTCTTCAATGATGATCGGCTTTGATCAAGGTGATGCTTCTCGTGGCTTGGAGACTTGGGAAATGACTTGGTTGAGCTCAACGAGGTCCACTGATGGTGCTTGCAAGATTAATTTGGTTTTTATGGAGAATTGAGTGACTTGGGATTGGGATGGACCTCCCATGTTTTGGCTTTGAGCAAAATCAAGAAGGAGAAATCAATGGAGCTTGGGAATGGCTTGGAAAAGCTTGGGGAGCTTTGACTCACTTTCCTTGGCTCTATGGAAATCAATTCTTCTGGTTTGAGTGGGAATGAGAGGCAGTATACCTACCCCATCCTTGGATTGGATGGTGAAGAGTAGTTTTGCTATTTTTGATCAAATGGGTGAGATTGGGATCACGGTTTGAGTTATGAAACATCCCATGTAGGTCATTTTAGGCAGAGGAGTGGAGGACAGTGAGTGCCCATATGCTAGGTGAGTGCATTTGGTGATCCAAGTGCTTAATTCCCATTGAAGGGGTTTGGCCTTTTTTGGGTCATGGACTTCCAAGTTCAGGTCATGTTCACCACCCTCCTTAGTGTCCAAGTGGACCACTAGAAGGATGCCAAGTGGCCTTGAGAAAGGAATGACTAAATTCCAAGTGAATTTAGTCATAGGATACCCTTTGACCTAAGGGAAAAATGGTCATTTGGCCTTGATTTTGATTTGGCAGATTTAAAATGATTCAAAAATGTGTTGGGCCAAATTTTAAGTGATTTGGAGTTCATTTGATTTGAATTGGTTCAATTTGACCCATTTAGGTCAAGTGGGTCAAATTGTTGACCAATTGGTCAAATTGAGTCAAACCATGGGTTAGGTCAAGTTCAATGATCATTTGGGGTATCATTGGTTTGGTTCAAATGGTTTAGATTTAGTTTTGGTTCATTTAGGTCAAATGGGTCAAGTTGACCAATTTGACCCATTTGACCCAATCAAGGTCATGGGCTAGTTTTAGGCTTGATCATTTTAAATGTATTGCAAGCTTTGATTTTAATCAATTTTGATTTGGTTTGATTTCAAGTTGATTTAACCTTTAAAGTGGGTTCATGGTCACGCTTAGTTGGCCAATTGAAGCTTTGGTCAAGTTCAACAATCAATTTAAAATGAGTTTGACCCATTGGTTACAATCAATTTGGCTTAGATCAAGATTTGACCCATTTTTTACTTTTAGGTCAACTTCAACTTGGTCAATTAATTAGGCTCGGTTTGGCTTAATTGATGGCTTGGTCAAGTTCAATCCTTGATTATGGATTGGTTTAGATCAATGGTTTCAACCAATTTGGCTTATAGTGAATTTTGGCTTGTTTGGATTTCATTTGGGTTAAATGTTGACTTTGTCAAAGGCTAGGTTTGACTTGGTATGACTTGGTTTGACCCAATTTGAGTGATTGATCATCCTAGGATGATTGTTCCTCATAATGAGAGTCTTAGATGGGATTAGTTCAATCCAATTTGGGTTGCATTAGAACTTGGCTCAAAAAGGTGATTTAGGTCACTTTGGGTCAATTGAGCCTAAATGAGTCAATTGGCTTGATCAAAGCTTGATTCAAGTTTGGTTAAACTCACATATGGACTTATGATTGAAATATAAATCCAATTACAAGTGATTTTAAGTCAAATGGGTTTTGATTCATTTGATAATTTCAAGTTCAAAGGATGAACATGGGTTTGATTTGGGTTAGTTTGATTTTGGTTTGGTGATTGTAGTTTATGTTTATATTTGGGCATGTAATTGAAGAAGTGATTGTTTGAAGAGAGAATCTAACGGTTTGGATTGATTTGAGGATGGTTTGGCTAAGTTCAAGGATTTGACTTGAAAGAGTATAATTTGGATTTAAGTTGGATTTGGATTTGACTTTTGAATTTAGTTTTGGTTATTTGAATTTATATTTCATATATATTTGTGAATATAAATGAGAATATAAATAGGTTATGAGAAAATCTTTTGAGTTTGGAGTGATTTGGATTTGATTTGAGCTAAGTCCATATGATGGAATCAAAAGGGCTTATGAAGGATTTTAGGATTTGAATTCATCATGGGTTTCAATCATTTGGAATTGATTCATGATTTGGATTTTGGAATTGATTTATGATTTTAGAAGATCAATTGAGTCAAAATTGATTTAAGATTTGAGTTTTGAAATTGATTTATGATTTGAGAAAATTAATTAAGTTGGAATTGATTTGAGATTTGAATTTAAAGTTTGGATTGAAAGAAGGAAGCAAGGATTGGATTCAAACTATAGGGTAGGCAAGTCCTCCTAATACCCCTAAGGCATAACCCATTCCTATGGCTAATTCTTTTAAGTCTCTAGGATTAGGTTATGTGTTCACCTTATTACTAGAAGTGTCTTAAGACTAAAAAACTCTTAGTGTCTAGAAGCGTCCTATATCTAAGATGGAGAAGTTGAGAGCTCACTCCAAAAGTGAGGTCAACATGATATTAATTACAAATATCTATCGCTATGTGTTGATAATATAAGATATGTAATTTGAAGTTCTCTTTCCTTACCTTATATGGATTTACATGGGATTTACAAATGTATAGTTCATTTGAAAAGAACATAACATTTATCTAAATATACTTCTATGCATCTCCATGCTAAGACTTAGGAAGAATTTCATATCACATATATAAATCATACAATCAAATCAAATATGACTTCTTCCATGACTTCATTCTTGTGATTCTTTTTGTACCACCATATACCAAATTGATTGAAAACACTAATATAAGAAAAGTGGTATATTAGTCTGGACATCCAGGGGCTACGAGGCTTTAAGTAGCCCTAAGTAGATCTTTTATCTTACGCCCCTGGTGTAGAACAATGACATCGTACTCACTTAAAACTCTTATACATATGTATGTATGATATGACCAATGAATAAGAATCATAAATCAAATAAATGAAATACAACTTTTGCATGAGTTTTTCTATTCTTATAGTTGCTTACACATTCATATGTATATAAGAAAAGTGGTATATTTGTCTGGACATCCCAGGACTATGAGGCTTTAAGTATCCCTAACTAGGTCTTGTACCTTATGCCCCTGATGTAGAACAATGAAATATACTCACTTAAAAATTTTATATATGTGAATGTGTTCTTAGCTAATGGATAAAAATCTTTTTTTCTATAGAAAGACATGCATTCATAATTCAATCAAATGAAATATTTAAATTCCAAACACACTTCTTTGCATTCATTAATTAAGTGTGCTAATGCATACATTGTATGTATCGGTATGCTTAGGAGTTGATCATATGCATGATATACATGATGGAAAGAAATGAATAAACATGTGTTATGTGATAGTAATTCATTTTAATTAATCTTAAGATGCATTTCTTATTGAATAAGATTATTTAAAGTAAACTAAACTTAGGGTTAATTAAAACATGTAATAAGTCATTCACTAAAGGGAATTGATTAACTTGTTTTAGAAATGACTTAAGGTAGGGATGAAAGAGAGGTCCCCTCTCTTTCTTCTCTTGATAACACTTAGTTGTTAAGTGTAAGTTATATGAAACAAAAGAAAACACTAAGTAAAAATCTTCTAATCAATTAAATCACTTAAAAGTGAAATCAACCATTTATAAATTAAATCTTTCACACTTAGCAAAAGTATAACTCTAAAGCCTAGTTAGGACATACCATACAAGCTTTAATGCACACACGTTAGACTAAGTTTCAACTTCTAGCTTCATGTTAGGGTGATGTATAATTCAATGTATGCTTACTTTATGATGTATTATTGTAGATTTGATGTTATGGTGTATGGAGTCCGGATGTTGATATCACTAATCATACTTTAAGGGGTTGTGCTTAAGGGGACGCTAATAAAAAATATAAATGCTTTTGTTGTCGGGTTGCTTAGCCCCTAAGCATAATCCAAGTTAGGACAGGTGGGCTTGGTTACCCATGTGCGGGGTGCTAAGTCCAAATTATTGATATAACTGCTTGGGTTGCATGGTGTGTTTAGCTAACATTTGTTTTGCAGGTGTAGCAAGATTTACTTTCCTTCTTTTACTGTAATTTTACATTATGATTAGAATACGTGTTATGGGGATTAGGATGAGCATTGGTTATAAGACCAAATCTTATGTACCATGTGATGCCTTTGGAGCAAGAATATTCAAATCAAGCCAAAAGGAAGAAAGAAAGGGAGCAAATCAGATGAAAAAATGAAAGATGAAGAGATGAAGAATGAAGAATGAAGAATGAAGACCCCCCATAAGATTCATCATTTGTAATTGTAATTATTCTCTTATAATCTGGGTTGTATAAAGGTAAAGCTCATACCCATATTTCTTTTTCTATAATGGCACTACATTACCTTTTATTCTTTTGTGATAGCTTTATAAAATTATTTGATATTTGTTTAGCTTATGCATTAGAAAAGCATGCCTTTTCATAGTTTTTTTATGATTGGTGATTGTTGTATGGCATGGTTGTGATTAAGCTCCTATGATAAAAATTAATTTTTCTACCCAAACTAACAACTCATAACTAAACCTCTAAAATAACTCATAAATTCATATAAAAGCCTAGGCATTAAATCAAGATAATAAAATATTTAGCAACCCCTTAGCTAGATATTGTATGTTTATTATCATGCATAATCATCTTATTTCACTCTTGTTAAGAGGGGGCTTCCATCTTTGCCAGATAGTAAAGGCTTAACCTTTGAGAGGCTATGATGGAAGAACACCTCTTTCCTTGATTTGGCCCATAATCAACTTCTCATTCATTTAGACATACCCAATCTTATAGCTTGTATCAAAATAAA
Source organism: Cymbidium sinense (assembly GCA_021442155.1). Lineage (NCBI taxonomy): Eukaryota > Viridiplantae > Streptophyta > Magnoliopsida > Asparagales > Orchidaceae > Cymbidium > Cymbidium sinense. The sequence continues at coordinate 89,255,452 of CM038215.1, forward strand.
AAGTCCTAAATTAAATAAAATTTGAAAAAATTAAGTCATTATTCATACCCCTCATGCTCTAGTCTCTAGGAGTTTAAGGACTTAGTTTTTTTCTAAATAATAACAACCTAACCATCTTGAAAGCATATGACTTTCCTACATGGATTTAAAGTATATGAGGAGTTAGTCGCCACCACATAATAAGTCTATGTGGTTTACTCTCTTATGGAGGTAAACCATTTACCTACTTTCACCTTAGATTCAGGTCATGCTTTGTGCCTTGCCAAAGCTCCCTAGATTTAGGATCTGAGGTTATCATTTTCTCTGTGCTATGAGCATAAATTCTCACCTCTTAGGCATCCTAACAATCTTGTATTGTTAGAATATAAGTCCTAGCTTTCTAATGAAATATCAATTCAAATATATAAAATCTCTTCAGTTCAAATATATAAAGCCCAACCATAGGATAGATTAGAGTGCTCACTAGTCTTCCTAGTATCATGAGAACTCCCTACTCATCTCATTTGGTTTTGATAATAACTCTCTCCTTTTGATCCATCCCACTTGATTTTCTAAAATACAACCAATTTATTGATAGTCCTATCATTAAATTCTTTGGAGACAATAATCGCCTACTTTAATCGAGAGCATTCTTAAGGGATTCACTTTCCTTAAGATATAATTAACTATGGGGGCTTGCCCCCATAGGAAACTTTAGAACCCAATTTAAATAAACCCTACTTTATTCATCTATAAAGTGGGAAAAATCTCGGTATAAGACCCATCATGCCTAGAGTCCTTGTTAGTTAAAGATTGTAGGTAGTGACTTCTATCTTTCGAGATAGTACACTATTTCTCAATATCGTACTTGATCACCTCAATAAATACACCCTTAGATTTACGTGGTGTCCCCCCAAAAACTAAACCAACAAACCAAAAATAAACACACTTGTCTTTAGTTCCTAAGTTGATTTCTTTGAGCTCGTCGATGGTTGATGATCTCCTCTTCAAACTATGGTGGTGCATCTTTGACTTCAAAGTCATTTGGATTATCTAAAGTTTTTAAACATACATTCTCATATAAGTTATCATGATTTGAAAATAACTTATCAGATTCTAAATGATTGGTGATGACTCAGTAGTAATCGTCATCATCAGCTGGACCCATTGTACCAAATCCTAGTCCTGGTCTTTAGGATGCGCTTTGGTTGTCCATAACCTTTCAAAGTAGTCGACTGTGTTTATACAAGTATGTGGGATTAATCCCTTCTTTGCTAGATTAAGAACACAAGGCAAGTACTAATCAAAAGGCAATTGTATTAAATCTTTATATGAATCATCCTCAAGTTCTACATCAACTTCCTGACTTGAGGATGATGCTCCCCAAAAAAAATCTCCTTCCAATCTGTGGATGACTAAGGGGCATACTTAACTACCAAACCCTCAACTTTTTGTAAAGAAAGGGTTAAAGCTAAGGTTCCCAACTGGTGTATGACTGTTTCATATACAGATGTGAGTTAAAAAAATATTTTATGATAAAGCACTCACCATCATCAATCAATCTCATCCCTTCTTCCTCCTTGAATTCTCTTCTTCTCATCTTCATCCCTCTTAGAAAAGAAAGATTAAGACAAAAAGAAAGAAAGGGAAGAAGAGAGAGAAAATTTAATATGATGATGATTGCTTCTTTCTTTAGATGGACACCACATAGAATCAGAAGTGAACTTATTAGGGTGATCAGGTATGGCATCGAGGGAAAGGTGTACTATCTCAAAAGATAGAAATCACCACCCTACAATGAACCTAATCACCTAAATAAGGACTTATGGGTCTGCGGGATGATGTGCCAAAGATTCTTCCCCTACTTTACATAGAAAGTCAAGGTTTTTTATTTTAAACCAGTTCGTTGTTCCTACTGCTCCCCTATAGTTGATTACATCCTAAGGAATGAGATTCCTTAGGAAAACTCTGGATTAAGGAAAATGATCGTTGTCTTCAAAGAAATAGAAAAAAATTATCAATCGATTAGTTCATTTTTGAAGATCAAATGGGATTGATCAAAGAGAGGGAGTTATCGAAGCCAAAGGAAGTAGGAGATGCCCAGATGCTAGAAAACTGCAGCATCTCAAATTATCCTATAGTTGGGTTTTACATTTTTGAAATTGATTTAATTTGTCTGAGTTGAATTTTTTATTAGAAATTTAGGGCTTATGATTCCATAACACAAGATTATAGAAATACTTAAGAGGTGAGTATTTAATCTTATGGCCCACAAAAGAGAGAAGCAACCTCGCAACCTAAATCTAGGGAGCTTTGGCGAGTGCCAAAAGCACGACCTACATATAAGGTAAAAAAATGGGTATTTAGTTTGCCTCCATAAGAGAGGACAAACCACCTGACTACTTGGGCTTACAACCACCTGGGGGTGGCTGCCAACTAATTCCTCTATGATTTTAAATACATGTAGGCAAGTCTTATGCTTATGCAAGATAGCTAGGTTATTATTTATTTAGAAAGAGACTAAGTCCTTAAACTCACTTAAAGAGACTAGATCATGTAGGACATGTTTCAAATGACAAATTTAATGCAATTCATATTTCATTTTATTTTCATTTTTGGATAATCATTTTGACTCAGTTACGATTTATATGCCCAATGAAAATAAAGTTATTGGCCAAAATCAGCGAGAAGGTAGGAGTTGTGTTTCCACCATGGCTCTCAATGGTCAAGCCAAGTTTCTCTGGCAAAGGTGGAAGCCCTCCAATCAATAGTAAAATAAGATGCCTTTGTGCATGATGTTATAAAAGAAATACTCATCCAGTTAAGGAGTTGTTAATTCTTTTATCTTGAATTTAAACTTAAGCTTTAGGTGAGGATATGAGTTCTTCATTTTTAGTTTTGAGTTGTTATGTTTGATAAGAAATTTATTTTTTTTCTAAGAGCCTAATCCACATCTAGGTCATAAATAAAACAAGGAAGAAACTAGAAAAAGGATGCCACTTAATGCACAAGTTAAACAAATCATCAATCAATTTATAAAGCTAATCAAATAGAATAAAGGTCATTGTGGTTGGTACCACACAAACCCAAAATAATAAAGCGGGTGAGCTCTACCCTTATACAACTCAGATTAAAAATGAATTAAATACAATTAAGCAAGGAATTCATTGTTATGGGGGTCTTCAAGCTTCATTCTTCATTCTTCTTTTCTCCTTTCTTCTTATTTTCTTCTTTCTTCTTTGATTCTTACTTTTCTATGTGTTGACCTCATTTTTAGAATGAGTTCTCAACACCTCCATCTTAGACATAGGACTTCTCTTAGACTTTAAAGTTCCTTAGTCTTAAGACACATCTAGTGATTAGGTGGACACTCTACCTAGCCCTAGAGGCTTAGAAGAGTTAGCCATAGGAATAAGTTATGCCTTAGGGGTGTTAGGAAAATCTACATACCCTTAGCTTGAACCATTCTTGACTTTCCTTCCTTCAAGTCAAACTCTAAGTCAAAATACATGATTTTCTAAACTCAAATTAACTCCATATGATCAAAGTCCAAGATTGAAATTCGCGACTAAAATCCATGATTGATACCATAATCAAAATCCATAAAATTCCTAAGTTCAATTTTCCAAAGTCCTTTAAATTTTCCTTAAAGGACTTTGCCCAAATCATGATCAAAACCAAATCAAACCCTTAAGATTTTCTCATGATTCACTTATATTCTCATTTATATTCACATATATAAATGACATATAAATTCAAATCAATCAAACTAAACTCAAAATTCTAAATCAATTCATAAAATTTTTCTAAATCCTTTAAGTTTTCTCTTAAGGATTTAGCCTAAATCATGATCAAATCAATTCAAACTCATGGGATTTTCTTATAACTCATTTATATTCTCATTTATTTTCACATATATAAATTAAATAGAAATATAAATCAATCAAATCAAATCCAAAAATTAAATTCCAAATCTAAAAATTTCTGAAGTCCTTTGAATTCCCTTTTAATGGACTTATCCTAAATCATGATCAAATCACTTCAAATCCTTGAAATTTTCTCATGATCCATTTATATTCTCATTTATATTCACATATATAAATGAAATATAAATTCAAACAATCAAAACAAATTCCAAAAATCAAACTCAAATCCACTCAAAATCCAACCTAAGCCTTTCAAGTCAAAATCTTGAACTTAGCTAAATCAATTTCAAATCAAGCCAAACTCTTTATTTTCCTTCATGATTCAATCAAACATACAATCATGAATTCATGTATAAATTAAAACTTTAATCAAACAACCAAAATCCAATTCAAAAATCAAACCCAAAATCCATTCATATTCTTCTTTTGAATATGAAATTGTCAAATGAATCAAAACCCATTTGACTTCAAACCACTTACAAATGGATTTATATTTCAATCATAAGTCCATATACAAGTTTAATCAAACTCAAATCAAGCTTTGACCAAGCCATTTGACCCACTTAGGCTTACTTGCCCAAAGTGACCTAAAGTACCCTTTTGAGCCTAAATTCTAATCCTAACAAGGTTAGATTGAATCAAACTCATCTATGCCTCTCATCATGATCAACAATCATCTTGGGATGATCAATCAATCAAATTGGGTCAAACCAAGTCAAACCTAAGGGTTTACCAAGTTAATACTTAGCCAAAATGAAACCCAACATAGACAAAATTCACCATAATCCAAATTGATTGAAACCATTGATCTAAGTTCATTCATGAACTATGTTTGAACTTGACCAAGTCAACATTTGAGCCTAACCTATCCCAATTGACCACTTGACCCAAGTTGAACCAACTTGACCTAAAAAGTCAAAATGTGTCAAACTTGATCTAAGCCAAATTGAAACCAATGGGTTAAGTTCATTCCAAATCACTTGTTGAACTTGACCAAAGCCTCAATTGGACCTAACCTAGCCCAATTGACCTTGAACCCAACTTGACCTAAAGGGGTCATGTTGAGCCAAATTCAAACTTAACAAAAATTGATTGAATTTTTTATTTTGGTTTGATTGATTTATATTTATATTTCATTTATATATGTGAATATAAATGAGTTATGAGAAAATTCCATGAATTTGAATTGATTTGATCATAATTTTGGCTATGTCCTTAAGAGGGAAATTAAGGACTTAAGAAAATTTGAACTTAGGAATTTTATTTATGGGTTTCAATCATGGATTTCAATCATATGGAGTTGATTTGAGTTTGGAGAAAATCAAATAAGATTGATTTGGAGTTTGACATGAAGGAAGGAAGGTGAGGAATGGTTCAAGCTAAGGGTAGGTAGATTTTCCTAACACCCCTAAGACATGACCTATTCCGATGGCTAACTCTTCTAAGTATCTAGAGCTAGGTTGAGTGTCCACCTAATCTCTAGATGTGCCTTAAGACTCTTAAAGTCTAGAGAAGTCTTATGTCTAAGATGGAGGTTGAGAACTCATTCTAAAAATGAGGTCAAGGCAATAGGTGTGGTGTGATTGACAAGGAACATGTGTATGTTGATCCAATCAACAACACCGAAAGATCACAAATAGAAATAATCTATCCTTAAGGTGTAAAAGAATCTAGAGCTTAGTGCGGTGTGGCTCTGCTTGTCAAGTCATAAGAGACAAAGAACTAAGGGAAAGAGTATGAACCTTTCACTATGGAAGCATATTCAAGCCATCTACAAGGGGATGAGAGGTTTGATTTAATTTAGGTCTCGAGGAGAAATTTCCACTAGAAAAGGATTGAAAATTTGTTTAAATTTTGTTAGGTTTGGATTTTGAGATGGACCATGTTGGTTTGTAATGGATTGCACTGAGTAAGAGCCACGAAGGCCAAGACCTAATTCAAATTTACCAAACCAAAGGGGTAGTCTACTAAACACGTAGTTGGACTAGCCAACCAAAGGGATGTCTTTTGATATACAATAGTTGTACTAGAAAGAAAGCATAGTAGACTTAGATCCTCCAAAGTAGAGACCAATTGTTGGGTAATCTATTGGCAAGACAGCAGACTGAACCCAACCTAAGGCTGACTATTGAGTGAATGTCTCCGGAGGGACTTAGACCAACTCAAAGATAGTCAAGATTAATTTTATTTTTAGATTTGTTTGATTATGATGGATCCCACCAATTTACGATGAACTGCATTAAGTAGGGGCCATGGAGGCCTAAACCTAACTTAGATTTATCAATTCAAAGGGAGTAGTCTACCAACCACAAGGTAGGACTATCCAACCAAAGGGGTGCCTTTCAGTTTACAATGGTCAAATCAAGAAGAAAGCATAGGGACTCACATTTTCCAAACAAGGAACCATTGGGGTGATCGGTTGGTAAAACAATCAATCGGACCCGACCTAGGGCTAATTATTGAGTGAATACTGCTGGGGGACTTAGATCAGCTCTAAGATAGTCAAAGATAGATTTCATTTTTAATTTGTTTATTTATTTTGATGAATTACATTGGTTTGTGATGGATCATACTGAGAAGGAGCTTATATCAGCCTAGACCTATCTTGGATTCTTGAACCAAAGGTAGCTTCGATGGGAGAACTATCCAACCAAAGGAGCCTTTTGCAATCAATTCAAGGAAAGAAAGCTCGAGGACTCACATCTTCCATTAGAAAAGACCACTAGGGTGACCAGTTGCTTTGGGCAACAAATCAAACCCGACCTAGGGCTGCCCGTCGATTTGTGACAATCATGCCAGAAAGAACGTCATAGTCTTACATCTTTCAAAGTGAAATGATTGGCGGGGTAACCTGTTTATGGCAAAATAGATTGAACCCAACCTAAGAGCGACTATGGAGTGAGTACCAGGATTTATCTCAACTCAAGTAGTCAGGCAATTCCTATAAGGAGTTCTTCTGACACTGCCCTAAAGATAGGATGTCTGCTTGAGAAAAGGGGCCCTTTGGGGGCTTGAATTCCAAATCCACAAGCGAATTAATTTTGTTTATTTTTTTAGTTTATTTTATCGTGGACCCTATTAGTTTGTGAGGGATCAAATTGTGAAGGAGCTTATATCACTCTATCTCGATTTATTGAACTAGAGAGAATCTATGCATTGTTCTCTCCCACGGGGTGGCTACTAGGAAAGGGGAATGTCCAATCTAAAAAGTAACCCAGGTAGTGTCTAAATAGGGTAGCAAAGAACGTGATCTGAATAGAGTGTCGGCAGTGGATGGGGCCGCTAAGCGCTTAATCTAACACCCTGGAGAAGATGACATGGTAAGTCATATATCCAATAGGGATTCAGTGGCCAACTCAAGAAGAATACTCGAGGACTCATATCTACCAAGAGTGGTGTATCCATCGGGTGAGTCGTTGTCAGCATAGTGAACATCAACCAACCTAAGGTGCCTGTCGGTTTGTAATAATCAGCCTAGGAAGAAAGCTTGGGGACTCACATCCTCCTATAATGGAACTAATTGCTGGGATAGTCTATCTTCGATAAACCAAGTCAACCTCAATTGGGTCAAACTAAGTTCAACTTGGTCCTTTGACCAAGTCAACCTTTGGCCCAAATGAAACCTAAACTACCAAAACCCACCATATACCAAATTGATTAAAACCGTTATTCAAACTAACTCATGATCAATGTTTGAACATGACTTGACCCCCAAGCGAACCAAACCAAATCCAATTGGCCATTGACCCAAGTTGACGCAAATTGGCCTAAAAAGCCAAAATGGGTCAAATCATAATCTAACCCAAATTGATTGCAACCAATGGCTCAAGTTCATTCCAAATCAATTATTGAACTTGACCAAAGCCACAATTGAGCCTAATTTAACTAATTGGTCAACTTGACCCAACCTAGCCTAAATTGACCTAAAAGGTCAAATTGGCCAAAATCCAAATTAAACCCAAATTGATTCAAACCAAAATCTACAATCATTTTTAATTAACTAATTAAACTTGAACCAACACCTAACCTAACTAAATTTGGTCAAAATTTTCAAATTAGTCAACTTAGCCCATTTGATCTATATGAATCCAAGTGAGTCAAATTCAAATCTAAGTCAAATTGATTAAAACCACTTGAACTAAAACCCTCCAAATCATTATTTGAACCTAACCCTAGCCTTGGTTTGACCCAATTTGACTAATTGGTAAACTTAACTCAACATGAACCCATATGAACCAATTTGACCAAATGAAGATAAAACCCATAAAACCAACCCATGGGACTTTGGTGGCTAACCAAACTCAACCCAAATTGACCCTAGGTTAGCCTAAAGTCATTCCAAAAGCAAAGTGGACTCCACCCAAGCCATAATCCATTGATTAAGCCCTATTTACATAGATTCCCCCCATAAATAGCAAAGTCCACTCTCCCATCACCTTGGCAGCCATCCAACTTCCAAATGAGGGTGCACCTAACCCACCTAGGCCACCTAACCTAAGCTAGGTCAGCCATGGACCAAGGGGAGGTGAGTTGACTCACTTCACATGTAAGCTGAGCACCCATGGATCCAAGCCAAGATATCTCCCCATATCAGACCTTGAGCCACCTCCCATGGCTTCCTCCAACCTAATCGAGCCATGTGGAGTCAATTGAGACACCTTCAACTCTCTGATGGCAGTTAGCTGGCCAAAAAATGGGAGGCCATCCCATCCACCCAACTCAACAAAATCATTAGGTATACTCCCCCAATTCAAACAAAAACTTGACCATTTGATTTTTGTGCGAGCTTCAAAGGACATTTTTGAGCTTCCTTGTGAGTTCTAGAGCGATTCCAAGCATCCCACTCTCGGTGTTCTCTCTTCCAGTGAGGAACGGAAATAGGGAGGCTAGCTTCGATCCCAACTTTACCAATTCTCCACTTCAATCAAATTCCTCATTCCTACACCATCACTACACCTCATCGAGGCCCAAATCATTTCCCAAGCTCCAAATAAACTCCAAGTTTAAGTTCAGTCAAAGCCGAACACCAAGGAGGAAGATCTTGGTCTCCAAAGAAATTAACACCAAATCAAGGCCCATGCTGATCAATAAGGCTTCACCTCAACTAGGCGAAGCTTCCTTAAGCGTGTGAGCTATCGATCTTAGCTTTGGTGAGGTATTTCCATGAAAACTGATATTTAGCTTAAGTGTGGTTGGTCCTTTTCAAATAAAATTTTCATTGCATGTGATCTTGACTTTTGGATGTGCTCGTCTCCCTCTTTTGATGGTGTGGGTTGATTTTGAAGTTCATCCGAGCTTAGGTGAGCTCGGATCGAATGATCCATGGCATACGATCGTTCATCGCTCATGGGAAGGAGGATCACGAGCCATCCATTCTGCATGATTAGAATAGACGGTCATGATCAAATCACAATAGATCAAATGAGATTTCTCTCTTTATGCCTTGGGTTTGATCCGCACCATCCGATTTGAGATTAGATGGCGGGGATCAATGCCACATCCGTCGCCAGCTGACTTGGCGCGCAAATGTGATAACTTAAATAACCAATCCCATGATACCACATGGAAAGTGCACAGCATTAGTGCGTCACGTGGTGCCGGCGAGATTTGATTTAATTAAGGCTAATTAATGTATTTTTAGGCTGAATCTTTCATAATTTATAACTAATTGTAGAAAAATCTAAAAAAAATATAAATAATGGATTATTTTAAAGGTATTTTAGAGAAAAATTTAATAAAAATATTTTAATATATTTTGAATAATAAACAAAGCTTAATTAAGGTTTAATTAAAAACTTAATTAACCTAATTACTCTCTAATCTCAAGTGATTATCCAAAATTTTGACAATGTTTGAAAGGATGACTTCTATATCCTGTAATTTTCTTGAGATTTATTACATTAAATTAGAGGATTGATTGATTAAGCCTAATTACCCTCTTAACTTCATTAAGGGGTGATTAAGCATATGAACAATGATTAATTAATTTATTGGACTCCCTAATCATTGAATAGTAAGGAGACTTAGGGAAGTGGATTGGAGCCTCCCTCCTAATCCTTTCTCTAATTTTCCTCTCTTTTCAACTAAAGTCCTAATTATTAGTTAATTAACTAATTAGAAACTTAATTAGCTAAATTGGAATTCAAATCATTTTAAATCATGTTTATTCCTGTGGATGGCTTATGGAATTAGGTTGGGACCTCTTTCCTACCTTCTCCCTTAAACCCATCTCATTTCAAGATAATTATTAACTTTGGTTAGTCTCTTTTTAGGAGAGGTGAATTAATGGATTATTAGTTTAATTGATTTAAAAAATCTAATTAAATCTGATTTTTCCTTAATCCATCTTGGGTGGAACTTTAGGTGTTCAAGAACATAAAGAAGCTTAATGAAATTATGATTAGCTCATATGTGTGAGAAAATCATGAAAGTAATTAAAATATTTCCTTAAGCTTACTTATTAAATGATTATAAGCTAACTGCATTAGGCCCCTTTCATTTCATAGAGCATTGCTATTTACTTTTTAATTCATTTGCATATTATATTAGCTCATGATTATTTAATCAATTACCTTAGGGTAACATAGGTAAGGGTTAACTAATTTATATAATCCATGCTTAACTTAATCAATCCATAAAATCATTTATTTGCTTTTCCTTAAATCAAATTTACTTATAAATGGGGAATGGGATTAGGCTAACACCTCTTTCTCACGTCTCTTTTAAATCAAATTAAACATAAAATCAAAAGTGACTTTAAGAAATTTTGGTTTATCTTAAATAAGCTTATTTAATGTGATTGTCCTTAGGAATTAGTTGGATTGAATGAAATTACATACTTGTGTTTCTTTATTTCTTTCTAATCATATTAAAATATTATATGCCACTTGTAGTCATGCATTCATTTCTTTCAAAAATCAATTAAAATAAATGGTTTTCTTTATGTCAAATTTGCATGTGTTGACTTAATTAAAAATATGTGTGGCTATTATCACTATTAAATATAAACTTATTTTAAAAGTATATAAATCAACTATAACACATGGAGTAATGATAACTATAAATATTTATAAGCTTGTATGTGCTTACACTTGAACACATGTGATATGAAGTTCTCTTTTCTTTAATCTTCATGAATTTACATAAGGATATGAATATTAATAAGTGTATAGTTCATTTCAAATGACACAATACTTGCTTTGGTTTATTATTATGTATATCCATGTTAGAAGTTAGATAGAATGTTAGCTCACATGTATAAATAAATCAAATTACAATTCTTGTATGATTTCCATTCTTATAGTTGTTTGTACACTCATGAGTATTTAAGGATGGGGTATATCTAGTCTGGACACCAGGAGATGCACGCTTTAAGTAGCCCCAAGGAGGTTCCTACCTGTTCCTGGTCAAACAATGGCAAAGTACTTGTTTATAACTTTTATAAACTTGTGTGTGCATTTGGCTAATGAATGAAAATCTCACCTTATTCCATATGCATAATTCAAAACAAAAATATAATTTTTGCATGATTCTCTATTCTTATAGTTTTTATACATCCATATGTAATTAAGAATAGCGGGTATAACTAGTTTGGACACCCAAGGATGCACGGCTTTAAGTTACCCCAAGGAGGTTCCTACCTCATTTTCCTAGTCAAACAATAGCGAAGTACTTGCTTATAACTTTCATATATTTGAATGTGTATTTAGTTAATGAATGAGAATCCTCTTTTTCTTTAAAAACTCATTTATGCATCATGCATTTAAGTGTGCCAAAAATATATTACATGTATAGATATGTTTAGGACTTAATCATATGCATGCTACATATGATGAAAAGCAATGAACAAACATGTGTTATGTGATAGTAATTAACTCCAATTAATCTTAAGATATCTTTCTTATTGAATGAGATTATTTAAAGTGAACCTAATCTTAGGACTAATTAAAATATATAATAAGTCATTCACTAAAAAGAATTCACTTAATTATTATGCTTTAGATGTGGCTTAAGGTAGGGATAAAAGAGAAAGATCCTCTTTTCTTCTCTTTATAACACTTAGTTGTTAAGTGTAAGCCAAGTAAAATAAAAGAGAACATTAAGTAAAACTTACAAATCAATTAAACCACTTAAAGTGAAATCCTCCTTTATGATTAAATTCTTTTTTACTTAAAAATTATAACAAAGCCTAGTTATGGCATACCACACAAGTCTTAATACACACACCTTAGATTAAGTCTCACTTTTAGCCTTATGTTAGGGTGGTGCATGATTTGATATACGTTTAGTTTTATGATGTATTGTTGTAGACTGGATGTTAGGATGTATGCTTCGTAGACTGGATGTTAGACCGTGATTAGCCTAATCATATTTTTTGCAGGAGATTGTGCTTAAGGGGTGCTTAAAATAAATATAAATATTCTCTTTTGCAGGTTGCTTAACCCCTAAGTATAATATAAATTAGGATAAGTGGACTTGGTTACCCATATGAGTCTAAGTCCAACTTATACATATAACTGCTTGGGTTTTATGGTTAGTTTAGCTAACATTTATTTTGTAGGTGTAATTAGATTCAATTTTTCCTATTTTTAATGTAATTATGTATTAGAATTAGGATTAGTGTTATGGGGATTATGATGAGCGAAGGATAGAAGGCTTTGTCTTGGGAGGCCCCTATCAGCCTTTGGAGCAAACAAGCCAAAATGAAGAAATGAGAAGATATAAAGAAAGAAGATAAGAAGACCCCCATAGAATTTATTTATTTGTAATTATAATTATTCTTTCATATATAGGGTTGTATAAGGGTAGAGGCTACCCATTTTCTTTTCAGGTTGTTCGGTGGTACTCGACCGCACTGGCTTGTTATTCTTTTACGTTGGGTTTATAAATTATTTGATATTTTTATTTATAATTGCGTAATAGAAATGGCATATCTTTTCCTAGTTTCTTCATATATGGTGATTTAATGTGTGGCTTGGATCTGATTAGGCTCTTAGGGAAAAAATAAATTTTCTACCCCAACTACAACTCATAACTAAATTTCTTTAAAATAACTCATACCCTTTTCATCCTTGCATGATAGGGGAAGACTTCACCTTTAAGGGTCTCCTCTATGGTGAAAAACACCTCTTTCCTTCTGATTTAGCCAATAACCTTATTTCATCATGCATTTAGACATATAAAAATCCTATGGCCTTTGTCAAAATAAAGAGTCAAAATCAATTAAAAATTGATAAAATTTGCATTAGGCTAAGTCATTACTCATACCACTCATGCTCTAGTCTCTTAGGGAGTGGATTTAAGGATCTTAGTTTTCTTTCTAATAAAAATAACCTAACCATCTTATAAAACATATGACTTGACCACATAGTTTTAAAGCGTAGGAGGAGTTAGCTGGCTACCACTTCAGGCGATTATAAGTCCAGCATTTGGGTGGTTTACCCTCTATTATGGAGGTAAACCATATACCCATCTTCGCTTAGAATTGGGATGTGCTTTGGCCCTCACTAAGGTTCTCTAGATTTAGGATCTAAGGTTGTTGTTTCCCCTGAGGCTACAAGCATAAATCTTCTTCAGCATTTTCCACAACCTTATGTTGTGAGATTATAAGTTCTAGCTTTCTAATAAATTTCAACCCAAACATATAATTCTCTTCAATTTCAAACATATATAAAGCTCAATCATATGATAAATTGGAATGCTCACTAGGTTTTCTAGTATCATGAGCACTCTCTACTCATCTCTTTTTTGGCTTCAATAATAACTCTCTCCTTTTGATCTATCCCATTTGATTTTCTTATATAACTAATTTATTGATAGTCCTATCTTTGAAATATATGGAGATAATAATTGTCTACTTTAATCGAGAGTATTCCTAAGAATTCACCTTCTTTAGGATATAATTAACTATGGGGGCCTTCCCCCTATAGGGAACTTTAGAACTTGGTTTAAATAAAGCCTACTTTATTCATCCATGTAAAGTATGAGAAAAATCTATAGTATATTCGAAGACCCATCATGCTTTAAGAGTCTTTATTAGGTGATTAGGTCCATTGTGGGGTGGTGATTTCTATCTTTAGAGATAGTGCACTATTCCTTAATGTCATATCCAAATACCTCAATAAGTACACCCTCAGATCTGTGTGGTGTCCCTCATATACATAATCAAAAATAAACACCACAGGCCCTATCACCTTGTTTATTGAATCCTCTCAACATCATCCTCTCTTTCTAGAGTTTGGAGATGTTGATTCTCAAGTAGGCAAGGGTTCTTAGACTCATAATATTGATTGATGCACTTTGGTCAACTAGAACTCTTTTTAACATGTATCTTCCAATGTCCATTGTAATGTAAAGATGGCGATTGTACTTGGTAATCCCTAAAAGCAAGTCTTCATCACTAAATGCAACTCTTAAGATGTCCTTTGAGATGTTTGCCTCCTATTCAGTAGTAGTCAGCTAAGCTAAGCATATCTTTGGATTAAGAAAAGCCTTGATTAGAGACTCCCTCATCTCTTTGTATAAGACAAGGGTGTCATATGTACTTAACTTAGCTTGAAACTTTCTAAGATGAGCTAAGATGTTGTAATCAACTTTGACTTGGTCCTCCACATGCATTCTCATAGGTGGAGCATCCTGTGAAGGGGCTATCTGCTCACTAAAACCAATGACTTGTTTACCCTTATCCTGAGTTGCAATCCTAGGAGATAAAACTTTGCCACTGCGCAGATTGACTTCAGTGATTTCATGGAATGATGAACTTATGAAAAGTTCTACCTTCTCTTTAGGTATACCTACAACTTCTCCTATGGGATCCTCAGAGTTAGTTGATTTCAATTCAATTTTAAGAGGTGAACCTAATTGATTCAGAAAAAAAAAGTTTGATTCTGATTCAGAAGAGAGGGGGTCAAAATTACCAGAGCTATTATTATTTTCTATGTTTGCAAAGTTTTCAAGAGGAATAAAATCTAGAGTATCAGAAGTGGACAAGAATTAAGTAAAAGCTTTCTTTATTGATTTCTTTTTGGGTGGAGGTACATAATAGAAATTCAACAAAGTAAGCAAATTAAGGGATTTAATGCCCTTGTCCGCTGATACAACGCTCATGCCGATAGAAGAGGAGCTAGTAGAGGATGAAGTAATAGCCATAATGGTGGATGGAGTGCTGGACTCACGATTGTTGCGCTATTGAACTATCTCAGAAAAGTAGGGTGAGATGTTGCTGCTACTGTTGGGCTATCACCCTCTTTAAGTTATCATTGGCAACTTACAAATCTTCCTTGATGTTGGAGGTTTGAGCTGCCTTAGGCACCTATAAGGAAAGTTTCTTGATATTAGAAACAACTTTTTTAGATGTTCAGGATAAGGCAATATCTCAACCTTATTTTATCTTAAGAGGATCGCAAGTATCCCTAAGAATTACTCTAATAGAACTGGATGATTATTCTAATAAGTATTCAATTGGGATAACTTCGATTGACTTGTAGCTACACTCAAGCCCAAAAGTGATATGGATCATGCTTGTGAGGGGCAATAGTTAGAATCATTACTCTTGCCCACTTCCTCTAGCATCTTGGGCTCTGGTAACTGAAAGTTAAGTTTCTTTAAGAGATTCTTAAAGATTTTTCTAACTACCTCCTCTTGAATAAATATGGCTTATTCAATCTATCGGTAAGAGTAGATGGGTAATAGCTACCTAGCGGTGGATATATGCTAGGTAGACTGAGGGTGATGGGGAATATTTTATGGCGAGGTGGTGGTAGAAAAGATGGCAAAGAAGGCTGCTGAGCTTGAGGTCTCTCATACTGGACTCTAGCTGACTGC
Organism: Cymbidium sinense; assembly: GCA_021442155.1. Classification (NCBI taxonomy): domain Eukaryota; kingdom Viridiplantae; phylum Streptophyta; class Magnoliopsida; order Asparagales; family Orchidaceae; genus Cymbidium; species Cymbidium sinense. The sequence continues at coordinate 89,271,180 of CM038215.1, forward strand.
TTCCCTCTATCCATTGACATAATTGTCCCTGGCTTCTTCTCGAATACCTTCTGTGGCTTGGGCCGAGATGATTGGTAGGGAAAGGGCAACTAATTGGCTTCCTCTTGCAGGCTAGCCACCATGTTGATTAGTTTCTCAAATATCTTGATGGTAAAGCTCTTAAGCATGAAGGTGACCGGGCTATGGATATTCTTGAGAAGAATCTCAATGGTATGTTGTTTAGACAACTGCTGACTAATTTTTCATGCTCAGTTGTGCCACCTGAGAATATAATCAATAAGGGACTCATTGGGAACTTGCTTCGCTATAATGAGGTCACATACAGTCATTCTTTGTTGAGCTCTAACAAACCTCTTGATGAAGAGGTGCTCCAACTCAGCAAAAATCCTCACCAAATTATTGGCCAATTCAGCATAAGAATCAAATGTAACCCCTACTAGGCTGTTAACAAAGAGTCTGAACAAGAGTGTGTCACTACCACCAATGTTATAACAGCCAACACTAAAGTGTGCAATATGCTGATGCGGGTTTCCACTACCATCAAAGATCTTAAAGGAAGGTGGCATAAAACTCTTGGGGTATTAAACTACATTGAATTCCTCTGGGTATGGTCTACCCTTTGGAATGAATGAGAACCCCCTGGCCTATGTTCACCTACTACTCTACCATATGCTTGATATCCTTTTCATGTATAGAGGTTCCATATGTGACCTTCCTATGCAATCTACCAGCATCATCCTCTGCGGGGTCCCACCTAAGGCGGCCTAAAGTATGTGCCAACTCTGGTATGTTGGCTACCATAGAATAAGGCTGTGAAACTGGGGCTGAGGTCTGCAATGTTAAAACCACTGTAATAAACTCCTCTACTTTCTTCTCCATGCTGTCAATGTGATCATCCTTCTGCCTGAGCTGGTGGAGGAGGTGTTGAGTCGAGTGAGAAGTGTCACCTTCCTCAAGTTTGGCACCTTCCTAGCAAAGTTGATCCCGCTGGGACCCCCGTGTGTCAACCATGTGGACCTCAGTTGAGTCGTCCAACATGCCATCCTTGGTAGGATCGAAGCTGACTCTATCCTCCTCTTGATCTGAATGGTCACTCCTGAGAATTTATCTTTTCTTGATAAAGTAGTCTGCTAATATGTCATATAGTGATTGATCTACTATCTTCAGACCACACCGGCTAATCAGATGCTCATCCATCTCTATACTGATAACTCTTGATAAGACTTCCTCATTGGAGGATCTATCATGGGGACTATGTGTGTCCCCTCACCTCTCTACCTCTGGAGGTGGATGCCTCTTGGGTATACTCCTTTACCACATGAGTGAGGGTTGAGCAAGGAGCTCGATCTCACCTCAACAAGTAGAGTGGATAGAGTGGGATCTTTGGTCCATAGCTGGATCAGTGGGGATGGTCTTTCCCGAATGGGAGCATGAAGCTTGATAGGGGTGGTAGATGCTGTAAGCTGAATGGGTGATGGATGGAGGGCGGTGAGTGGAGGCAGTGATGGACATCAGCTTCTCTCCCTCTCACATTGAAAGTGCAAGTAAGAAGAATACTATCTAAATGATCACCCGCATGAGAAATCTATCAAGCGAGGAGACCACTTTGTACCTCTCTCTTTTTTTGCCCATCGTCGATACTTGAGCTTCGGCTCTCCCTATGGATTTGACCCCTCCTAGGGATCCTCAGTCAAATAATCCACTGAGAATTGTAAGTTCCACGGCAAAAGTCCTAAGTATAGGGCCTATGCTCCCTAATCGGTGTCTCAAAGTGTGTGGAACATCCCTCCTCTAACCTCCTCTCCATCGAGATTGAGAAGTCAAGTGAAGAGGTCTCACGGGAGAACCCCTGTATGTGTGAAGCAACATCTATCTCTCTGGCTGCCCGCTCATGATGTTGCTTAACCTTCCAATTTTTATTGCAGTGTTGGGTGCGGGTGAGTAGTAGAATGAGAGCTAGAACATACCTCAAAGGTAGAAGAAACTATCTCAGAAGCCAAGATAGCCTTCCCATTTGAGGTAGCCAAAGAGGAGGTAGTAGCTCTCACTAAAACTATAATAGGGGAAACTGATTGAAATCGTGCTGAAGTAGTTAGAACTAACACTAACACTGATTGGGATGTGGGAACTGCAGCGGCCTTCCTCTTCAATGAGGGGAACTCAGAGTCAGATGGAATGTTGAAGCGGATAAGTGGTGCCTATCTCGTCACCTCCTCCCTACTAACTCCTGTGCTTTAAAACTATGTAGGCAAGTCATATGATTTTGCAAGATAGTTGGGTTGTTATTATTTAGAAAGAAATAAAAGTCTTTAAACTCACTCCCTAAGAGACTAGAGCATGAGTGGTATGAACACTGACTTAGTCTAATGCAAATCTTTTCAATTTTTATTTGATTTTGGACTCTCATTTTGACAAAGGCCATAGGATTTCTTATGCCTAAATTCATGATGAAATAAGATTATGGGCTAAATTAGAGAGAAATATGTGTTTTCCACCATAGAGGGTCAAGTCTTCCCGTATCATGCAAAAATGGAAGCCCTCTCTTAGCAAGAGTGAAGTCATATGGATGCATGATGTTAAACATATAACATTCAGCTAAGGGGTTGCTAAATCTTTTAATTATCTTAATTTAATTATTTAAAACTTTAGTTATGAGTTGTAGTTGGGGTAAAAAATTTATTTAATTTTTTCCCTAAGAGCCTAATTGGATTTAGGCCACATATTAAATCATCATTCATAAAGAAACCAGAAAAAGGCATGTTGTTTCTATTGCGCAATTTAAACATACAATCAAGCATTTTATAAATCTAATGTAAAAGAATAAAAGACTGCGGTCAGTTATGTCGCACAATCAGAGAGAAAATTGGTGGCTCTACTCTTATAGAATATGAAAGAATAATTACAATTTACAAATGAAAAAAAATGCTATGGGGATCTTCTTATCTTCATTCTTCATATCCCCTTCATTTCTTCATTTGGATGTGTTTTTTCAAAGGCATCATAGGGCCTCCCAGGACAAAGCCTTCTAGCCACTGTTCATACTAATCTCCCATAACACAATCCTAATTTCTAATACAAAATTATATTAAAAATAGAAAGAGTAAATCTAACTACACCTGTAAAATAAGTGTTAGCTAAACACATCATATAACCCAAGCAGTTTTATATATAATTTGGACTTAGCACCCTACACATGGGTAAACAAGCTCACCTGTCCTAACTTGGATCATACTTAGGGGGTTTAAGCAACTTGTAAAAGTAGCATTTATATTTATTTTAACACCCCTTAAGCACAATCCCATAGAAAATATGATTAGATTAAACACGCCTAACATCTAGTCTACAAAGCATACACCTTAACATCCAATCTGAAATAACACATCACAAAATGAAACATACATCATACCAAGCACTGCCCTAACATAAAGCTAGAAGTACTGACTTAGTCTAAAGTGTATGTATTAAGGCTTGTGTGGTATGCCTTAATTAAGCTTTGTCATAATTTTCTAAGTATGAAAGGGTTTAATTATAAGAGGTTAGTTTCACTTTAAGTAGTTTAATTTATTTAGGAATTTTACTTAGCCTTTTCTTTTATTTCATTTGACTTGCACTAAGCAACTAAGTATTATAAAGAGAGGAAAGAGAATTGCACTTTTTCATCCCTACCCTAAGCCACTTTTTAAAGCATGTTAATTAATAAGTTCCCTTTAGTGAATGACTTATTACACAATTCAAATTAATCATAAGTTTAGGTTCACTTTAAGTGACCTCATTCAATAAGAAAAGCATCATAAGATTGATTAGAAAGAATTACTATCACATGACACATGTGCATTCATTTCCTTCCATCATATGTAACATGCATATGATTAAATCCTAAGTATACCCTACAATATGTCACACACTTGAATGATGGATGTAAGCATATACATTTGGAATTTGGATGTTTCATTTGATTGAATTATTTTATCATATTAATTTAAAGCTCTATATAAATTCTTATATAAAAATACATGAGAATAAAATTAATTAGGTATGTGTCATTATTAACCAAGGAAGTGAGGTAATCAAATAACTCCTTAGGGCTAACTAAAGCCTCGTATTCTCAGGATGTACAAACTATATACCCATTACATTCAAACAGATGTAAGTTTACACACATGAACATAAGAAAGAAGACTTTAAACCATGTGATCAATTGATTCAATCAGTTGAATAGATATGAATGTATGTATTTCTTAATAGAAAAGGAGATTTTCATTCTTTAGCTAAATGCACATATAAGTGTATAAATGTCTTAAGCGGATATTTTATCATTATTAAACCAGGGGAGTGAGGTCAAGACCTCTTTGGGGCTACTTAAAGCCTTGCGTCCCCAGAATGTCCAGACTAGATATACCCACAACTCTTAAATATACATGAATGTACAAATAACTACAAGATTTTTATTAATTAGCTAAATGCACATACAAGTGTATAAAAGTTTTAAGTGGATACTTTTCCATTGTTAAACTAGGGGAGTGAGATAAAGACCTCCTTGGGACTACTTAAAGTCTTGTATCCCCAGAATATCCTGATTAGATATACACACTATTCTTAAATACACATGAATGTATTTAATTTAATTGGATCATTTATACATGTGAGCTAAAATTTTATCTAGGTTCTAACATAGAGGTACATAGGAATGAATCTAAACAAATGTTATGTCCTTTTCAAATGAACTATACACTTGTTAACATTCAAACTTTATGTAAATCTATGAAGGTTGAAGAAAGAGAACTCCATATCACATGTTCTAAGCTATAGGCACATGCAAGCTTATGAATATTTATAATTGTCATCACTCCATATATTATAATTGACTTGTATGCTTCTAAAAATAAATTTTAATTTAATAGTGATAATAACCACACATAGTTTTATTCAGATCAACACATGCAATCTTAGCATAAAGGAAATCATTTCATTTAATTGATTTTTAAAAGATGTATGCATGACTACAAGTGACATACAATATTTAATATGATTAAAAAGAAATAAAGGGACATAAGCACATGATTTCATTCAATCCAATCAATTCCTAAAGACAATCATACTAAATAAACTCATTTAAAGTAAACCAAAGCTTCTTAATGTCATTTTTAATTTCATGTTTGATTTGATTTAAGAAATATGAGAAGAGATTTGCTAATCCTAATCTCATTTCCTATGTGTGACTTAATTTGATTTAATGAAAAATAATTATATTAATTTTATGGATTAATTAGGTTAAGGTATGAATTAAATCAATTAATTAAACCCTTATATATTACCTTAAAATAATTAATCAAATGATTATGAGCCAATGTAATATGCAAATGAATTAACAAGTAAATGGCAATGCTCTGATGAAATGAAAGGGGCCTAATATAATTAGCTCACAATCATTGATTAATTAAGCTTAAAAAACTTATTTAATTATTTTTATGGTTTTCTCACACATGTGAGCTAACCATAATTTCATTAAACCTCTTTAGGCTATTGAACACCTAAAGGCATACCCCTGAATTAATTAAGAAAAATCAAATCCATTTTAAAGCTTAATTAAGCTAATTAAACAATTAATTAGTTAATTGAATCCTAATAATTTATGTTGAAAAGACTAGGAAAAATTCCCCAATCACATTCCTTAAATTTCCCTACTATTAATCAGTGCCAAATGAGTCCAATAATTATTTAATTTACTATTCCCATGTTTAATTAATCTTTACTTAAGTTAAGAAGGTGATTAAGACTTAATCAATTGATTTCCCCAATTAATTAGCCAATAAATTCCAAGAAAATGGGGGAGGTAGAGGTCATCCCCCTAAAATCTCAGAAAGTTTAAAATCAATTGGATGATTAATTAGGAAGTAATTAGGTTAATTAAGTTTTCAATCAAACTCTAATTAAGCCAAAATTACTATTTAAATATAATTAAGGATACTTTTAATGGATTCCCATCTAAAATAGTTTTAAAATTAGCCTTCATTTATATATTTTTTTATTTTTCTACCATTAGTTATGAATTATAGAAGTTTTGATCTTAAAAACTAATTAAATCACCTAATTAATCCTAATCCCATCGTCGCATGTGGTGCACTAATGCGGTACGCTTTCCACATGGCATCACAGGATTGGCTATTAAAGTTATCACATATGGCTAACTCGGATGACCGCGAGATGCGCTTTCCCATGAGCCATCCGATCTAAGATCGGACGGCCACAATCAATCCTGCGACTAAGGAGGGATTAAATAGCGGATCTAGCATGATTTGACCAAAGTTGTTCATTCCAATCATATAAAATGGATGGCTCATGATATTTCTTTCTACGAGCAATGAATGACAAAGTCCGTCTGCCATGGATCACTCGATCCGAGCTCGGATTCACTCCAAAGTCAACCCACACCTTCGCGCGAGGGATCCACAAAGATCCAACAGGTAGAATCGGCTCACATGCAAATTCTCTTCACAAAATACCACAAAAAATTTCCTAAATCTATGATTTTAAGAAATTACCTCGCCGAAGCTCAAGACCAATGGGATTGAAGAAGGTAGCTTCATCTAGTATAGACGAGGTCCTATTGAGCAGCACACAAGCAAAGTTTTTCTTGTTCACACGATGGAACAACTTTCATCAATTTGGAGCTCGATGGTGAACAAACCCCTAGCTCCGGTGGGTTTATAACTCGAAGAAAGCTTTGGGTAGCCTCGACGAGGTATGTGGAAGGTGTGTGTAAGAGGAATTAAAGTTTGGCTGAGAGATGAAGAAATTGGAATCGGATGTGAGCTCCCATGTTTCAATTTCACACGAGAAGAAGAATTTTGAAGTGGAGAAGGCTTGGAAATGCTCTGAGAGTGCTAGGGAATTTTGTTTCACTCTTGGGAGCTCAGACAAATCAAATGCATGTGAAATCTGGTTTGAATTGAGAGGGTATATCCCTCAATTTGCTGAGGTGAATGGATAAGATTATCTCCCATTTTTTGGCTGGCCAGCTGCCGTCAAGGCGCCAGAGTGGTCGCCATCAAGTTCACGTGGCTTGTCTAGATTGGGAGAAGCCATGGCAATAGGCTCCAAGGTCGATTTGGCCATATTGTCTTTCTTTGATCCCTTGGGTGCTCAGTTTGCGTGGGAGGTGAGTTATATGGCCGACCTAGCATGGGTTAAGGAGCTTAGGTGGCTTAGGTGATGCCTCATTTGGATGAGTGAGGGCTGCCAAGGTGAAATGAAGAGTGGACTTTGTCATATGAGGAAAGAATCCAATATGGGAGAGGATCCATGGAGGATTTTCATTGGACTTAGCTCCAAATGATTTTAGGCTTATTTTAGGTTGACTAAGATGGGTTTGGGTCAGGTTTGGTCAGCCTCCAATGGGTCATGGGTTGGTTTCATGGGTTTTGGCTTCATTGGTCAAATGGGTTAACATTAAGTCATATTGGGTTGGGTTGACCAATTGGTCAAATTAGGTCAAATCAAGGCTTAGGTTAGGTTCAAATGATAATTTGAAGAGTTTTGGTTCAAGTGGTTTCAATTTATTTGGCCTAGATTTGATTTTGGCTCATATGGATTCATATAGGTCAAATGAGCTAAGTTGACCAATTTGACCAAATTGGGTTAGGTTAGGTGTTTGTTCATATTCAATTGGTTAATTGAAAATGATTGTAGGCTTTTGTTTGAATCAATTTAGATTTAATTTAGATTTTGGCCAATTTAACTCTTTAGGTCAATTTGGGCTAGGTTGGGTCAAGTTGACCAATTGGTCAAATTGGGCTTAATTATGGCTTTGGTCAAGTCAATAATCAATTTGGAATGAACTTGAGCTATTGGTTGTAATCAATTTGGGTTAGATTATGATTTGACCCATTTTGGCCTTTTAGAAATTTATTGATTGGTGATTTGTTTAGATTGTGCATTAGAAATTGCATCTTTTTCTTAGTTTTTTAATGATTGATGTTTTAATATGTGGCCTGGATGCATTAGGCTCTTAAGATAAAAATTAATTTTTTTTTAATTTCTTAATGATTGATGTTTTATTTTAGACACATCACTCATAACCAAAACTTTTAACAACTCATAACCTCACCATAAAACTTAGGTTATAAATAAGATAATTAAAAGATTTAGCAACCCCTTAGCTGAATGTTGTATGTCTCTTATCATGCATGCATCTTGAATCATTCTTACAAAACGAGGGCCTCCGTCTTTACACATAGGGACTGCTTGACCTTTGAGAGCAGCCCCTGATGATAAAGCTTCACCCTCTCTCTTGATTTGGCCAATAATATACTTCATCATGCATCTAGGCATATAAAAATCCTAAAGCCTTTGTCAAAATGATGTGTCTAAAATAAAATAAAATTAAAAAGATTCATATTTTTTAGACCAAGTCATTTACTCATATCACTCATGCTCTACTCTCTTAGGGAGTGGGTTTAAGGACTTTTAGTTTCTTTCAAATAAATAACTACCCTAGCTATCTAGCAATTCATGAGACCGGATTACATGATTTTAAAATCATTGGAGGAGTTAGTTGGTGGCCATTCCAAGCGGTTATAAGTCCATAAGTCAAACTGTTTACGCTCTCTTGTGGAAGTAAACCATTATATCCACCTATCACTTAGATTTAGATCATGCTTTAATTCTTACTAAAGTCTAGATTTAAAATCCGAGGTCATTATTTCATTCGGGCTACAGGCATAAATTATCACCTCTTAGGCATTTCCACAACTTTGTATTGATGAATTATAAGCCTTAGTAATCTAATAAAATTCAACTCAAATGAATAAATCTCTTCAGTTCAAATATATAAAGCCTAATTATATGATAGATTGTAATTCTCACTAGACTTTCTAGTATCATGAGCATTTTCTACTTCCTCCCTTTAGATTCTGAAAATAAGTCTTCTCCTTGAATTTTCCCATTTGATTTTCTAAATATAACCAATTCTTTAATAGTCTAACCTTGAAATCATTGGAGATGATAATTGTCTACTTTAATTGAGAGTATTCTTAGGGAATTTCCTTTCCTAAAATATAATTAACTATAGAAGCTTGCCTCTATAGGGAACTTTAGAACCCGATTTAATATAAATCATGTTTTATTCATTCATGTAAAATAGGAGATAAATCTATAGTACATTCGAAGACTCATCATGCCTTAGAGTCCTTATTAGGTGATTAGGTCCATTGAAGGGTGATGCCTCTATCTGTCGAAATAATATATCATACCTCAATATTATACCTGATCACTTCAATAAGCACCCCCTACGGTCTGCGTGGTGTCCCCCCTATATCTAAAAATAAACACCACAAATGCTAGAGGAGTTGAAGCACATTACTAAAAAAATTTATGTGCTTTGAAAGTTTTTTATCAACATATCATCAACAAAAACTTCATGAGGGCATCAAATAAAGTTCATAAAGATCTTATTTATAATAAGTGGTATCATTAACTTTTTTCATTCCAAATTGTTTCAGACAATACTAATGTGACATTTTTTAATTTGAAAAGAAGTAACCTCCTCATTAGTTGAATTCATCTTTACCTGATTCTATTTAAAATAAGCATCCATATAATTAAATATTTATTGTCTAAAGGTGGTGTCTATCAGTTGACTTACATGAAGAAGAAAAAGTTGTCTATTAGATAAATTTTATTTAACTTAGTACATTCTACACTCATCCTTAAAGCTATATTAATTTTCTTAACTATGATATATTTGTTAATCACATAGCATAATATACCTCTAAGATAAATTCCATACTTAATAATTTACCTACCTCTTATGCAATTACATATAAATAATTTTGTATAAAGTTTTGCTTCTTCTAGATAATAGGCTTAAACATCAAGTCTATTTGATAGAGAATGTGAGGTTACTATAGGATCAATCTCAAGTATATCTAATAAAATTAAAAAAATATTGATTTTAATGTAAAAATTTAAATACTCCAACCTTCCTTTTAAGAAAGTAATGAACCAACCTACAATTTTTTGCAATATTTGTCCTCCAATAGTACAATCAATTCTTCTTTAGGCAAACCCCTTTGAGGTGTATCTTCATCTCAAAGATTAAAGTTTTTATTACTTAAGATTGATGATAGGTATAAATAACCTAATTTTTATTTGAAATAACATGATTATGCCACTTATTAGTTTTTATATAATTCATCAAATTTAATTAAAGTTCGAAAGTTTATTTTTGGATGTGGTACAAAAACAACATCATGAAAGATTGACTAGATTGGTCATCCAAAGATAGCGTTTCATGACAACTCTTTATTGACTATTATAAATTGAATCAAGTAGTAACTTGTTAAAAAAAATCTTCAAATATGATAGTGAGAGTGATCATTTTTTCACTCTCATTTATTGATTATTGAATTTGTATAATAGTCATTGAATCATCTATAGCTTCTCCCTAATTGTACTAGCCTTCCCAATATCAAGAGGCTTATTACACCAATTGAAAGTTCAAATTAGATCTAACATTACATCTTCGAAGATCATAAAGTCCTTTATGGGAAGATACTATTTTTCTAGTTGCTAAAGTTTTGAGAGAGTTTGATAACTGGAGAAATTGATCTTATAAATATAACAATTTTGTCACATATTTTATTTTCATGAATTTAATGAATGCTTAATTAATTTCTTTTGTATGTAATTATGATTGATATTTCGATATTATAATAATAGGCTCGATTGATGTTATAATTTTAAATAAGCTCCTTATTCAAGCTAAAATGGGTCATAAAAATTAACTTTAAAATTTTATTTATTTTAGATTATTAGGATGAGAGTGACCTCATATCTTAACTTGTAATGTAAGATACTAAAATAAATTTACTAATAAATATTGACTTATTTATAGTTATTTATAAGAGTCTTATTCGTTGATATTAACTGTCATAAAAGAGATGGTCAATTTTTTTTAAAAATTAATAGTATCTTAATTGAGATAGGGCAAATACCATATACAACAAAATCAATGTGAAAATTGGTATATCTTTAGGCTATTTATACTCTTTTAAGGTCATAGTTATGACTCTATACTGGGAATAGAAGTCTAGCTATGAATTATATGCAAAATTTGAAATTCACTTAGTTTTTTTAAAGAAATTACAAATTTTTGCATGAATCTTTATAGTTATTGATAATGTTTATGAAGGATTTTTGCATTTGAAGTTTAAGGTAGTATCCTTCCTTCTAAATTATTGAGCTTAAATTTTTATGGCTTGACTTTTGCTACTATCACATAAGAGTTTTGGAGTTCTTTAGATCTCTAGGTTGTCTCTCAATTAAAACAAAAGGTAATCTTTATGTGAAAATTAGAGAAATATTTATAATTTTTCTAGCTACATTTCATTATTCTTAGCTCAAAATCTCTAAACACTCTATTCAACAACTCATGTGAATTTCTTCGATTACTAACCTTTCTTCTAACATTTAAGCAATTTAATAATCTCATAATTAAGTGATAATAAGTTCATTGTATTCAACTCAGTAACGCCCTCGCATCGACTAAAAGCACACAAACTTCAATGATTGTTTGATTCTTCCATTAATATATTGCAAGAAACTTTCACTTACACTTAAAGTATTTGATTTGAATTTATTTGAACACAGTCTAAAACACTTTTGATATCATCATATTTGTCTAATCAAAATATTTATTTAAACTATAAATAAGAGTTCAAATGATCCTATACATAATTCTAAATATTCATAATTCAAATATTACAATGATATTCACACTATAATAAGCGTATATTCTAATAACTAATTAAAACACATCAATTAAAAATAATCATATATCAATTATGTTTAAATATATTTATACAAATTATTTATTTATTTATTAATAATTTGAATTATGTCTCAATCTAATCTCCAACATTTCTTCATGCACATGACACATACTTTAATTATTAGGTATAGATAACATGAATATTGATGGTGGAAGCCTAAAGCCTCTCTCCCTTTTCCTATTGCAGACTAGCTTTTTGTTAAGTCAGAAAATGGAATCAAGGATCTGTAACCCACTTCGAGCTCAGTAGCTGGAAATCTATAATTTCTAATTGGGAGATTTACATACATATCATATAATTTTTATGTATTTACATATCTAATATTTAAGTTTTAAATTTTATGTATATAACATGTCAATCTTTAATATCATATCAAATATATCATCTTATAAAAATAAAAAAGTATCAGATATGTAAATACATAAAAATTATGTGATATGTATATAAATCTTTCTTTCTAATTTAATTATTATTATTTTTTCTTACCTGTGAGTTATTACAGGTCATCGCGTGTCAATGCCTTGTGGGCCAACACGCTTAACTTGATAAGAGAATCTTAGTACCACTTGCAAATATGTCTAATGGAAGAGAAGCCTAGTCGTCGATTTAATCATATTTCTTGACTTATGCTGTAAATAATAATTTTTATAAACAAATATTATTCCATCTTCATGATTTTGGAGGCCGTTTGGGATCACTTTTATTACTTTATTTTTTGTTTTTAATTTTTTATATTTTCATTTGAAATAAAATATATTTGATGATAATAATTATTTTTTAAAATGTTCTAAATATCTAAAATTAATTTTAATATTTCAAAAAATAATATAATTGTTTTCAAAAAGCAAAAAATAAAAATACTCTAAATAAATATATTTTAAAAATAAAAAAATAAAATATAATACAAATTTGATCCCAAATAATTCCGTAGTGTTTGTGAGAAATTATATATCAATCATCTTGATTTAATTTCGGCTCAAAATTAATTTAAATTTATTTGATTCCATTTCAAATTAAAAAAAATAAAATAAAAAAGCTTAGATAAGAACTGATGTAATAGTGTAATAACTTTCTTTTACGATAAATGAGGGGGGCGCTAGGGGCACGTGCCCCCACTGGCTAGTACGATTCAAAATTCTCGACTTTCCTCTCACACTCGGCGCATTTCTGGTTCTCTAAATCTCGAATGCCGCCTCCTCCCATTCAGATTTCACATCGCATCGACTCGACTCACGGCGCACCGTGAAGGTAACCCTCATTTTTCCTCGTAGTATTTTGCCCTCCTCGCACTTTTGCAAGTTAACTGTTGTTAAGCTGCTGGATTTAAGCAGGATTTAAGCCGGATTTAACTTAAATCCAGCCAAACTGTATTTTTGGACAAGTTACATCCGGTGCTTTTGCAATCCCGTTAAAACCGCTTTCACAAGTTAAATCCAGATTTGTTAAATCCTGTTGGTAGGCGGTTTATGGGATTTAGAGAAGCTGAAGAGCAAGAAAGAGGGTCGGAGGGACGATGAGGATTGCCTTCGGGACGCCTCCCTTCTCTTTTTTGGGCAATAGCAAGACAAAAAATTTTGAACACTGAAATTTCCTCAATCTCTTCCCTTTTATGATTTATTAATTTTATTTTGATTTATTTTTAATTTAATTTAATTTAATTTAAATAATGATTAATTAATGTATCATTTTAGAATAATTATAATTTAATGAAATTAGATGTTAATGATATAGGCTTATTATTTTATAATTAAAAGTAGATTTATAATCAATTGATGTATTATATTATGATAATATATTTAATTAATTTACTTATGATTATATTATCTTTATGAAAATAAATTAAATAAAAATGAGAATAATTATAAAAATATTAACATTCTTGCCTCTTTATATAATATTTTTTGTAAATTGAATATATATTTTAGATAGAAGAATAAATTTTTAGATTCTTGATAAAGCATAAGTTAAATAGTCAACCATTATACAAAAAAATTTATATTATATACATTCTTCAAATATTAATTTTTATAAACAAAGATAAATAATTATCTATTTTTAATGTATAATTTTATTTAAAATAATATTGAATATCTTTACGATAAAAATATTCATAATTTATTTTGATATTATCATAAAAATCCAACTATTATGCATCTAACTTTAATTAAATTTTATTCACAAACAAACAATTTTTAATTATTAGCCACATTAATTATTTTAAAATAAATATAATTGATATTATTTGTTCACAATTAATAATATATAATTTTTACCGTTTAGTCAATTTGTATTACTTAGTTAATTTTTATCCTAAAATATTTTATTTACTTTTAATTTATATTAGATAATATTAGAATAATAGAATATTCAGAAATATCTTTCAGTTGAACAATCTTTACAATCGATTAAGGTATGTAAATATTTTTTATTTAAGAATGTTAATTGATTGTACAATGATTTTAGAATATGAAGACTCAAAGGTAGAAATTATAGATAGTATGTAATGTGAAAAAAAATTATATTATTATAAGTTTTATTTCTTTATTTTGTTATATGAGATGTTTTATTTTTAACTTTATATAAAAAATAAATTATTTTTTATCTTATTATGCTCCCACTAAAATAAATTTCTAGATCCACTCCTATATATATATATATATATATATATATATATATATAATTCAAATTTAGCTCAATACAAATCTTGTATTTGATCTGAGATTTGATATTTTCATAACCGAATTTAAACATTTTTTAAAATAATTTATAATCATTAAGTCAAATTTGCAATAGTAATGTCGGTTTTATCACATTATGTCCAATTAGACCTTCATAAATTTTAGCAGTATACAGACATAATTAAACAACTTTTTTGAAAAAAAAAAAAAAATTCTCTCTGACAAAATGTTAAATTATTATGTTCAAATTAAGTCAATGTCTGATTAGGATAAACATGACGTTTGAAGCAAAAAAATATATATATATAATATTAGAATATTTATATATATAGCATATAATTTTTATATATTTACATGCCTAATCCTTACATTTTAATATTTAAATATTTATATTATATTTAAAATACTATCAATATTAACTTTTTTAAAATGAAATACATTTTTGCACATACATAAAAAGTATTAAATTTGTAAATATTAAATTTTAAAGATTAAATATGTAAATATATAAGAATTGGGTGCTACGTATAAGTCTTTTAAAAAATTATTATAAAATAATAAAACTACTTTTTAATTAATGCTTGTAAAGTCTGATGGTTAGTACAAAACCATTAATTGCAAAAGATTCTTTTACTATTTATGCAATTCTGCAATAAGTTTGGCTGGCAAACTCAGTCAAGTAGTGCCGTCTTAGTTACAGTAAATAAAAATAATAATAATAATAATAATAATAATAAAATATTTTGAAGATATAATATGCCAAAGTATATTGAGAATAAATTAATATTGATATATTAATAATACACTTCTTAATGTTCAATAATTGAATGATTATACTGAATAATATCATATGATTTATTCAAAATAAGATCATAATAATGAAAATATAAGTATATATATATATATATCTATATATATATATATATATATATTACAAATTTAAATTTCTTAATGTATGAAAAAATATATTTTGAAGTGATTTTTTATCAATAATCATATTTTTAAAACTACAATGACTGCTGTGTGTAAATGTATGCATTGATAAATGTATTTGATTAAGAATAAAAAATAGTTAAAGATATATAAAAAATTATTACAAAAAAAATCAAACTATTAAATAATTACAAACATGTGTATTAACGCATGAACGTGTGTAATTTAATAACATCAATTCTCATTTACATGAAAAAAAAATTTAAAATTAAAATTAAGTGACTTAGCCAACTCAATTTGAACACTATTTTATTTGTAATTTAATACTCTCCACTAAAATACAATTTGTTCAAATTACTATCATATTATTCATGTGGTTTCATAGCTTGATTAGAATCTCCACCCACGTTTAATGGACTTAATTAAAACAAGAATTGAGAAAAATAAATTAAATTTGGAGCTTTTCATAGAAATTTAAGAAAATATAAAAAAATAAAACTAAATTGTCTTATATTTTTAATGTAATTATTTATTTTATATTTTTAATACAAATTTAAATTAGAAGAGCAGTGTAGCCTAAGTTTTTTGATAGGACATTTGGAAGATAACTCTTTGGATACATCTAAAGGAATAAAATTATGATGTCTTATATTTCTTTATCAAATATTTTTTTATTATTTATTTAATATTTTTAATCTAAATTAAGGGTCTATTTAGGACAGTTATAATTATATGAAAAAATAATTGTGAAACTACTATAAAAAAAACAGCTATATGAAGAAATTGTTATATGAAGAAGCTGTGGTGAGATCAGGTTTTAAATGTCAAATCGTAACTTTCTAGCTGTCACTACAGGTAGTTAGATCAGGTTAAAAAAACACAGCCAAAATATAATTCTCAAATGACATAACTATGTATTTTCATATCGCACCTCTGTCGCATCATTCTCTCTAACACGGCCTAAGTTAGGAGCCTATGTTTTTCTAGTGAGACTTTTGGGAGACCTCCTTTGCTGTATTTAAAGGAAGAAACAATTTAATGAATAGTATGGGAATAATCCTATTATAAGTAATCAGTCAATTAAAACGTTTTTTTATATATATTTTTCACAAGTTAAAATAGGTTTTCTTATGTTGAAAGCTAGCTTGTTTGGTATGAGATTCCGATGCATGCATGCCTCACGATCAATTATTACAATTTTTTCTTTGAAATATAGAAATATTTATTATCAATAATTTTGTGTGTTGAATGCTTTCAGAATGAAGTCGAATTATGAGATCTTGGACTCGTTAGATCCATAGTCAAGGCCTTCGATTTGACTATAAAAACTCATGTTTGAGAGCTATTTAGGGATTGATATTCCAAAGTTTCCAAGGATATTTTAAGTGCTTGAACTTCGACCGATTTCAACTTTGGATCATTTTAGCATCAAGATTCATGCATTTAGTAGTATTTTAAGTGTCATATCAATATCTATGTTGAATTTGGATAACTCTTACACGTGTTTGAGGGGCTCATCACTTGTTGACATCTCATGGGGATTTTTCATTCCCATTTGCTTACTTGTTAGTACTCTACTTTTGAATTGCAATCATTTTAGTCTTAGATAATTTTGTGGTAAGTAATTTTGTTAAGTTTTGGATGATTGTGGTAACCTTTAGATTGTGAAAGGGATTTTCCTCAAGTATCATATATCTTACTATGAACTAAATGCTTGTCTTTGCTTTCATAAATGATAATGAATAGAACGACATTGACATCCTTTAAGCGCTTCGCTCTCTTCTCTAATCAAAAGCACTTCGGCTACCGTAAAAGTGAGTGATGTACTCTTAAGATTAGTTTAATTATTTCATAAACTTTGTTAGCAGAATCATCTTCTTGTTGACGTCAATAATTGATTTGTATTCGACTTTTGTGATCGATACTATGTCAGTCTTTTGAAGTTATTTGATTGATAGTTGTATTACCCCAAGATGGATATGTACTTAGTGATACTTTTTCTTGCATCTTGATCTCCTTCGAAAATTGAATTATGAAGCGTAATGATTTTATGTCAATTTTGTTAAACTTTAGAGGATTATACTTTTTAGTTGGCATAATATTCATGTCACAACATTTTGATGTTTTTTTTTCATAGATCAGATATATATCTACTTATTGTTCTTATTACTTGTGTAATATATAATTTTATGCAAATTATTGCATGCCTAAGAGACTTAATTGTTGATGCATAAACTTTGACTTACTAGCAAGAAATAAACTTACAATTTTACCTTTATCATATTCAACTTAATTAACAACTTTTAAATGTATTATGACTACAAAAGACTTAGTGTGCTTGTGACATTTTTTATGATATTTCTTATCCCAAGAATCATTTTAACTTCTGTGAGATCTTTCATGTAAAACTTCTTTGACAATTGTCTTTTAAAATTGTTGAGCTTTTGAGTATTAGCCCCCATAATTAACATGCCAATTTTATTTAATTTACATACAATACCTTTTTTTTAAAGTTCAATAAAGCCTTCTAGTTGATCATACTTATGTCTTCATCTAGCTTATATTAAGAAGGATTACTATCTTGACATTCATTAATTCAAGGCATAGATTTACCATTAATATAATGTTCAGTATTATACGAATCGATAGTTTAATAATAAGAGAGAATATATTTGTAAAAAACCTATATATTCTTTTTATTGGAACCCGTTAACAACAAGGCTTATGTTATACCTTCTAGTTTTTTTATATATTCTTCATTCATTTTATATTTTCATTGATTTTAAAATTCTTTCTCACCTTTAGGTAGTTTTGTTAGTATACAAGTGTTGTTCTTATAAAGACAATTCTTTCTTATTTTATATTGGTTATGGTGCTTTCATCTTTCATATATTATTTGATATTCTCATTAATGATAAGATTTTTAACATCAGTAAGCTTCGTTGTAATCAATCCATGAAAACTACTAATAGCTATAACAATGTCATCCCATATCTCGAGTAATAATGAGAGCAAGCATAAAACACGAATCATATTATCTAACTTGATGTTTACATAATTCAACTATCTTGTAATTGAGCTGAACTTGTTAATTTGATCGATGATCAAAACTCGAACTTTTTTTTATACATGATATAACCCTCTATATGCATCTATCAAAATTCAAAATTTTGACTATATGACTTATCGATTTAAGCCTTTTTGTCCTCCATGGTTAAATCTTAATCCTTTTTTTTAGACTAAAGGTCTTGTATTAGCTATTAGGATAGTAATAAAGCTTCAAATAAAATTAAATAAAAAATAAGAGACTAAATACACCAAAGATATCAAAACACAAGTCACAAGTTTACCCTATGCCACAATTGTACAAAAATAAAATATTATACTAAGTTTCAAAAGTGGTGTATTGTGAGAGATTAATGAGGACCAAATATGATGACTATGGTGCTACCATTGCTTCTTTCTTATTCCTCTCCTCTCTTATGTCTTCCTCTTTATTGCGTGTTAAAAATTAGTTGCGGTAGAGTAAGAGTTTACGTCTTAGCTTTATTGTAGATTTCAACACACACACAGATATTTGAAGAACTAATAAGAAAATTGCAGAATTTTTACGTAGAAAAACCCGAGGAATAGGGTAAAAAATCATGGGGCCTAGCTCAGTATAAATCTTCCACTATATATTTATTTTGGAGTACAAAGTTTTCCCGATACCGGATTATAGAATTATATATGAGAATGACAATAGGAATCCCAGAATCAGACAATAACAACTATATAGTCACGTTCAGGTTGTAACAGTTGTTAGTGGTAGTAGATGATGGTGAATAGCAGAGATCAGCGACTGACGATGAAGGTCGTCATGATGGTGACCGGCGGAGATGGCGATGGCGTAGTGACCCGGCGATAGTAGCGTCGGTGGTCGGCGATGATAATGGTGACAATGGTTACGACGATGGCCGGCGGATGTTTTGCAAGCGGCGTGATGGAGATTGAAGACGGCGAGGATCAGCGGTGGCGGTGGTGGTTGGCAACAACGAGAGTGGTTGACGATCATCGAGTGGCGGCACGATTATGCTTGGAAGATTTTCAAGCTTTAGAGCTCTCTCCTCTCTCTTTGCTCCCTGAAAAATGAGGAGCATTTATAGATTAGAGGTGGCGTTTACGTAAATACACCTGAATCATTCCACTCCATCGAGCGGCTCAAATGATTCCTTTGATCATTTGATGTATTTTAAATATTTGAATGCTCAAATGAAGTCAATTATGAAATCTTGGGCTTATTAGATCCGCTCGTCGAGGCGCTCAATTTATATAAACTCCATGTTTAAGTGTTATTTAGGATTTAACTAATATTCCAAAGTTTTGATGATTTTTTAAGTCTTGATCTGGTAGTTTGATTTAGGATCAACTTAACATCAAGATTCGTGCTTCGATTAATAGTATTTTAAGTGTCATATCACTCTTCTATCCTTCTTGTTATTTTATTTTTTTCTTATCTTGTGTGAGATGCTTGCAATCATCACTTTTTTTCTCCTTTTCATAGTCACTATGTGACAATCACGTGTGAATTCTGTTACCACTATGTTAAAAAAGTATACATGAATTGAATTATGTGGCAATCATATATATATATAGAGAGAGAGAGAGAGAGAGATATCTTCAAGATCTTATAATTAAACACATTTTTCCATAGCGAAGAAAGTTTGTTTTTCCTTCCAATTAAAGACTTAATTTACTAAAAAAATGAAATCGTATTTTTTGGCCGCTTCCACAACGTGAAATTGGTTTCAGCCGTACGACGAAACGTCGCTTCGCGTTTTTGAAGTCTTTAAAGCAGAAGAGCTCAGGTCAAATTTAATAAAATCTTTGTGGTCGTCCGCACGCTTGGAATTTACGGCGAAACGCACAGATGAGAATAGCCTTTTTTTTTTTCTTTTTTTAAACTCAATCTGGATTTTAATTTAATTGATCTTCATAATTTTGATGTTTAATTTTTAATGCTTTTTAATGTTTAGATATTTTAATAATAATTTGGGATTAATTTGATGTTAAATTTAAAAATGATTAGTCAAGGTGTGGCTTCAAGTTCTAGTAGTATTCCGTAATGAACAACAAATATGTGTCAAAGAGAGAGAGAGAGAGAGAGAGAGGTGATACCAAAACATAACAAAAGGTTCTATCAACTAAACACATCATATAAATGAAAGTTTTGATTTAAAAATTTGATTTTCAATCAAGAAATTTTAGATTCAAATTCTTATATATACATTACATTTATGAATTTTTAATTAAATTCATTTAAATATCTAAAAAAACAAAAAAAAACAAAAAAAACAAAAAAAAACATCATATAAATAGAAACTTAAGCCAAAGTAAAATTTTAATCAAGAAAAAAATTTCATTCATTAAATTTATTTTAAAATAAACATAACATAATTTAATTAATTAACCATATATTTCACTCACCCAAACTATATCCTAACCCAATATATTTCTTATATATACATAACATCTTACAAAAGGACCAAAGACTACTGTGGCATTTGAAACTCAAACAGAAAACAAAATCTATTTACATTTCAAATGGATGGATGACGATCCTTCCCAGTTCTTCTTTCAAAACAAGTGAATAAACTATAACATAATAACTACAGGAAATGCCCAAACAGCTTAACGCTATTCTCTTCTCTTCTCCGACTGACTGCTGCTTCTGGTGACTGTGCACTGATCAGTCCCGTCCATGGCTTTCCTCGCCAGTTCATATCCAGCGAAGTTCAAGGCGCCCAAAGGAGCTATCCAGAAGAACCTGGGAACAGCTCCTTTGAAGAGGCCGAGAGGACCCTCTCGGCGAAGAATGGTGAAGGCGACGACCTGCATCGACACGGGAAGGCCCGGCGTTGAAGTCATCATTCTCGTCTTCATCACGTCGAAGGGAGTGGTGATGATGGCGGCGAGGCCGCCGGAGAGCGCGCCGACGGCGATGGTCTCCCATGGCTCGAGATCACGCCTAAGAATGTTCTGTGCGGTCTAAGAAAGGTGCATGGATGTGAGAATTCAGATGCTTACTTTGAGAGGGAGAAGGTTGTAGATTTGAAGCTTTGTGAATTTTACAATGGGAATAAATGTCAAATTCGGAAGCTTTTTGAAATGAAGATGAGAGAGGGTTCATAGAACTATGATTGAGTGTTTCAATGGATTGCCTGTGAGCAAATCTGAATTACTCGTTAACTTTCACAGAATACTCGAGAACTGATGATAACTGTCACTAAGGGTCGACTTAGGGTGCCAACATTTTATGATAAAAATGGTTGAATGATTTTTTTTTAAGAGTTATAATTTTGAGAGATGTATATACAATAATTTTTAATGTAATATTAAATATTTGAGTATTATTTATGTAAATATTAAAATTCATGTATTAAATATATAAATATGTAAGAATTATGTGCTATGCATGTCAATGTCCTATAACTGTTTAGAAGATTTACATACATATTACATAATTCTTATGTATTTGCATATCTAATACCTAAAGTTTGATATTTATATTTATAACATCTTCCTCATGCATGAAAAGGTGCATTCATTTTAAAAAGATAATAACAATGATATTTTTGATGTGATGCTAAAGATTTGAGTATTATATATATATATATATATATATATATATATATATATATATATATATATATATCAAACATTATACATTCGATATGTAAATATATAATAATTATGTGGTATGAATGCAAATGCCTCAATTTTTTTTTCTTTTTGAAAGAATCAAAAGTTTTTTTATGGCTACTATATTCAAGCAGATTTGATTATAAAAATATCTTCTTATAGAATTTTCTAAAAAGCAAGATGTAACCAGTCAAACAGATTTGGACAAAAAAAAGAAAAAAAAGCTATGAAAACATCCTCAAATAGACCCAAAGTATAAATACGTTTTTTTAAAGTTTAAAAAAATAAATAAAAAAATCTAACTTTCAATAAGTACTCCGGAACTGAACGAAACATACCTTCTTTGCCTCTGCATAAAGACCCATGCCAGCAACATAGAAAGGAACCTCACGACAAAGTGTGGCAGCAGTTCCACGAAAGAAACCATTAATGCCATCTTGTTGAAAGGTACCCACAATGGCCTCTCCTACATTATCATAGAGACCGGCTTGCAATCTTTGTTTCAGCACCTCGCATGGAATTCGAACAGCAGTTCCTAAGAAAGTGCTGCAAAAAGACGCCATAGATTGCACCTGATAAGAAAATATATATATTATTCAGACTGCATAATAAAAATATTTCTTTCAAATTTTATTGAACAGAAATTTGTTTAGGGGTGGCAGATAGATAAATAAATAGATTGAAAAAAATCTGAAAGTGCAAGAAATAAGATATAATAAACGAGGATTCTTAGAAAGGAAGTGTTCTGTGTCAAATCCTCCAGCATCTATCATGTTTGCGAGTTAGTTTCGAGTTAAATTCCAAATGGCAGATCTATCAAATAAGACAGTAAGGACTTCTTAATATAATACAAAAGTTTTCTAAAGGTGCAAGCTCCTATGATCAATTAATTTTCTCGTAAATTTTATGATGCATAGTTTAGTAGTAGCAATTTGATTTGAGTAGAGAAATTGTTGTCATTAATAGGGAGTAAATAGTAAGGGAAATAACAATCAAATTGATCTAGATAACATAATTTCAACATCCTGATTTGTCATAGACTAAGTATAATAAATACATTGAGTCACAGACTCAAAGCTAACATGAAAGTAATGACAAGCACAAACTTGAGCTCAAATTTGATTTGAACTCATATATTGAACTCGAATTTGGCTCGATAAATTAATCACATCGCATTTCTTTGGAATTTTACTTTGCACCACGTCAAACATATAAAAAGTTAAAATCTACTGCATTTATTTTACACTCAAAATTCATCAAATCAAACAGCCCCTAAAACTAGTTGGTAGACTTTGTGATGCTTTATTTTTAGTAGTGGCAATTTGATTTAAAAAAATTGTTGCCATTAACAGAAAGTAAAGAGTAAAGGAAATGACGACCAACTTGATCTACATAATATAATTTCATCATCCTAAGTTGTCATAAAATAAGTGTAGTAAATAAGTCGAGTCAAGCTAGTCCCAACTAACAAGCGCTTAGCTCGCAAAACTAAAAAAAAAAGTATGAGCTTGAGCTCAAGAATGGTTTGAGTTCATATATTGAACTCAATCTCGGCTCGATAAATTAATCATGGGAATGTGCTCAAACAACTTGAGACGAGCTCGCCAAAGAAAGCATCAGTAGCAATGATAGGTCGTTGGAGAAGACATTGTGACGAAGACTTGACGGCGAAGGCATCGAAGGTAGCGATAGGTTGCTTAAGAAAGCATTGCAATGGGAACTCATTGGAGAAAGCATTAGCGGAAATGATATCATGTGACACGTAATGTGAAGAAAAGAATGTGATTCACAATCCAACAAGTAGTAGAGTTCACGAGCAATTGTGATTTCTATAGACAAGAAATATAATTTATGATTGAAAAAATTAATTTGATATCAATCTAATGATGTTGTTATAATTTTTTCTATTTAAAAAAATCTCAGGAAAGCTAATTCTGTCAATAAGATGAATATCTCTAAATCACCAGTGATAGCTGTGTTGATTGTAAATTTCAACCGAAGAGATTATTATTTTATTAATGTTAACTCTTTTCAACTTCAAGATATAAAACTTAGGATAGATCCTCTGCAAGCTAATAGGCCGAATTGATAAGATCTACCTCGATGATGATCGTGTTGAGTAAAGATTTCAACTGAAGGGGCTATCACTATTAAGTTTTTTTAAGTTTTAATATCAAGTCATTATAAGTTCAAATCTAAATCATTTATAAAATGATCTTATGCTTCAATTAAAAGATATTAATTGAATGAAATTAATCATTTAAAATTTAAATCTAAAATTTATTAGCTCAACCACAATTGTTTGTTAGGAGTGATAAATTAAAAAAATTCTTGCTCACAAAGGAACCAATGTCAAATTAAGTATATCGTTATATTCACACTCAAATAATCTCATGCTAGTAAAGATGTGGTCCGTGTCCTCTGTCTACTTAATTTTATCATCAAATGACACCACATAAATTGCAATTATGACCAGAGCCCTCTAACCGGGTGATTTATCTCCAAATGACATCACTAAATTACAATCACAGTTGTAGTATGTATATTCCCCAATGACTTTACTCCTTGAGCTGTGAATTTTAAGTTGCATTTGATTGGACAAAAAATTCTCTATTAGCTAAAGTTGACTTAGATTTATCGCCTTAAATAAACATCTCATAACCAATGTCAAATTAAGTATATCATTATGTTCACACTCAAATAACCTCATGCTAGCAAGGACGTGGCCCGTGTCCTCTGTCCACATAATTTTTCAACCAAATAGCATCACATAAATTACAATTAGGACCCGAGCCCTCAAACCAGGTGGTTTATTTCCAAATGACGTCATTAAATTACAATCACGGTTGTAGCATGTATGTTCCCCAATGACTTTGTTCCTTGAGCTGTGAATTTTAAGTTGCATTTGATTGGACAAAAAACTCTCTATTAGCTAAAGTTGACTTCGATTTATCTCCTTAAATAAACATCTCATAACCATTGTCAAATTAAGTATATCATTATGTTCACACTCAAATAATCTCATGCTAGCAAGGACGTGGCCCGTGTCCTCTGTCCACATAATTTTGCCATCAAATAGCACCACATAAATTACAATTACGACCAGAGTCCTCTAACCAGGTGGTTTATTTCCAAATGACGTCATTAAATTACAATCACGGTTGTAGCATGTATGTTCCCCAATGACTTTGCTCCTTGAGCTGTGAATTTTAAGTTGCATTTGATTGGACAAAAGCTCTCTATTAGCTAAAGTTGACTTCGATTTATCTCCTTAAATAAACAACATCCCGGAACTATAAAGTCTCCTTAAACGACTCAACTCATGGTTGCTAATAAGAATCCTCTGAATAACGATCATATTGAACCCCTCAAGCCTTTGCCCTTCAAGGAAAACTTTGGGACTCACTTTAACGAGACATTTAATAGAAGGAAATCTATAACTACTAATCAGTCTCTTTAGATGATGTGCCTTTCAACCTTTCCAACTTGTTCATATAATACTCTTAAAAAAGTATAACTAAGTTTAAGAAATGCAACCCTATCCAACTTGATTCAACCTAATCCAACCAACATAACATGAACATTACAAAACCCAAAGCTAGCATTTTACTTGGGTTTTAAAAGAGCTAACAAGGGTAAGTCGGTAGAACTTATCCCTACATGGAACCAGCCTATCCAAGTTGCAGTATTAGTTTAATTCAAAAACCAGTGTCAACATAAATAAATAAATAATATTCTTTGCATAACATTTAATAAATAGTTAAGAACTTAACATGTGGCAACTTTAATATCATAACATCAGCCATATTCCGAGCGAAGCAAAAGATGCAAGTCAAACTGGCTTTAACAAAAACTTTAGGCAATTATCATTCTAAGTACAAATGAAACAATATAAGATGGAATTCTTTAAAACTACATGTCAAATTAAACATAGAACTTAAAAATGATTATAAAATAATCTTTTATTTTTATTTTATTTTATTTAAATAATGATTAATTAATATATCATTTTAGAATAATTATAATTTAATGAAATTAGATGTAAATGATATAGGCTTATTATTTTATAATTAAAAAATAGATTTATAATGAATTGATGTATTATATTATGATAATATATTTAATTAATTTACTTATGATTATATTATCTTTATATAAAATAAATTAAATATAAATAAGAATAATTATAAAAATATTAACATTCTTGTCTCTTTATATAATATTTTTTGTAAATTGAATATATATATATTTTAGATAGAAGAATAAATTTTTAGATACTCGATAAAGCCTAAGTTAAATAGTCAATCATTATACAAAAAAAATTTATATTATATACATTCGTCAAATATTAATTTTTATAAACAAAGATAATTAATTATCTATTTTAAAAGTACAATTTTATTTAAAATAATATTGAATATCTTCACGACAAAAATATTCATAATTTATTTTGGTATTATCATAAAAATCCAATTTTTATGCATCTAACTTTAATTAAATTTTATTCACAAACAAACAATTTTTAATTATTAGCCTCATTAATTATTTTAAAATAAATATCATTTATATTATTTGTTCACAATTAATAATATATAATTTTTACCGTTTAGTCAATTTGCATTACTAGTTAATTTTATCCAAAAAATATTTTATTTACTTTTAATTTATATTAGATAATCTTAGAATAATAGAATATTCAGAAATATCTTTCAGTTGAACAATTTTTATAATCGATTAAGGTATATAAATATTTTTTATTTAAGAGTGTTAATTGATTGTACAATGATTTTAAAATATGAAAACTCAGAGGTAAAAGTTATAAATAATATGTGATGTAAAAAAAATTATATTATTATGAGATTTTATTTTTTTATTTTGTTATATGAGATGCTTTATTTTTAACTTTACATAAAAAATAATTATTTTTTATCTTATTGTGCTCTCACTAAAATAAGTTTCTAGATCCAATAAAATATATATATATATATATATATATATATATATATATATATATATATATATATATATATATATATAATCCAAATTTAGCTCAATGCAAATCTTGTATTTGATCTGAGATTTGATATTTTCATAACCGAATTTAAATATTTTTTTAAATAATTTATAATCATTAAGTCAAATTTGCAATAGTAATGTCGGTTTTATTACATTATGTCCAATTAGACTTTCATAAATTTTAGCAGCATACAGACATAATTAAACAACTTTTTTGAAAGAAAAAAAAAATCTCTCCGAAAAAATGTTAAATTATTATGTTCAAATTATGTCAATTTCTGATTAGGATAAACATGACGTTTGAAGCATATATATATATATATATATATATATATATATATATATATATATATATATATATATATATATATATATAACATAATTTTTATATATTTACATGTTTAACCCTTAAATTTTAATATTTAAATATTTAATATTATATTTAAAATACTATTAATATTAATTTTTTTTTAAGTGAAATACATTTTTGCACACATACATAAAAATCCTAAATCTGTAAATATTAAAATTTTAAATTTAAATATGTAAATATATAAGAATTGGATGCTATGTATAAGTCTTTTAAAAATTTACTATAAAATAATAAGACTACTTTTAATTAATGCTTGTAAAGTTTGATGGTTAGTACAAAACCATTAATTGCAAAAGATTCTTTTACTATTTATGCAATTCTGCAATAAGTTTGGCTGGCAAACTCAGTGAAGTAGCCGTCTTAGTTACAGTAAATAATAATAATAATAATAATAAGAATAATAATAATAATAATAATAATGAAGTATATTGAGAATAAATTAATATTGATATATTAATAATACACTGCTCAATGTTTAATAATTGAATGATTATACTGAATAATATTATTTGATTTATTCAAAATAAGATCATAATCATGAAAATATAAGTGATGTATTAAAAAAAATTATATATATATATATATATATATATATTACAAATTTAATTTTCTTATTGTATGAAAAAATATATTTTGAAGTGATTTTTTATCAATAATCATATTTTTAAAACTACTATGACTATGCTATGTGTATATATTTTTAATTTTTTTAATGTATGAAAAAATATATTTTGAAGTGATTTTTTTATCAATAATCATATTTTTAAAACTACTATGACTATGCTATGTGTATATGTATGCATTGATAAATGTATTTGCTTAAGAATAAAAAATAGTTAAAGATATATAAAAAATTATTAAAAAAAAAAATCAAACTATTAAATAATTACAAACATGTGTATTAACGCATGAACGTGTGTAATTTAATAACATCAATTCTCATTTACATGAAAAACAAAATTAAAATTAAGTGACTTAGCCAACTCAATTTGAACACTATTTTATTTGTAAATTAATACTCTCCACTAAAATACAATTTGTTCAAATTACTATCATATTATTCATGTGGTTTCATAGCTTGATTAGAATCTCCACCCACGTTTAATGGACTTAATTAAAACAAGAATTGATAAAAATAAATTAAATTTGGAGCTTTTCATAGAAATTTGAAAAAATATAAAAGAATAAAACTATATTGTGTTATATTTTTAATGTAATTATTTATTTTATATTTTTAATGCAAATTTAAATTAGAAGAGCAATGTAGCCTAAGTTTTTTGATAAGACATTTGGAAGATAACTCTTTGGATACATCTAAAGGAATAAAATTATGATGTCTTATATTTCTTTATCAAATATTTTTTTATTATTTATTTAATATTTTTAATCTAAATTAAGGGTCTATTTAAGACAATTGTTGTTATATGAAAAAATAATTGTGGAACTACTATAAAAAGAATGACTATATGAAAAAAATGTTATATGGTGAGATCAGGTTATAAATGTCAAATTGCAGCTTTCTGGCTGTCACTACAGGTAGTTAGGTCAGGTTAAAAAACACAGCTAAAATATAGTTTACAAATGACGTAACTATATATTTTCATACCGCACCTCTGTCGCGTCATTCTCTCTAACACGGCCTAAGTTAGGAGACTATGTTTTTCTAGTGAGACTTTTGGGAGACCTCCTTTGCTGTATTTGAAGGAAGAAACAATTTAATGTATAGTATGGGAATAATCCTATTATAAGTAATCAGTCAATTAAAACGTTTTTATATATATTTTTCACAAGTTAAAATAGGTTTTCTTATGTTGAAAGCTAGCTTGTTTGGTATGAGATTCCGATGCATGCATGCCTCACGATCAATTATTACAATTTTTTCTTTGAAATATAGAAATATTTATAATCAATAAATTTAAGCTCAATATCATAAATATTTTTTTCCTCATCTTTCCCTAATCCTTGGACACAACTTTTCTTTTAATTTATTAGCCATAACTCTGTTCTCTTGTATTAGAACCAAGCCTTAAACTTTTTCCTTAACGCATCAACTTTAGATTTACCCTAACCATGTTGACAGATTCCTTAATAATGATTAAAAAGTTTATGGCCTTTTTCTGATAATTTCACAAGCAAGGATGCTTTTCTAATGATCTCATCCGCCAAGTATGCCTCCCTCATGCTTAGAAGCATATATGAAGTAGGGAAAGTCAGGCCTTAACATGGGAGTGTTCCTGTGATCTGAGCTGGCTCCTGCTGACCCCTAATGCCTGAACAAGATTCAGTGAGGCTTTGAACCGGCCAGTCCAAGCCCCTGCTACTTACGGTTCAGTTGCTTATAGTTTAAGGTTTGTAATATAAATACTGTCTCTAAAGCATAGTGAAATGCAACAAAAAATCTCTAATATCCTTCCTCTCCCCAAAGATTTACCCCATCATGGCTCTGATACCAGATAAAAGACTTATTTATTAAAGCTTAAAAAGAACTTACACGATGACAGTAGGCAGGAAGCAGGAAGAGCTAAGGAGAGAACAAGAGGAGAATAGAAGAGAAGAATAGAAGGGAAAACTGAGCATACCAAATAAACATACATAACCTCCTTATATAAAAGTGGAGGAAAGGAGAAACTTTGCTTAAAAGCTAAGCAAAGGTATAATTATTTAATAGAAACTTTGCGGTTAAGCAAAGTTACTATTATTAAATAGGTATAATTATTAAATAGAAACTTTGCTGTTAAGCAAAGTTACTATTATTAAAAGATACTTTGCTTAGAGGCTAAGCAAATGTACAGAATATTATAAGATGGCTACTTTTAGAAAGTAGTAATTATTTCATTTGGTGGGACCGCTTTATACATTGTAAAGTAGATTCCCTGCTGGTGGAGATAAATAATGATGCTTTCCTTTATACAAAGGCAAAGCAATAATTTAATTGTATGAATTGAAATCATTAAGTTTCTCGAGATTCCACGTCGACACCGAAGAGTCAGTCGTAGATATAAATAGGGTGATTAAACACTTGGCGATTCGTAAATCTCTTGAGACGTCCTTATGTTGGATTTCATTTTCATGGCGTCTTTGATGCCGGAGTACCTCATCAACCGATAGCTCAAAATCCGTAGTTTTCGAGGGTCATTAATTTAATAAGCTTTAACTTTTAATTTGTTTGAGCTTATCCTCAACGTTGATTGAATTCCACCATTTTAATAAAAATTATCTTTGAAGGACTAACTGATTGAAGGGGTCATTTCCAAGTATAATGTTCTAGCTCCAAATCCATGGGATTTGGCAGTCCCTGAATCCTGAAGAAATGAGCAAGATTTTGTCCTTGAATTATTTTTCTGGGATTAATAGCCCTCATTTTGGGGGCAGCTTCCATCCATTCATTGAAGACCTCTTTGATTGGATCTGGAAGAATATTTAATTCTACTCCAAAATAGTTCCACTATCTGAATAACCATGCTGGAAGTTCTTTGTTGATAATATCTTTATTCATGATGAACATCCATGAATGCCTTCGTTTATCATTGAGAAGGAAGAAAGCTTTCATCATAGCTTGCACATAACACCAATAATTTACGCCAATTTTGTACTGTAAATTAGTTGAGGATAAAAATATATTTTTCTCTTGGAATGGAGTTAGACCCCATTCACTTTGATGGAAGATCTTTTATATAACACATTTGCTATACAAAATTGTATGGTTTGTCTGATCACGAACATGATTAATCTCAACACACTTTAATTGTATTAAGATTTTTTCATAATTTTCTCTTGAGAGATTAGATTCAAATGGGAAATGATTGTTTCTCAAATATCTTTCAAATAAGGCTCATGGATTATTTATTGAATAATCAGAGGGATTAATTTCAATAATATTCTATTTTATTTCTTTAGAGAAATAAATAGGTTCTTGTGCAACGACATCTTTTAAGGATGGTGTTGCTTTTTTAGAGGGTTCACCCTTTTCAACCGTAGTTGAAGAGGAAGTACCATAAAGATAAGTTTTCAAATCAATCATGCCAATTATTGAATTGACCGGATCCATTAGTGCGGCAGTCGCGACCTCCGTGAAAAGAAGGACTTCCTGCTAGAGTGGCCATTCTTCCATGTGATCCACCCCGATCGCCCCGAAGAATTCAATAAAAAAATCAGGAAGAGAATTTTCATTACTTTTAATGAATTCGATGTCGAAATCGAAAACAGAGAGCTGCGATTGACATGATGCAAAAATTTGTTATGAAACTAAATTTTTAACATCCTGCTCAATAATGTATTTGACTGATGAACAGTCAATTCGAAGAAGAAAATATTGATTTAGTAAGTTATCTTAAAACTTCGAGATACACTTAATAACAAAAAAATTTAATAACAAAATATTTTTTTTGATAACTGAATACTTTGAGTGAGATTTCATTTACCATAAAAAAGCAACTAATTCTTTCTTTAATTTTTCGCCGCTTTTAAGATACCTCCATATTTTATAAAGGCATCATATCAGCCAACAATTTTGAAACTAGGTCCGCAAGATTAAGCAAGAAAGGTTTTGAACCTTTCTTTAATTTTATGAATCGCCATGTATGTATAAGACCATGGTGGGGATTCTTTTTAATCCAAAGAGTGCCGATTCGCAAGATTTTGATAAATCGCCTACATAATCGAACTCCTAAGAATGCTGTATTTATTTTATCTAAAATGATATCAAAATTTGTTAGAATTCAAATTATTAATTGGTATAATATTGGATATATTATGGCATAAAAATCTTATTTCAGTTTGAAATAATTTAATTTTTGGCTCTGAAATAACTAACCCATTTTTTAAAATTAACCATTTAAATATTTTTAGATGGTTGAAATATTTGTCAATAGTATTTGAGAACACATGAACATCATCAATATAGACTAAAATATATTTAAAATAATCTTTAAATATATTATTCATGATATGTCAAATTAAGGTGCATTTTTTAAACCAAAGGCATCACGCTCCATTCGTAAATGTCCAAAGGGCACCGTAAATGCCGCTTTTATATGATCCCATTCTTTTATCTGACTCAATATCCTGATTTTAAATTAAATTTGGAAAATATTTTTGCAATATGCAATCTATTTAATAAATTTATTTTATTAGGAATTGGATATCTGACCCATTTTAAAACTTTGTTTAACGGCTTGTAATTAATTACAAATCACGCCTCTTTTCTTTCACAATTCATAATATAATGCATGCTCAAGAGAAGTAGGATTAATTATTCCTTTCTTTAATAAATCAAGAATCTCTACATAAAGTAAGGTAGGTGCTCATCCATGATGAGCCTTAATGGGAATGTCACGCTCATTGAAATTATCAATGCGAGATCCACATGAGTCTTTCTTTCCCGTAGAAATCGTTGTCACCACACTTACTTTTGGAATTTTGGTGGCAATTTTGAATTTTTTTTTTAATTTTGGGATGAAATTTGTTGTTTAAAAGTTAAACTAGCAATTTCTTCTCAGAATAATTTATATATGTATATTATTAAGCATATTCATTTCATTTATGATAATTTTTTTAGGATTGGTTATAAACTGAATGTGATTTCTCTATCCCAAAGAAAACAATTCCAAGATCATCAATTCTAGTGATAGGCATTATTTTAAGAAGAAAATGAGTTCCTAAAATAATGTGTTGTGTCAAATTTTTGACTAAAATAAAAAGTATTTGAATACAAATATTATTTTGACACAGGGCTTATTAGATCCGGCTCGTCGAGACGCTCAATTTGACTATAAACACTCCATGTTTAAGTGTTATTTAGCCGATATCCCAAAGTTTTAATGATTTTTAAGTCATCTGCTGGCTTCAATTTAAGATCAACTTACTTTTGACATCAAGATTCGTGTTTCGATTAGTAATATTTTAAGTGTCATATCACTATTCTATCCTTCTTGTTATTTTATTTTTTTCTTATCTTGTGAGATGCTTGCAATCATCACTTTTTTTCTCCTTTTCATAGTCACTATATGACAATCAGGTGTGAATTCTGTTACCACTATGTTAAAAAAATATACATGAATTGAATTATGTGGCCATCATATAGAGAGAGATCTCTCTTCAAGATCTTATAATTAAACACATTTTTCCATAGCGAAGAAAGTTTTTTTTCCTTCCAATTAAAGACTTCCAATTAAAGACTTAATTTACTAAAAAAAATGAAATAGTATTTTTTGACCGCTTATTTTATAAATCACGTCCACAACGTGAAATTGGTTTCAGCCGTACGACGAAACGTCGCTTCGCGTTTTTGAAGCCTTTAATAAATCTTTATGGTCGTCCGCGACGCTTGGAATTTACGGCGAAACGCACAGATGAGAATAGCCCCATTTTTTTTTCTTTTTTTAAACTCAATCTGGATTTTAATTTAATTGATCTTCATAATTTTGATATTTAATTTTTAATGTTTTTTAATGTTTAGATATTTTAATAATAATTTGAGATTAATTTGATGTTAAATTTAAAAATGATTAGTCAAGGTGTGGCTTCAAGTTCTAGTAGTCCGCAATGAACAACCATATATATATATATATATATATATATATATATATATATATATATATATATATATATATATATAACAAATATATGTGTGTACAAATATGTGTCAAAGAGAGAGAGAGAGAGAGGTGCCAAAACATAACAAAAGGTTCTATCAACTAAACATATCATATAAATGCAACAAGTCAGTAAAGCACTTGATCTATTGATTCAAAGATTTGATTTTTAACTAAATGATCTTGAGTTTAAATTCTTATACATATATAATATATGTAAATTTTTAATTAAATTCGTTTAAATATCTAAAAAAATAAAAAAAACAAAAAATTCATATAAATAGAAATTTAAGCTACAAAGTAAAATTTTAATCAAGAAAAAAAATTTATTCATTAAATTTATTTTAAAATAAACATAACATAATTTAATTAATTAACCATATATTTCACTCACCCAAAGTATATCCTAACCCAATATATTTCTTATATATACATAACATCTTACAAAAGGACCATGTGGCATTTGAAACTCAAACAGAAAACAAAATCTATTTACATTTCAAATGGATGGATGACGATCCTTCCCAGTTCTTCTTTCAAAACTAGTGAATAAACTATAACATAATAACTACAGGAAATGCCCAAACAGCTTAACGCTATTCTCTTCTCTTCTCCGACCGACTGCTGCTTCTGGTGACTGTGCACTGATCAGTCCCGTCCATGGCTTTCCTCGCCAGTTCATATCCAGCGAAGTTCATGGCGCCCAAAGGAGCTATCCAAAAGAACCTGGGAACAGCTCCTTTGAAGAGGCCGAGAGGACCCTCTCGGCGAAGAATGGTGAAGGCGACGGCCTGCATCGACACGGGAAGGCCCGGCGTTGAAGTCATCATTCTCGTCTTCATCACGTCGAAGGGAGTGGTGATGATGGCGGCGAGGCCGCCGGAGAGCGCGCCGACGGCGATGGTCTCCCATGGCTCGAGATCACGCCTAAGAATGTTCTGTGCGGTCTAAGAAAGGTGCATGGATGTGAGAATTCAGATGCTTACTTTGAGAGGGAGAAGGTTGTAGATTTGAAGCTTTGTGAATTTTACAATGGGAATAAATGTCAAATTCGGAAGCTTTTTGAAATGAAGATGAGAGAGGGCTCATAGAACTATGATTGAGTGTTTGAATGGATTGCATGTGAGCAAATCTGAATTACTCGTTAACTTTCACAGAATACTCGATAATTGATGATAACTGTCACTAAGGGTCGACTTAGGATGGCAACATTTTATGATAAAAATGGTTGAATGATTTTTTTAAAAGAGTATTATAATTTTGAGAGATGTATATACAATAATTTTTAATGTAATATTAACTATATGAGTATTATTTATGTAAATATTAAAATTTATGTATTAAATATATAAATATGTAAGAATTATGTGCTATGTATGTCAATCCATATAATTGTTTAGAAGATTTACATACATATTACATAATTCTTATGCATTTGCATATCTAATACCTAAAGTTTGATATTTATATTTATAACATCTTCCTCATGCATGAAAAGGTGTATTCAATTTAAAAAGATAATAATAAAGATATTTTTGATGTGATGCTAAAGATTTGAGTATTATATATATATATATATATATCAAACATTATGCATTTGATATGTAAATATATAATAATTATGTGGTATGAATGCAAATGCCTCAAATTTTTTTCAAAAAAATCAAAAGTTTTTTTATGGCTACTATATTCAAGCAGATTTTATTATAAAAATATCTTATAGAATTTTCTGAAAAGCAAGATGTAACCAGTCAAACAGATTTCTGGACAAAAAAAAAAAAGAAAAAAGCTATGAAAAACATCCTCAAATAGACCCAAAGTATAAATACGTTTTTTTAAAGTTTAAAAAAAATAAATAAATAAATCTAACTTTCAATAAGTACTCCGGAACTGAACGAGACAGACCTTCTTTGCCTCTGCATAAAGACCCATGCCCGCAACATAAAAAGGAACCTCACGACAAAGTGTGGCAGCAGTTCCACGAAAGAAACCATTAATGCCATCTTGTTGAAAGGTACCCACAATGGCCTCTCCTACATTATCATAGAGACCGGCTTGCAATCTTTGTTTCAGCACCTCGCATGGAATTCGAACAGCTGTTCCTAAGAAAGTGCTGCAAAAAGACGCCATAGATTGCACCTGATAAGAAAATATATATATTATTCAGACTGCATAATAAAAATATTTATTTCAAATTTTATTGAACAGAAATTTGTTTAGGGGTGGCGGATAGATAAATGAATAGATTGAAAAAAGTCTGAAAGTGTAAGAAATAAGATATAATAAACGAGGGTTCTTAGAAAGGAAGTGTGGTGTGTCAAATCCTCCAGCATCTATCATGTTTGCAAGTTAGTTTCGAGTTAAATTCCAAATGGCAGATCTATCAAATAAGACAGTACTTAAGCGATTTTGTCTTATGGTAAGGACTTCTTAATATAATACAAAAGTTTTCTAAAGGTGCAAGCTCCCATGATCAATTAATTTTCTCGTAAATTTTATGATGCATTGTTTAGTAGTAGCAATTTGATTTGAGTAGAGAAATTGTCGTCATTAATAGGGAGTAAATAGTAAGGGAAATAACACTCAAATTGATCTAAATAACATAATTTCAACATCCTGATTTATCATAAACTAAGTATAATAAATACATTGAGTCACAGACTCACAGCTAACATGAAAGTAATGACAAGCACAAACTTGAGCTCAAATTTGATTTGAACTCATATATTAAACTCGAATTTGGCTATCACTATTAAGTTTTTTTAAGTTTTAATATCAAGTCATTATAAGTTCAAATCTAAATCATTTATAAAATGATCTTATGCTTAAATTAAAAGATATTAATTGAATGAAATTAATCATTTAAAATTTAAATTTAAAATTTATTAGCTCATCCGCAATTGTTTGTTAGGAGTGATAAATTAATAAAATCCTTGCTCACAAAGGAACCAATATCAAATTAAGTATATCGTTATATTCACACTCAAATAATCTACGTAAAGACGCTGCCTCCTCTCCCACATAATTTTATCATCAAATGACACCACATAAATTGCAATTACGACCAGAACCCTCTAACCGAGTGATTTATCTCCAAATAACATCATTAAATTACAATCACAATTGTAGTATGTATGTTCCCCAATGACTTTACTTCTTGAACTGTGAATTATAAGTTGCATTTGATTGGACAAAAAATTCTCATTAGCTAAAGTTGACTTAGATTTATCTCCTTAAATAAACATCTCATAACCATTGTCAAATTAAGTATATCATTATATTCACACTCAAATAATCTCACTGGTAAGGACGCTGTCCTCGCCCCACATAATTTGCCACCAAAATAGCAAAATTACAATTACGATCAGAGTCCTCTAACCAGGTGGTTTATTTCCAAATGACATCATTAAATTACAATCACGGTTGTAGCATTTATGTTCCCCAATGTTGACCTACAACTAGATGTCATTTAAAATTAAGTAAATGACATAGAGGTTAAATGCCCTAATCACAATCGAAATCAATTAAATTCAATTCGATTTGAAAATTCGGCTTCATAATGCGTCGAAAGCATCAAAAAATAATTAAATAGAAAATATCAAATCAATTAAGGATCAATCAAATAATTAAAATCAAATTTTAATGAAATTACATATATCGTCGGGAAGCCCCATAACGTCCAACGACCTCCGCTTAAAGAAATTGATGTATTTGTTGTGGAAAGCGTCGAATTATCAAACAGCGACGGTCGGCCGCAAAGTATGGACATCGGTCGAATTCGCGGCGTCGCACAATTTAGACCTAACTTCACCCGACGTAGAGCGGCGTTGTCACGACCTCAGATCGCGAAATTGATCAGCGTTGTTGAGCTGAAACACACGAAATTGACACCCATATTTGGGGTTTTATTGCATAAATTAATGTCACATAAAATAATATTTAATTATAATTAAAGTGACTAATATTTTTGTAATCCCTTAAACCCCTCTAATCCCCTACCTAACTCTGCCAACATCCAATGGAATTAGCGTAATTTAATTCTGTGGTTCTTTAGAACCAATGAGGTCTTGGTCGGCTCAAAAGAACGAAACGAGGGCATTGACCTCATTTCACGATCCTCTCTCTCATTTGGACTCAGCGGCATTCTCCCCTCATGATCCCTCTCTTTTTCGCTCTCGGTCTCTCTCTCGGCGATTCCTCTTCTTTGCTTTCGGTTCCAATGAGCTCTGGGGCAGCATACTCTCCTCTCTCGTTCACCTTGTTGGGCCTTGATCCTCCTCTCTCGTAGAGCTCCCCTGCGGTTCCTTGCTCCTCTCTCGGTTGAAGCAGAACCCTAAGCGAACAAGCGGAGGACTCGATCCTTCTAATCACCCTTCCAGCGAAACCCCAGGTTGTTTCGTTTCAATCTTAAGTTATATTTTTGCTATGTGGGTTTCTCTTGAAGGAAATGGTTTCGACTTATCCTTATACGTTCTATGGTTGGATTCCTTTTTTTTTTATGCACTAAGATGAAAAGATAATGCTGGATTTATGGTGTAATGCAAGGCTGCTTGACTTTCCTT
The DNA here is from genome assembly GCA_021442155.1 of Cymbidium sinense. Lineage (NCBI taxonomy): Eukaryota > Viridiplantae > Streptophyta > Magnoliopsida > Asparagales > Orchidaceae > Cymbidium > Cymbidium sinense. Next base: position 89,309,847 of record CM038215.1, read on the forward strand.
CTATTTGGATCACTTTGAGCAAACCAAGTAGCCTATCCCTTCTTTCCTCTGTTTATGTTTTATCCTTTGCTCCTTGCTTGTCTTGCCATCTCCGTTAACTTCAACATACGAGCGATTCTAAAAAAAAAAGAGAAGTTTTCTTGCATACATCAAAAAAAAATTTAATTATTGGTTCACACTTTGTGGATAGCCTTTAGCTTCGGTTTTCCCTAATTCGGATCTCTTGGCTAGGTTCATCATTTCTATTGGTATCCTTTATTAACCACTTTTGTGAAAGATTGCATTTTAGAAGTAGTTAATATTGACAATTACAAGTGTATTCCGGATGTGAGGAGTAAGGGAAAGGGCAAGGATATTCTTGAAGAGAATGTTCAAACTTGCGACCAAACTTGTGAATAAAGGATAGAGAGTTTTGATGAATTTAATGGAGCTTTATTTCCTAGTCTTTGTGTTTAATCTCTCACATTGTGGGAGCTGGAATCATTGTTGACCTACAAAGATTCTTTCCAATTTTTATCAAATAGCAAGTCCATTTGATATAAAAAAAAAAAAAAGGGAGTCCTTACATACATATTCATGGCATATAACAAAAAAATGTGTTGAACAAAATTAAATCTTCTCTTAGATTCATGTTATGGGAATGATGCAATGCTTGCTGAAATTATTTTACCTAAGAGGAAATCCATTGATTGGCTTTTCTAAAGGGATAATGCATGCTGAAAATATTTTTACTAGAGAGAAATTAAATCGATTTGCTTCTAATGTGTATGATACATGCTGAAAGTATTTTTATAAAAGGGGAAAACTATTAGCTTGTTGTTTAGAGGCATAAAGCATGTTGAAATTTATTTTATGCAAGGGGAAATCAATTAGTTTGCTATCTAAAGATGTGATGCTTGCTGAAAATTTCTTTTATTTGAGCCGGAAGTTTGAAAATCTGATAAGGCCATTGCTTAAATATCATACTATTTGCTGTTCTCCTATGAATTTCATGCTTCTACTTTGCTTTAATTGATTTCCTATGAAGGGAATTATATATATATCATGCCTCTTTCTATGCTGAAATTTGTGATATAAGTACCTACCATGTTCTCCAACATGGTAGGAAATCTTATCAAAATTTCGTGGTGTCTCACGACATACACCTATACATGTCTTTCTTGACATGGTGAGTAGGCCCAGTCTCTCATGGCAACCCCCACATGTGGGGGGAGAGTCGGGAGGCTATTGTAAATTTTGATTATTATGCTCCTAATCAAATATACATGCAGGCAGCTTTCTTTTTGTTTACATTCGAATGTGAGCTTTAAATTTGTGATATATACCATGTTCTCCAACATGGTAGGGAAATCTTATCTATCAAAATTTGGTGGTGTCTCACGACATACACCCATGTCTTTTTTTGACATGGTGGCGGTCTCATGGCAACCACATGTGGGGAGGAGAATTTGTAAATTTTGATTATGCTCTAATCAAATATACATGCACGACTTTCTTTTATTTATATGCAAATCGAGCTTTAAATTTGTGATATAAGTACCTACCATGTTCTCCAACATGGTAGAAAATCTATCTATCAAAATTTTGGCCGTGGTGTCTCACATACACTACATGTCTTTCTTGGCGTGGTGGGACAGTCTCTCATGGCACATGTGGGAGGAGAGGGTTGTAAATTTTGATTATTTTGCTCTTAACTAAATGCATGCTTTAAATTTATTACTATAAGTACTACTATATGTTTCTCCAACATGGTAGGATTCTTGCTTTATGCTAACCCATACATCTTTCTTGGCATGGTGGGCAAATAAATTTGTCATGTGTCTACACCTATACTTTCTTGGTGATGGGAAGCTAGTCCCAGTAGCCCATCAGGGATGGCCGGAGGTCAGAAATTTTCAAAATAAAAAGAAGGTGAAATATGTCATATATAAATACTTATACTTTAATTTCATATATATGTGAATGCAAATTTATTGCTCTATGCTATAAGTACCCGTATATATTGTTCCAATGCAGCGGGGAAACCTGTGATAAGTACTGTTCACGTTGTTCAAGCGGAAAATCTGTTGCTTGCGCGTTGTTCCAGCGTGAAATCTTGTGCAACCCATACACGCCTTTCTTGGCGTGGTAAAAAAATTTTGTCACGATCTCACCTACCATACGCCTTTCTTGGCGTGGTGGGAAGAAAAGTCCCCGTAGCCCATGTGGAGATGATGGAGGCTGAAATTTTCTTTAAAAAAAGGTAGATGAAAATGGGTTAACATGTTGGCTTAAAATGCCTCTTTAGGTCATATATGAATACTCATGCTTCAATCTCTATATAATGAAAGCTATCTTATTTGTGGCAAGTATGATATAAAGTGGATTCTATCTAGCTTGACGTGTTATGGAATACACATTAGACATATGCTCAAACTTAAATGCCTCCCCTACTTTACTTGTCATTCACACCATGATTTCATTATATAGACATAGTGAAGACTTTAAATGAAATAAATTAAATCTACCATATGACATGACATATATCAACAAGATATCAAAAAATGGTTAAGTTAGAAAAGAAACTCACAAGTATATGTGACACAACTTAACCCTTTATGCAAGATTGAAAAAACCTAAACTTGTGGTATAAGGGAGAAAAGGAGAGTAGAAAATGTGTACCTTGTGAAGGAAATCCCTCTTATTTATAGGCTTCCTTAGCCCTCTCCTTTTACTATTCTTATGGCATCGACCATACCTGTCATAAATTGCATGCAAGGAAACTAATGTAATGCCATTTTCATATTGCATGCATGCATGGACATGTGGCATGCCCTGTATCTTATCTCTTTCTTTGAAGAGGAAAATAAAGTCTTTGCCATATCTTCTTAATAAATTTAATGAGTATTTGTCCCCCTTGCCATGAGCTTTGTGAGGAGGTGGATTTTAATTAATCCACTTGCCTCTTTTAAATGAAATATGACATCTACTCATATTTTTATATTTCCCTCTCCCTTATCAAGAGAAATGAATGGGCTATGGGTATTTGATCATATGGGCTTTCAAAATGATTTATTTTAGTCCCTTTATGTTTGCTGATTTGCCACATAAAGAAAGAGTTTTTAGCCCAAATCAAATGTCTAAACTCATTCTACTTTATATTTGATCATATGGGCCTTCAAAATGATTTGTTTTAGCTCCTTTATGTTTGCTGATTTGCCACATAAAGAAAGAGTTTTTAGCCCAAATCAAATGCCTAAACTCATTCTAGGCCCATCACTTTATATTTGATCATATGGGCCTTCAAAATGATTTATTTTAGCCCCTTTATGTTTGTTGATTTGCCACATAAAGAAAGGGTTTTTAGCCCAAACCAAATGCCTAAACTCATTCTAGGCCCATCACTTTATATTTGATCATATGGGCCTTCAAAATGATTTATTTTAGTCCCTTTATGTTTGCTGATTTGCCACATAAAGAAAAGGTTTTTTAGCCCAAATCAAATGCCTAAACTCATTCTAGGCCCATCACTTTATATTTGATCATATGGGCCTTCAAAATGATTTATTTTAGTCCCTTTATGTTTGCTGATTTGCCACATAAAGAAAGGGTTTTAGTCCAAATCAAATGCCTAAACTCATTCTAGGCCCATCACTTTATATTTGATCATATGGGCCTTCAAAAATGGTTATTTAGCCCCTTTATGTTTGCTGATTTGCCACATAAAGAAAGAGTTTTTAGCCCAAATCAAATGCCTAAACTCATTCTAGGCCCATCACTTTATATTTGATCATATGGGCCTTCAAAATGATTTATTTTAGTCCCTTTATGTTTGCTGATTTGCCACATAAAGAAAGGATTTTTAGTCCAAATCAAAATGCCTAAACTCATTCTAGGCCCATCACTTTATATTTGATCATATGGGCCTTCAAAAATGGTTATTTCAGCTCCTTTATGTTTGCTAATTTGCCACATAAAGAAAGGATTTTTAGCTCAAATCAAATGCCTAAACTCATTCTAGGTCCATCACTTTATATTTGATCAAGTAGGCTTCTAAAATAATTTATTTGAGCCCCATTCTCTGTTGATTTGTGACATAAAAGAGGGGCTTTTGGCCAAAATAATATGCATATCATATTTTCCAAAGAGCAGATGTTATTCATCCCGGTTTGGTCTTCGGACCGAGTCCGGGTTAACAAAACTTTCATTATTAAAACTCATTTTATACAACATTTTAAAAGAAGATACTGTATGTTGAAGTGTTCAAACAATAGGGACATGTGCAAGTTAGGTATAAAACAAAAGAACAGATGTTACATAATCCCGGTTTGGTCTTCGGACCGGGTCCGGGTTAACAAAACTCAAAAATCAAAATTCGACATATAAACTCCAACATAGACATTCTAATGTCCATACAATTCCCAAAGAACAGATATCCGTATGCATGTTGGAGTAAATACTAAGTCAAATACAAAAGAACAGATGCTACATCATCCCGGTTTGGTCTTCGGACTGGGTCCGGGTTAACAAAACCTAAAAATGTGATATTATAAGAATTTCAAAATTAATAATATCTGAGAAGCTAATTCTGTCATATATATGTTCAAACTAGAGTGGATAAGGTTTTGAAGAATTTCATTTATAATGTTATTCCTGTTTTGAGATTGCTGCACATTTTTCAAAAAAAAATTTAAACAGAACCAATCGTCCGTGAAACTTAACGCTATACTGAGCCGCCGTCACAAACGACTATATTTTGCTAAAAAAAAATTTTGGTGCCTAAATACCTAATTAAGATTAACACTAAGCTTATTTTAAAAATAATCCCAATTGGTTTAGCCGTACGACGAAACGTCGCCTCGCGTTTTTGAAGTCTTTAAAGCAGAAGAGCTCAGGTCAAATTTAATAAAATCTTTATGGTCACACGCCGGAATTTTGGCAAACGCAGAGATGAGAATAGCCCATTTTTTTTTTCTTTTTTTAAACTCAATCTGGATTTTAATTTAATTGATTTTCATAATTTTGATGATTAATTTTAATGTTTAGACATTTTAATAATAATTTGGGATTAATTTGATGTTAAATTTAAAAATGATTAGTCAAGGTGTGGCATCAAGTTGTAGTAGTCTGCAATGAACAACCAATCTATTATATATATATAACAAATATGTGTGCAAATAAAAAAAGATATGCGGACACGATAGATCTACGTGATTCAAAAAATGAAGAAAGAAAAGAAACGGAGGTGCAGAATGCACAGATTGTACAGATCAGTAAGTTGATTTCTTTATTTTATGGAATCGACGAGATCTACGCATGACTCCACGTAATATTTCCCCCAAAGAGAGAGAGAGAGAGAGAGAGAGAGAGAGAGAGAGGTGATACCAAAACATAACAAAAGGTTCTATCAACTAAACACATCATATAAATGAAAATTAGTAATGCACCTTGATCTATTAATTCAAAGATTCAAAAATTTAATTTTCAACAAAGAGATCTTGGATTCAAATTCTTATACATATATTATATTTGTGAATTTTCGATTAAATTATAAATGTCTAAAAAACAAAAAAAAACAAAAAAAACAAAAAAAAAACATCATATAAAAAGAAACTTAAGCCAAAGTAAAATTTTAATCAAGAAACAAATTTCATTCATTAAATTTATTTTAAAATAAACATAACATAATTTTATTACTTAACCATATATTTCACTCACCCAAACTATATCCCAACCCAATATATTTCTTATATATACATAACATCTTACATAAGGATCAAAGACTACTGTGGCATTTGAAACTTAAAATAGAAAACAAAATCTATTTACATTTCAAATGGATGGATGACGATCCTTCCCAGTTCTTCTTTCAAAACAAGTGAATAAACTATAGCATAATAACTACAGGAAATGCCCAAACAGCTTAACGCTATTCTCTTCTCTTCTCCGACTGACTGCTGCTTCTGGTGACTGTGCACTGATCAGTCCCGTCCATGGCTTTCCTCGCCAGTTCATATCCAGCGAAGTTCATGGCGCCCAAAGGAGCTATCCAAAAGAACCTGGGAACAGCTCCTTTGAAGAGGCCGAGAGGACCCTCTCGACGAAGAATGGTGAAAGCGACGGCCTGCATCGACACGGGAAGGCCCGGCGTTGAAGTCATCATTCTCGTCTTCATCACATCGAAGGGAGTGGTGATGATGGCGGAGAGGCCGGAGAGCGCCGACGGCGATGGTCTCCCATGGCTCGAGATCACGCCTAAGAATGTTCTGTGCGGTCTAAGAAAGGTGCATGGATGTGAGAATTCAGATGCTTACTTTGAGAGGGAGAAGGTTGTAGATTTGAAGCTTTGTGAATTTTACAATGGGAATAAATGTCAAATTCAGAAGCTTTTGAAATGAAGATGAGAGAGGGTTCATAGAACTATGATTGAGTGTTTCAATGGATTGCCTGTGAGAATACTCGAGAATTACTCGTTAACTTTCACAGAATACTCGAGAATTGATGATAACTGTCACTAAGGGTCGACTTAGGGTGGCAACATTCTATGATAAAAATGGTTGAATGATTTTTTTAAAAGAGTATTATAATTTTGAGAGATGTATATACAATAATTTTTAATGTAATATTAAATATATGAGTATTATTTATGTAAATATTAAAATTTATGTATTAAATATATAAATATGTAAGAATTATGTGCTATGTATGTCAATCTCATATAATTGTTAAGAAGATTTACATACATATTACATAATTCTTATGTATTTGCATATCTAATACCTAAAGTTTGATATTTATATTTATAACATCTTTCTCATGCATGAAAAGGTGTATTCATTTTAAAAAGATAATAATAATGATATTTTTGATGTGATGCTAAAGATTTTAGTATTATATATATATATATATATATATATCAAACATTATGCATTTGATATGTAACTATATAACAATTATGTGGTATGAATGCAAATGCCTCAAATTTTTTCCTTTTTGAAAGAATCAAAAGTTTTTTTATGGCTACTATATTCAAGCAGATTTGATTATAAAATATCTTCTTATAGAATTTTCTAAAAAGCAAGATGTAACCAATCAAACAGATTTCTGGACAAAAAAAAAAAGAAAGAAGCTATGAAAAACATCCTCAAATAGACCCAAAGTATAAATACGTTTTTTTAAAGTTAAAAAAAAATAAATAAAATAATCAAACTTTCAATAAGTACTCCGGAACTGAACGAGACAGACCTTCTTTGCCTCTGCATAAAGACCCATGCCCGCAACATAAAAAGGAACCTCACGACAAAGTGTGGCAGCAGTTCCACGAAAGAAACCATTAATGCCATCTTGTTGAAAGGTACCCACAATGGCCTCTCCTACATTATCATAGAGACCGGCTTGCAATCTTTGTTTCAGCACCTCGCATGGAATTCGAACAGCTGTTCCTAAGAAAGTGCTGCAAAAAGACGCCATAGATTGCACCTGATAAGAAAATATATATATATTATTCAGACTGCATAATAAAATATTTATTTCAAATTTTATTGAACAGAAATTTGTTTAGGGGTGGCGGATAGATAAATGAATAGATTGAAAAAGTCTGAAAGTGTAAGAAATAAGATATAATAAACGAGGGTTCTTAGAAAGGAAGTGTGGTGTGTCAAATCCTCCAGCATCTATCATGTTTGCAAGTTAGTTTCGAGTTAAATTCCAAATGGCAGATCTATCAAATAAGACAGTACTTAAGCGATTTTGTCTTATGGTAAGGACTTCTTAATATAATACAAAAGTTTTCTAAAGGTGCAAGCTCCCATGATCAATTAATTTTCTCGTAAATTTTATGATGCATTGTTTAGTAGTAGCAATTTGATTTGAGTAGAGAAATTGTCGTCATTAATAGGGAGTAAATAGTAAGGGAAATAACACTCAAATTGATCTAAATAACATAATTTCAACATCCTGATTTATCATAAACTAAGTATAATAAATACATTGAGTCACAGACTCACAGCTAACATGAAAGTAATGACAAGCACAAACTTGAGCTCAAATTTGATTTGAACTCATATATTGAACTCGAAGTTGGCTCGATAAATTAATCACATCGCATTTCTTTAGAATTTTACTTTGCACCACGTCAAACATATAAAAAGTTAAAATCTCATGCATTTATTTTACACTCAAAATTCATCAAATCAAATAGCCCCTAAAACTAGTTGGTAGACTTTGTGATGCTTTATTTTTAGTAGTGGCAATTTGATTTAAAAAAATTGTTGCCATTAACAGAAAGTAAAGAGTAAAGGAAATAACGACCAACTTGATCTACATAATATAATTTCATCATCCTAAGTTGTCATAAAATAAGTGTAGTAAATAAGTCGAGTCAAGCTAGTCCCAACTAACAAGCGCTTAGCTCGCAAAACTAAAAAAAAATGTATGAGCTTGAGCTCAAGAATGATTTGAGTTCATATATTGAACTCAATCTTGGCTCGATAAATTAATCATGGGAATGTGCTCAAACAACTTGAGACGAGCTCGCCAAAGAAAGCATCAGTAGCAATGATAGGTCGTTGGAGAAGACATTGTGACGAAGACTTGACGGCGAAGGCATCGAAGGTAGCGATAGGTTGCTTAAGAAAGCATTGCAATGGGAACTCATTGGAGAAAGCATCAGCGGAAATGATATCATGTGACAAGTAATGTGAAGAAAAGATTCTGATTCACAATCCAACAAGTAGTAGAGTTCACGAGCAATTGTGATTTCTATAGACAAGAAATATAATTTATGATTAAAAAAATTAATTTGATATCAATCTAATGATGTTGTTATAATTTTTTCTATTTAAAAATATCTCAGGAAAGCTAATTCTGTCATATGATAATAAGATGAATATCTCTAAATCCCCAGTGATAGCTATGCTGATTGTAAATTTCAACCGAAGAGATTATTATTATATTAATGTTAACTCATTTCAACTTCAAGATATAAAACTTAGACTAGATCCTCGAAGCTAATAGTAATTGATAAGATCTACCTATGATCGTGTGCAAAGATTTCAACTAAAGGGGCTATCACTATTAAGTTTTTTTAAGTTTTAATATCAAGTCATTATAAGTTCAAATCTAAATCATTTATAAAATGATCTTATGCTTAAATTAAAAGATATTAATTGAATGAAATTAATCATTTAAAATTTATTAGCTCATCCGCAATTGTTTGTTAGAAGTGATAAATTAAGAAAATCCTTGCTCACAAAGGAACCAATATCAAATTAAGTATATCGTTATATTCACACTCAAATAATCTCATGCTAGTAAAGACGTGGTCTGTATCCTCTGTCCACATAATTTTATCATCAAATGACACCACATAAATTGCAATTACGACCACAACCCTCTAACCGGGTGATTTATCTCCAAATAACATCATTAAATTACAATCACAATTGTAGTATGTATGTTCCCCAATGACTTTACTTCTTGAACTGTGAATTTTAAGTTGCATTTGATTGGACAAAAAATTCTCTATTAGCTAAAGTTGACTTAGATTTATCTCCTTAAATAAACATCTCATAACCATTGTCAAATTAAGTATATCATTATATTCACACTCAAATAATCTCATGCTGGCAAGGACGCGTGTCCTCTGTCCACATAATTTTGCCACTAAATAGCACCACATAAATTACAATTACGACCAGAGTCCTCTAATCAGGTAGTTTATTTTCAAATGACATCATTAAATTACAATCACGGTTGTAGCATGTATGTTTCCCAATGACTTTGCTCCTTGAGCTGTGAATTTTAAGTTGCATTTGATTGGACAAAAAACTCTCTATTAGCTAAAGTTAACTTCGATTTATCTCCTTAAATAAACAACATCCCGGAACTATAAAGTCTCCTTAAACGACGCAGCTCATGGTTGCTAATAAGAATCCTCTGAATAACGATCATATTGAACCCCTCAAGCCTTTACCCTTCAAGGAAAACTTTGGGACTCACTTTAACAAGACATTTAATAGAAGGCAATCTATAACTACTAATCAGTCTCTTTAGATGATGTGCCTTTCAACCTTTCCAACTTGTTCATATAATACTCTTAAAAAAGTATAACTAAGTTTAAGAAATGCAACCCTATCCAACTTGATTCAACCTAATCCAACCAACATAACATGAACACTACAAAACCCAAAGCTTGCATTTTACTTGGGTTTTAAAAGAGCTAACAATGGTAAGTCGGTAGAACTTATCCCTACATAGAACCAGCCTATCCAAGTTGCATTACTTAGTTAATTTTTATGCAATAATATTTTATTTATTTTTAATTTATATTAGATAATCTTAGAAGAATAGAATATTCAAAAATATCTTTCACTTGAACAATCTTTACAATCGATTAAGGTATATAAATATTTTTTATTTAAGAGTGTTAATTGATTGTACAATAATTTTAGAAAATGAAGACTCAGAGGTAGAAGTTATAAATGATATTTAATGTGAAAAAAAATTATATTATTATGAGATTTTATTTCTTTATTTTATATATATATATATAATTCAAATTTAGCTCAATACAAATCTTGTATTTGATCTGAGATTTGATATTTTCATAACCGAATTTAAACATTTTTTTAAATAATTTATAATCATTAAGTCAAATTTACAATAATAATGTCGGTTTTATCACATTATGTCCAATTAGACCTTCATAAATTTTAGCAGCATACAGACATAATTAAACAACTTTTTTGAAACTCTCTGAAAAATTGTTAAATTATTATGTTCAAATTATGTCAATTTCTGATTAGGATAAACATGACGTTTGAAGTCACATAATTTTTATATATTTACATGTTTAACCCTTAAATTTTAATATTTAAATATTTAATATTATATTTAAAATACTATTAATATTAACTTTTTTAAGTGAAATACATTTTTGCATACATACATGAAAGTCCTAAATCTGTAAATATTAAATATTAAAATTTAAATATGTAAATATATAAGAATTGGATGCTATGTATAAGTCTTTTTAAAAATTTACTATAAAATAATAAAACTACTTTTTAATTAATGCTTGTAAAGTCTGATGGTTAGTACAAAAACATTAATTGCAAAAGATTCTTTTACTATTTATGCAATTCTACAATAAGTGTGGCTGGCAAACTCAGTAAAGTAGTGCCGTCTTAGTTACAGTAAATAATAATAATAATAATAATAATAATAATAATAATAATAATAATAATAATGAAATATTTTGAAGATATAATATGACAATATATATTGAGAATAAATTAATATTGATATATTAATAATACACTGCTTAATGTTTAATAATTGAATGATTATACTGAATAATATTATATGATTTATTCAAAATAAGATCATAATCATGAAAATATAAGTGATATATTAAAAAAATTATATATATATATATATATATATATATATATATATATATATATATTACAAATTTTATTTTCTTAATGTATGAAAAAACATATTTTGAAGTGAATTTTTTTATCAATAATCATATTTTAAAAACTACTATGACTGCTATGTGTATATGTATGCATTGATAAATGTATTTGATTAAGAATAAAAAATAGTTAAAGATATATAAAAAATTATTAAAAAAATCAAACTATTAAATAATTACAAACATGTGTATTAACGCATGAACGTGTGTAATTTAATAACATCAATTCTCATTTACATGAAAAAAAAATTAAAATTAAAATTAAGTGACTTAGCCAACTCAATTTGAACACTATTTTATTTGTAATTTAATACTCTCCACTAAAATACAATTTGTTCAAATTACTATCATATTATTCATGTGGTTTCATAGCTTGATTAGAATCTCCACCCAAGTCTAATGGACTTAATTAAAACAAGAATTGAGAAAAATAAATTAAATTTGGAGCTTTTCATAGAAATTTGAGAAGATATAAAAATAAAACTATAGTCTTATCTTTTTTTAATGTAATTATTTATTTTATATTTTTAATGCAAATTTAAATTAGAAGAGTAGTGTGGCCTAAGTTTTTTGATAGGACATTTGGAAGATAACTCTTTGGGTACATCTAAAGGAATAAAATTATGATGTCTTATATTTCTTTATCAAATATTTTTTTTATTATTTATTTAATATTTTTAATCTAAATTAAGGGTCTATTTAGGACAGTTGTAGTTATATGAAAAAAAATAATTGTGAAACTACTATAAAAAGAACGGCTATATGAAGAAATTGTTATATGAAGAAGCTGTGGTGAGATCAGGTTTTAAATGTCAAATCACAACTTTCTGGCTATCAGTACAGGTAGTTAGATCAGGTTAGAAAATATAGTCAAAATATAGTTCTCAAATGACATAACTATGTATTTTCATACCGCACCTCCGTGGCATCGTTCTCCCTAACATAGCCTAAGTTAGGAGCCTATGTTTTTCTGGTGAGACTTTTGGGAGACCTCCTTTGCTGCATTTGAAGGAAGAAACAATTTAATGTATAGTATGGGAATATTCCTATTGTAAGTAATCAGTCAATTAAAACGTTATATATATATATATATATATATATATATATATATATATATATATATATATATTTCAAGTTAAAATAGATTTCCTTATGTTGAAAGCTAGCTTGTTTGGTATGAGATTCCAATGCATGCATGCCTCACGATCAATTATTACAGTTTTTTCTTTGAAATATAGAAATATTTATTATCAATAAAATTTTTTTATTTTTAAATTATAAATAAAATTATAATAATTATTATCTACTTTGAGAATATTTGGAGCTATATAGTTGAATTGGGCATCATTTAAATGGTTTTCAATGTTCTCCATTTATTTTTCATTATTATTATTATTATTGATATGACTCTCAAAATACCACCAGTCAAAACACAAATCTTGATGTCGAAAGCGATATGATTTTGAGTCAAAACCGATCGAGATCAAGCACTTAAAATATCATTGGAATCTTTGGGACATCAATTAAATCCCAAACAGCTCTCAAATGTGGGGTGCTTATAGTCAAATCGAGCGTCTCGACGAGGATCTAATGAGCCTAAGATCTCATAATTCGACTTCATTTGGGCATCCAAATGCTCAAAATACATCAAATGATCAAAGGAATCATCCTGAGCCGTCCGATCGAGGGGAGTGGTATGGGCCTTACATGAATTTTCAAGAATGCCCCTCCTCACCTATAAATAGGCCTTCATTCCTCACATGAAGGAGGCCAAGTGAAGAGGAGTCAAACAAGTGAAGAAGAGGAGCCGACGGTCGTCACCACCACACGGGCCACCGCCGTGATCCTTGCCAAATCACCAAGCAAGGAAGAAGAGGAAGAGTCCAAAGGAGGAAGAGGAAAAGGAAGAAGAGGAAGAGTCCAAGCAAGAAGGGAAGAGTCCAGCGGAAGGAAAAGCCCAGGGAGGAAGAGAGAGCTCAAGCTCAAGATCCCCAAGCAAGATCGCACCAAGCAAGATTGCACTCCGCCGCTGACCATCAACCATCGCCACCGCCACCGCCGTCACTAATTGTACCTCAGATCAGTTACCGCATCTCCACCATCAACAATTACAACCCGATCATTGTTATTGTTATTCCTCTCTCATATGCAATCGTAATCGTTATCGGAAGATTTTGTACTCAAATGATACATAGTAGAAGCTTTTACTAGGCTAGGCCGTAATTTTCCCCTCTTTCGAGGTTTTCCACGTTAAAATTGGAGGTGTCTCTTGTTCGCTCTTTAATTACCTCTGGACTTCACAACAAGGCGTAAACTTTCACTCTACCGCTGACCGGGTTTTCGACGCAGCCATGCCGTCGGAACCGATTCCCATTATTTCATCTTGTATGACAACCAAGTTTCCCAACAAGATCAAAATCACCATCGAGGTGGATCATTTCAAGCTTTTAAAGAGCGCATAAGAATGAAGATTCATCAAACTTTGTTCCTTCGATTCGTGAACTGGGGCAACTCTTAATCTCAAAAGATAAGCCAAAACACCAATGAAAAGGCAAAGATCAATAGTCAACTCGCTACAAGCTCATACAAATATTCGACCTTCTTCCGGGTTAACGCCATCGAGTAAAACTCGACTAACAACCCAGGATAGGTCAAACGCCCTTAGTGGACTTCCGCGACCTCTTCCATACGGGTTAACGCCATCGGTAAAAAACTCGACTAACAACCCAGATAGTCAAAACGCCCTTGGTGGACTTCTGCGATCTCTTCCATGCAATGTCATCGAGCAAAAACTTCGACAAACAACCGGAAAGGTCAAAAGGTCCTTGGTGGCTTCCCACGTCTCTTCCACACAGTCGCCACCGTAACACCTCGACAAATAACCTGGATAGGTCAAAACTTTGTACTTACTCCATAGTTAACGCCATCGTAACACAATAAACAACCTGATGGGTCAAATATCATCGGATTCAAATCAACCTTTTCCACAGTTAACATCATCGGGTCAAAATCTCATCGACCATCGCCGCCGACTACGACGCTAGTCACCACTATCGATTTCATCGCCGCTACCGCTGCCACTACCTCGGGCCATGCGCCGGCAATCTTCCGGCTATCCCCGCCAACCATCAGCGGCCACCGCTGACCATTTGCCGGACAGCGCCGACCATCGCCGGCAATCTTCGCTGGTCATCACCATTGCCGGTCATCCGCGCTGATTCGACGCTGGCCGCACTGCTGACAACCATCGACTACTGCCGCTGACCACCTCGGCCGCCAACCATTGTAGTCGGTCACCGCCGCTAACTACCGTCGCCGGTCACCGCCGCCGACCATCGCCGGCAATCTTCGCCGGTCATCACCATTGTCGCCGGTCATCCGCGCTGACCATTAACGCGCCGCCACCGCCGACTACTCGATTAATTCAACCTCTTCCATACGGGTTAATGCAAAGCTCGAATAACAACCTGTGAAAGGTCAAACGTTCTTGGTGGAGTTCTGCGATCTCTTCCATACGCAGCACGTCATCGAGCAAAAGCTCGATAAACAACCTGAAAAAAAACTTTGTACGCGAGTTAATGTCATCGAATAACACTCGACAAACAACCTTGATGGGTCAAAATCTCATCGTCGCCGGCCACCACCGCCGACTACCATCGCAATGGCCGGTCATCCGGCCGATTACCGACGCTGGCCGCCATTGCCGACAACCATTATTACTGCTACCGCTGAACCCGCGGCCAACCACTATAGTCACCGCTTACTACTGCCGCCATCGCTGCAACTATCCGGCAATCTTCGCCGGTTATCACTATTGTCGCCGGACTACTGCCAATTATCGCCGGCAATCTTTCGCCGGTCATCCGCGCTAATCGACGCCCGCCACCGCCGACTACCTTAAATTCAATTTGACATCCATACGCGGGTTAACGCCATCGGTAAAACTCGACTAACAACCAGATAGTCAAACGTCCTTGGTGGACTTCCCACGACCTCTTCCATACGTTAACGCCATCGGTAAAACTCGACTAACAACCGTGAAAGGTCAAAAGGTCCTTGGACTTCCGGCCTCTTCCATATGGGTTAATGTCATCGAAAAACTTCGACAAACAACTCGAGAAAGGTCAAAGGTCCTTGGTGGACTTCCCCTCTTCCATGTGTTACCACGAATAATATACCAATAACCTTGAAAGGTCAAAACTTTGTACTCCCAGTGTTAACGCCATCGGGTAACACCGACAAACAACCGGATAGGTCAAAATCCTCCCGGATTCAATTGACCTCTTCCATACAGATCATTGGGTAACACTCGACAATAACCTGACGGGTCAAAATTCTCGCCGATTCAATTCAACCTCTTCCATAGTTAACGCCATCGGTCACACCGACAAACAACCTGACGGGTCAAAGATCCTCGAATTCAATTGACCCCTTCCATACTGTTAACGCCATCGAAGTCACACTCGACAAACAACCTCGGATATGTCAAAGATCCGTGCCGCCAACCACGCCGCTAATTGCTGCCGCTGACTACCCCGTCGCCAACCATTGTCGCCGCCATCGCCCAAGACGACGGGCAGAACTGGACGAGGGAACCGGAACGACGAGCGCCTTGATCGCCTCTAACCCGGACGGTCGACGCTGCCGGAACCGGAACCACGACGTATACCATGGGCCTGATCGCTTCAACCTGACGATCCGACGGGCTGTGAACCGGACGAGGTCGGAAACCACCACGACGCTCGGGCCTTGATCGCTTTAACCCGTGACGATCCGACGGGCGAAGAACCGACGAGGTCGGAAACCGGAACCACGACGCATCGTGGCCTGATCGCTTCTAACGCGACGATCCGACGGGCTGCGAACCGACGAGGCGAAACCGGAACCACGAGCATCTGGGCCTGATCGCCTTCCTAACCTGACGATCCGACGGGCGCGAACCGACGAGGTCGGAAACCGGAACCACGACGCGTCCTTGACGCCTCTAACCCGTGACGATCCGACGGGCCGAAGAATCGGACGAGGTCGGAAACCGGAACCACGACGTATCGTGGCCTTGATCGCCTAACCTGACGACGACGGCGTAAACCGGACGAGGAAACCAAACCACGACGTACGCTGACCGCCCCTAACCCGTGACGATCCGACGAAAGAACGGACGAGGTCGAACGAACACCATGTATACCGGCCTTGATCGCCTCAACCCGGACGGCTCGACGAGGTCGAACCGAACCACGACGATACCGTGCCTTGATCGCCTCTTGATCGCCTCAACGCTTGATCGCTTCTTGATTGCCTCCAAAGGACCCTCACTCAAGAAGAAAGGGAGAGGGGAAAGGTGTGCCTCTCCCTCTTATCTTAGGGGGGTATTTATAACCCCCCATAAGGGCAAAACGGTAAAAATCCCTCAAAAAATGGTTCAAAACGGTTCAAAACCGCTCAAGTTCTCGCCAGGCCGGTATGGCAGGCGCAAGATGACATATGAAGGGCGTAGGCTGCCTACGGCCAGCCGCCTGTGATGCCGGCGAGGACTGCCGCCGGAAATTCGGACCGTCATACAGACGCCCGGACTGTCATACACCAACCGAGCTACCCGAACCGACCAACGACCAACCGTGACACGACCGACTACGACAGTCATGACGACCATGTCATACGACTGGCCACGGCGACGGCGCTCACAGGTTCCAACTAACGGTGCCGACGGAGCTCATGTCCCCTAAATGCCCGAAAACTTCAGAGTATCCAAATAGCTCCATAACCTCAAAATCTCCAACTACACATCTTCTTCCATAATCATAATTTTATATTTTATGATGGTTTATTCTCTCAAAATGTATGATTCATGGTCCACGCTGGTTGAAGAATTCGTTATTTTCGAAAGCATTTGACACATATATTTTGGATGATTAAGCTAATGTCATCCAAAAATAGAACCGATATGGCTCTCAAAATACCACCTCAAAGCACAAATCTTGATGTCGAAAAGCGATATGATTTTGAGTCAAAACCATCGAGATCAAGCACTTAAAATATCATTGGAATCTTTGGGACATCAATTAAATCCCAAAACAGCTCTCAAATGTGGGTTATAGTCAAATCGAAGGCCTCGATGAGGATCTAATGAGCCTAAGATCTCATAATTCGACTTCATTTGGGCATCCAAATGCTCAAAATACATCAAATGATCAAAGGAATCATCCTGAGCCGTCCGATCGAGGGGAGTGGTATGGGTCTTACATGAATTTTCAAGAATGCCCCTCCTCGCACCTATAAATAGGCCTTCATTCCTCACATGAAGGAGGCCAAGTGAAGAGGAGCTGAAACAAGTGAAGAAGAGGAGCCACCGCTCGACGGTCATCAACCACCACCGCCGGCCACCGCTGCGCCGGCCGATCCTGCCGCCACACCGCCAAGCAAGGAAGAAGAGGAAGAGTCCAAGCAAGGAAGAAGAGGAAGAGCCCGAGCAAGGAAGAAGAGGAAGAGTCCAAGCAAGGAAGAAAAGGAAGAGTCCGAGCGAGGAAGAAGAGGAAAAGTCCAAGTGAGGAGGAAGAGAGAGCTCTGAAGCTTGAAGATCCCCAAGCAAGATCGCACCCCAAGCAAGATTGCACTCCCGCTCGGCGGCCATCAACCATCGCCACCCACTGCCACTAATTGTACCTCAGTATTCCGGAAGTTACCAAGATCTCCACCATCGAATACAAACCTGATCATTGTTACACGTTGTTATTCCTCTCTCATATGCACTCAGAATCTTATCGGAAGATTTTGTACTCAAACAGAGCATACATAGTGGAAGCTTTTACTGGCCAGTGGTTTTTCCCCTCTTTCGAGGTTTTCCAAGTTAAACTTGCTCGCTTTAATTACCCTGTATGTGCCGGACTTCACAACAAGGCTCGCGTGAACTTTCACTCCCACCGCGACCGGTTTTCTAAGACGCAATAATTATTATTATTATTATTATTATTATTATTATTATTATTATTATTATTATTATTATTATTATTATTTCACTTAATTGCTTCTAAAGCTACTTTGATCTATTATTAATTATGATTTTTTTATGTGTATTTCATGTCTGTTGCATGCTAGAAAACCAGTTGCGGTAGAGTAAAAGTTTACGCCTTAGCCTTGTTGTGAAATCTAGCACACACATAGGTATTTAAAGAGTGAACAAGAAAACTCTAGAAATTTTAACGTGAAAAATCTCGAAAAGAGGGAAAAAACCACGGGGCCTAGCCTAATTAAAAGCTTCGACTTTTTTTTTTTTTTTTGGAGTACAAGTTTTCCTGATAACGGATTACATAATTATATGAGAAGTCGATAATGGAATCCCAAAATCGCAACAACAAATACATATAGTCACGCTCAGTTGTAACAGCTTAGTGGTAGCAAATGATGGTGAACGTGAACGCCTAAGAAGATGAAGGTCGCCATGATGGAGACCAAGGAGATTGATGACTACAGGATCGGGCGGCGGCGTGGTTGACAACCGTCGAGTGGTGGCACGATTGTGTTTGGAGGATTTTCAAGCTTTAGAGCTCTCTCCTCTCTCTTGCTTGGACTCCCTTCATATGAGGAATGAGGGGCTATTTATAGATTAGAGGAGTGGGATCTATGTAAATACATACAAAATCCGAACCACTCCTCTCCATCGGAAGGCTCAAAATGATTCCTTTGATCATATGATGTATTTTGTGTATTTGAATGCTCAAATGAAGTCGGAATTATGAGATCTTGGACTCGTTAGATCCGCCGTGAGACGATTTGACTATAAAACTCATGTTTGAGAGCTATTTAGGGATTTAACTGATATTCCAAAGTTTCCAAGGATATTTTAAGTGCTTGAACTAGACCAATTTCAACTTTGGATTAGCTTGCTTTTAGCATCAAGATTCGTGCTTCGACTAGTAGTATTTTAAGTGTCATATCAATATCTATGTTGAATTTGGATAACTCTTACACGTGTTTGAGGGGCCCATCACTTCTTGACATCTCATGGGGATTTTTCATTCCCATTTGCTTACTTGTTAGTACTCTACTTTTGAATTGCAATCATTTTAGTCTTAGATAATTTTGTGGTAAGTAATTTTGTTAAGTTTTGGATGATTGTGGTAACCTTTAGATTGTGAAAGGGATTTTCCTCAAGTATCATATATCTTACTATGAACTAAATGCTTGTCTTTCATAAATGATAATGAATAGAATGACATTGACATCCTTTAAGCGCTTCGCTCTCTTCTCTAATCAAAAGCACTTCGGCTACCGTAAAAGTGAGTGATGTACTCTTAAGATTAGTTTAATTATTTCATAAACTTTGTTAGCAGAATCATCTTCTTGCTGACTTCAATAATTGATTTGTATTCGACTTTTGTGATCAATAGGATGTCAGTCTTCTGAAGTTATTTGATTGATAGTTGTATTACCCCAAGATGTAAATGTACTTAGTGATACTTTTTCTTGCATCTTGATCTCCTTCAAAAATTGAATTATGAAGCGTAATGATTTTATGTCAATTTTGTTAAACTTTAGAGGATTATACTTTTTAGTTGGCATAATATTCATGTCACAACGTTTTGATGTTTTTTTTTCATAGATCGAGATATATATCTACTTATTGTTCTTATTACTTGTGTAATATATAATTTTATGCAAATTATTCCATGCCTAAGAGACTTAATTGTTGATGCATAAACTTTGACTTACTAGCAAGAAATAAACTTACAATTTTTACCTTTATCATATTCAACTTAATTAACAACTTTTAAATGTATTATGACTACAAAAGACTTAGTGTGCTTGTGACATTTTTTATGATATTTCTTATCCCAAGAATCATTTTAACTTCAGTGAGATCTTTTATGTAAAACTTCTTTGATAATTATCTTTTAAAATTATTGAGCTTTTGAGTATTAGCCCCCATAATTAACATGCCAATTTTATTTAATTTACATACAAGACCTTTTTTTTTAAAAGTTCAATAAAGCCTTCTAGTTGATCATACTTATGTCTTCATCTAGCTTATATTAAGAAGGATTACTATCTTGACATTCATTAATTCAAGACATAGATTTACCATTAATATAATGTTCAGTATTATACGAATTGATAGTTTAATGATAAGAGAGAATATATTTGTAAAAAACCTATATATTCTTTTTATTGGAACCCCTTAACAACAAGGCTTATGTTATACCTTCTAGTTTTTTATATATTCTTCATTCATTTTATATTTTCATTGATTTTAAAATTCTTTCTCATCTTTAGGTAGTTTTGTTAGTATACAAGTGTTGTTCTTATAAAGACAATTCTTTCTTATTTTATATTGGTTATGGTGCTTTCATCTTTCATATATTATTTGATATTCTCATTAATGATAAGATTTTAACATCGAAGCTCTTGTAATCAATCCATGAAAACTACTAATAGCTATAACAATGTCATCCCATATCTCAGTAATAATGAGAGCAATCATAAAACATGAATCATATTATCTAACTTGATGTTTATATAATTCAACTATCTTGTAATTAAGTTGAACTTTATCCTCTCCGTGGTTAAATCTTAATCCTTTTTTTAGACTAAAGCTCTTGTATTAGCTATTAGGATAGTAATAAAGCTTCAAATAAAATTAAATAAAAAATAAGAGACTTGTTGCGTGCTAGAAAACCGCCATGTATACCGAAAATTTACTTTAGCTTTGTCATGAAAAAAGACACACATAGGTATTTAAAAGTGAACAAGAAAATTCCAATTTTACGTGAAAACCTAAAAGAGGGAAAAATCACGGCCTAGCCCAAGAAAAGCTTCCACTATATATTGTTTTGAGTACAAGTTTTCCGATAACGGATTACGAATTATATGAGAGAAAAACAACAACTATGTGACAACGATCAGTTGTAAAGGTTAGTAAGAATGATGGTGTACCGTATGAGCAATCACCGGTAGAAATGCGGGGAACAATTATTGACAGAAATGTAGGGAACAATCATTGGCAGAAATGCAGGGAACAATCACTGGTAGAAGTCAACATGATGGAGACCGACAGAGATTGATGAGCGAAGGATCGGACTACCGACGCGGTTGACGATCGCCGAGTGGAGGCACGATGCTTAGAGGATCTTTAGAGCTCTCCTCTCTTGTTTGGGCTCTCCTCATATGAGAAATGAGGCTTTTATAGGAGTGGCATCTCTGTAAATACATACAAAACCCGTACCACTCTACTTCATCGGACGGCTCACAATGATCCCTTTGATCATTTGATGTATTTTAAATATTTGAATGCTCAAATGAAGTCGGAACTTTAAGATCTTAGGCTTGTTGGATCCGACTTGTTGAGACGCTCGATTTGACTATAAACACTCCATGTTTAAGAGCTTTTTAGGGATTTAACTGATATCCCAAAGTTTCCAATGATATTTTAAGTGCTCGATCTCGACCAGCCAACTGGATCGCTTTGCTTTTAACATCAAGATTCGTGCTTCACCTAGTAGTATTTTAAGTGTCATATCAGTTTCCCCCTATTTTTGAATATCATTATTTCAATCATCCAAAAATATATATATGTCAAATACTTGAAGATAGCAAATTCTTCAATGCAATTTGAGCGTCCATTAATCACAAATTTTTAGAGAACAGATCTTCATGAGAGCACAATATTATGACTATAGAAGCAGATGTATGGCTGAGGATGAGTATAAGTATGTGCGGGCACGAGATTTCGAGGTTACGGAGCTTTCTGGGCCCTTACGGAAGCTTGTAGGTGTCCGCGGCACGCTACATGCAGACGCCATGGGCATCATGCCGCTCACGGACGCCTGTGGTGGTGGCGGGTCGGTAATTGGTCAGCGCTGGTCGCGACAAGAAGCCCCAACGGTCGAAAACTGCGCTGGTCTGGGCGCAAGAGTCGAGTATCGGTTGCGGCCTACCGTCGATCACGCTGACGGTTATGCTGGCGCGCCGCCGCGGTCCCATAATACGCTCGAACCGTTCGCTCATGGGCGCTGGCACTGACCGCTGGCCCAAACGACAGCTTTTAACGCTGATGTTTTGGCGGTTTTGGGCAGTTTTTGATGATTTTTTACCCTTTTACACCTATAAGGTGCCTATAAAAACCCCTCTAGGGCCAAGGAAGAAGGCACACTTCTTCAATGCTCTAGTGCTTCTCTTCTTCTTGAGTGAGGGTCTGAGTCGATCGGCTCAGATTTACGCCGTTGTTCCGGTTTTCCCTCGAAGCGCGCCAACCTACTCGCCGACCGTCCGAAGAGGCGAGGGCCAATGGTACATACGCCGTTGTTCTGATTTTCCTAGAAAGAGGCAACCAGCCTGACCGTCTTTGAGGCGGCTCAATACTTACGTCGTTGTTGTTTTCCCTCGAAGAGGCCAACCGCCTGGATCGGTCGTGCTCGAGGCGATCAAGGCCCATGATACTTACGCGTTGTTCCGCTTTTCCCCGAAGAGGCGTCAACCTCCTCGGACCGGCCTGTGTTTGAGGCGATCAAGCGCGCAGATACATACGCCGTTGTTCGATTAAAGAGGCGCCAACCGTCGTGGACCGTCTGTGTTTGAGGCGATCAAGGTCCACGATACTTACGTTGTTGTTCCCTCGAAGAGGGGTCAACCGCCCGCCGGACCGGGTTGGAGGCGATCAAGGCGATACATACGTCGTTGTTCTGGTTTTCCCTCGAAAGAGGCGTCAACCGGCCTCGTCGGACCGTCCGGGTTTGGAGGCGATCACTGCGACGATAATCGGAGACGGGGGTTGACGGCGATGCTCGACGATGGTGGCCGGCGACAGTGTTCGATGGCGGTGACCTGCGACGGTGGTCGGCAAGGAGAATCAGCGACGATGGTGTTGACCAGCGGAGATTGCGCATGGTCGGAGGTGACCGGCGATAGATTCGGCAATGACCGGCGATGGTGGTGCAGTCGACGGGTCCAGAAGAATCGGTGACGCGAATACTGCAGCCGGAGCTCCAGAGTTGGCGAATGACCGGCACAATGGTGGTGACCGCATGGGTTGAAAGGCGACGCGACGGTAGTGGCGGCAGCGACCACTACGGTGACTCGCACAGTGGTTGGCGGCCGATGGGGTGGTCAGCGGCAACCGGCAAGCGACGGTGGCGACGACGCCAGAATCGGCGGGATGACCGGCGACGGTGGTGACCGACAAGATCGGCGCGACCGGCTGATCTGCGGCGCGGACCATGACGATGGTTAGCACGGGGTGGTCCGAACAGCGACCTGTGAGTCGTGGCGACCGACGCCGATAATGGCCGGCGATGACCGGCTGGCGCGGTAATGGCGGAGATGACCGATGACGCGAATGGCCGCTGACCCATACATTGGGCTCGACGGGGTGATAAAGAAGAATTATCGACAGCAGCGGTGGATCGACATCTGCAGAATGGGCGGATGACCCAACGACGATGGTGATCACAATGATACCGATGGTCATGGCGGTGACCGCCGACGAATGGTGCGACCGGCCTGGTTGGCGTCGACGGGTGGCCGGTAATGGCAAATGCGGTAATGCGGCGACCGGTGTCGATGGCGGGATGACCAGTGATGATGGTGGTGACCGATGAAGATTGCCAGCGATGGTCGCGGACCGCAAATACCGTCAGCGGTGACCGCGAACTGGTTACGTCGAAAGGGGTGGTCAACGGCATAGCGAGCAGTAGTCGACGCCGGGCGATCAGCGCAGAATGCAGCAGAATGAGGGCGGTTAGTCGACGGGAGGCCAAGAAATAAACTAGACGGCAGTAGACGGTATAATTAACGTAGTAGTTAAAGAGGATGACCGGCGACGATGGTGGTGACCGAAAGATTGCGGGATGGTCTGAGGCGTCGACGGGTCTGACCTATCCGAGGTTGAAGTGGTGTTACTCGATGACCTTAACCTGTACGAAAGAGGTTGAATTGAATCCGCTGAGGATTTTTGACCCATCTGAGGTTGTTTTTCAGGGTGTTACCCGATGATGTTTACCTGTATGGAAGATGTTGAATTGAATCCGTTGATGATTTTTGACCTATCCGAGGTTGTTTTTCAAGGTGTTACCTGATGATGTTAACCTGTGTGGAAGAGGTTGAATTGAATCCGCTGAGGATTTTTGACCTATCCGAGGTTATTTGTCAAAGTGTTACTCGATGACCTTAACCTGTATGGAAGATGTTGAATTGAATCCGCTGAGAATTTTTGACCCATCCGAGATTGTTTGTCAGGGTGTTAGTCGATGACGTTAACCTGTATGAAAGAGGTTGAATTGAATCCGTTGAGGCTTCTTGACCTATCCGAGGTTGTGTTGTGATTGTGGATGACGCTAACTGTATGGAAGAGGTTGAATTGAATGCATTGAGGATTTTGACCCATCCGAGGTTGTTTGTCAGAGTGTTACCCGATGACGTTAACTTGTGTGGAAGGAGTCGTAGGAAGTCCACCAAGGACCTTTTGACCTATCCTAGGTTGTTTGTCAGAGTCTTTGCTCGATGACGATAACCTGTGTGGAAGAGGTCGTAGGAAGTCCACCAAGGACCTTTTGACCCATCCTAGGTTGTTTGTCGAGTCTTTGCTCGATGACGCTAACCCGTATGGAAGAGATCGTAAAGTCCACTAAGGACCTTTGACCCATCCTAGGTTGTTTATCAGTCTTTGCTCGATGGCGTTAACTGTATGGAAGAGGTCGTAGGAAGTCCACCAAGGACCTTGACCCATCCTAGGTTGTTTGTCGAGTCTTTGCTCGATGACGCTAACCAAGAGATAGAGAGGTCGTAGGAAGTCCACCAGACTAGGGGGTTGAGCGAGCCGAGCCATAGTCAAATCGCTCAAAAAATTGGTAATTCGGCTCGAGCTCAAATCGTGGCTCGAAAATTTTGAGTTCGAGCCGAGTCGGATCGAATCGAGCTCGAGCTCGATCCGGCTCGAATGTGAAACGAGCCAGCTCGAAATCGAAGCAATGTGGAACTGTGGAAGTATAAGTATTTCTAATCAGAATTATAAAATTTCAGAAGTGAAGACAGACGCAATTAGGCAAAGCCGCAAAGCCACATTACGGCATTAGTGAGTAGTCAGACGGGCCAGAACCAAAACAAATCGTTACAAACCCCGCAAGGCCGCAAATTGCAAGTACTCCAGGTCTCCAACCGCAAAAAACATAGATACGCATGAATGCATGATTGGCATGAATGATTAAAGAACCGAAACATCCCCAAATCCAATAGGAGAATCTCAAATAATGGAATAACAGAAACAATTGAAATAACCAACATCATGATTCCATGAAATACTTAATCGAAATGAAAATATTTTTCGAGCAAGGAAGCAAACCAAGCTTACAAGTGATATAATCACCACCGATCGAAATCAAGAAACCAAACACTCATCGATCGACGGCCGACGATATCTGAAGACGCGCACGCAATGAAGCTGGCACGGAGAAGTGAGAACGGGAGGAGAACTGGAGAAGAGAACCGAGAAGGAGAGAAGGCGAGAAGTGAGAAGTGAGAACTAGGTCGGGGCCTCGGGGGGTCGAGTCGACCGTCGAGTGTCGACGTATTACGGTATTAGAATTTGGAATAGGGATTTTAGATCACCGTCGAATTAATCGGACTATCGCCGCTGCCCCGCCTGTTCGTTGATCCGCCGAAGCCCACGAAGCGAAAGGTTCGCTGGTCGGCTCGAAACAAATTCGAGCCACAATTCTGGCTCGAAAATCGGCTCGTTTGCTTCGAGCCGATCTCGATTCGAGCCCAGATTCGAGCCGACTTTCGAGCGATTCACGATCTTCGAGCTAATTTCTCAGCCCTACCAAGGACCTTTTGACCTATCCTAGGTTGTTTGTCAGAATCTTTGCTCGATGACATTAACCTGTATGGAAGAGGTTGTAGGAAGTCCACCAAGGACCTTTTGACCTATCCTAGGTTGTTTCTCAGAATCTTTGCTCGATGACGTTAACTTGTATGGAAGAGATCGATTAAAACATCCATTTGTAGTTGTAGCCAAAGTTGCTCTTTAACCTTAGCCTTTTTCATTAGTATTACTGACTTGCTTCTCGAACTGATAATTAATTAGATATCCAGAATATCGATTTGGATAATCTTTTAAGATTAAGATTTGCCCCGCCGACAAAATCAAGGAACTAAGTTTGATGAATCTTCATTGGCTTCATGCTACTTAAAAGCTTGAAATGCTACATCTCGATGGTGGTTTTGATCTTGTTGGGGAACTTGGTCGCCATACAAGATGATATAATGAGAATCGCTCATACCAAACTGCTATGCTAGAAAACCAGCCATAGAGTGAAAGTTTACGCCTTAGCTTTGTTGTGAAATCCAGCACACACACACATGCATTTAAAGAGTGGACAAGAAAACTCTAAATTTTTACGTGAAAAATCTCGAAAAGAGGGAAAAAAACCATGGGGCCTAGCCCAGTAAAAAGCTTCCACTATATATTTATTTTGAAGTACAAGTTTTTCCGATAACGGGATTACATAATTGTATATGAGAAAGGAACAACAGCTATGTGACAACGATCGAGTTGTAACAAATAAAGTAGTAGTTGTGATGATGGTGAACCGTATGAGCAATCACCTAGAAATACGAACAATTCGCGAAATGTGGAACAATCATCGCGTAAATGCAGAATAATCACCGGTAGAAATCATCATGATGGAGACCGGCAGATTGAGAACCGCAGGATCAACGGCGGCTACGACGGTCCATCAGTGGCGACGATTGTGCTTGGAGGATCTTTAAAGCTCTCTCTCTCTCTTACGGGCTCCCTCATATGAGGAATGAGGTTATTTATAGATTGGAGGAGTGGCATCTCTGTAAATACATACAAAACCTGTACCACTCCACTTCATCGGACGGCTCACAATGATCCCTTTGATCATTTGATGTAGTTTAAATATTTGAATGCTCAAATGAAGTCAGAATTTTAAGATCTTGGGCTTGTTAGATCCGGCTCGTCGAGACGCTCGATTTGACTATAAACACTCCATGTTTAAGAGCTTTTTTAGGGATTTAACTGATATCCAAAGTTTCTAATGATATTTTAAGTGCTCGATCTCGACCAGTTTCAACTTCGGATTAATTTGCTTTTAGCATCAAGATTCGTGCTTCGTCTAGTAGTATTTTAAGTATCATATCAAGACTAAATACACCAAAGATATCAAAACACAAGTCACAAGTTTACTCTATCCCATAATTGTACAAAAATAAAATATTATGCTAAGTTTCAAAAGTGGTGTATTGTGAGAGATTAATGAGGACTAAGGTGCTAACATTGCTTCTTTCTTATTCCTATCGTCTTATGTCTTCCTCTTCTATCCAAATCAGGTGTGAATTCTATTACCACTATGTTAAAAAAGTATACATTAATTGAATTATGTGGACATCATATATATATATATATAGAGAGAGAGAGAGAGAGAGAGATCTTCAAGATCTTATAATTAAACACATTTTTCCATAGCGAAGAAAGTTTTTTTTTCCTTCCGATTAAGGACTTAATTTACTAAAAAAATGAAATCGTATTTTTTGGCCGCTTATTTTATAAATCATGTCCACAACGTGAAAAGGGATTATTTTTAAAATAGGCTTAGTGTTAATCTTAATTAGGCGTTTAGGCACCAAAAAATTTTTTTTAGCAAATATACCCCATGACGACGACTTACTTGAACCAGCCGTCCATCAAACGGACGACGCGGACGGAAGACGCTCGCGCCGCCGTTTGCTGACCGACGACCGCTCATCACCTTTATGGCAAAACCCGAGCTCGATCCTTTCTTTCCTATTCTGCTGCCACGCTCCGTTCCCATCGCTCGGCCGCGAGATCTCAAGAACCGGCACCACCGGCCAAGGGGAGCTCGTCGTCGGCCAAGGAGAGGTCGCCGCCGGCCATATTTCGAACAAACAAACCGTAGTTAGATTTTATTTGTCTTTTCCTCCCAACCCGCTACTCCGCTCCGGATTTCAAGAATCAAGCACGCCGCTAAAGGGAGGGAGGTCGCCAAGGGAGAGCTCCCGCCATCCGTCGAGTGCGCCACTGCCGGAAACGGGATATTTCTTCGTTCGTGCGCCGATTAAGGTAATTTTTTCTGTAAATGCGTAACTTGTGATAGATCTTGCTTTGTGATAGATCTAGCAAAATCCCTTGAGTTATTTAGCTACATTTGTATTTTCCCCGAATGCGACTTATCTTTTTATCATTTTGAAGCGTTATATATATTTAAAAGAATAATAATAATAAAGGTAAATGAGTTGTCTGTAAAAAATTTGTGAAATTTGTGAATTGAAATTTGACTGATTCAAATTATTAGAAAATTTATTATTCATGTTTAGCTCAGAGTTCATGATGAACTTGTTCAATTTGTTTAAATAATTGGATCGACTTTCATATAATGGAGAGTTTTCATGTGAGATGATACAAGTTAAGTTACTTTCACTTTTATATATATATATATATATATATATATATATATATATATATATATATATATATAAAGCTAAAACAAGCCACAAAAATAATTCAAATTAATTTTAAGAATGTCAAATAATAAAAAAGTTAACATTTGAATTAAAGAGTAAATTAATTGAATATTATATTAAATATAAATAAAATCTTTATTTGAAATTCAATCAAGAGACCTAATCAATTCTAAACTTCCTGAAATTATTTCTTAAGATCAGGAAGGATCTTAAGGAAATTTCATGAAATTTTGGAGAATTTTTTAGAATTAATTATTATTTGGTATATTTTAGTTAATTATTTTCTAAGAAACAATTAAATTAATTTCAAAATAATTGTAATAATGACTAAATATTTCATCTAAGGATAGTAAGGAAAACATTA
Source organism: Cymbidium sinense (assembly GCA_021442155.1). NCBI lineage: Eukaryota > Viridiplantae > Streptophyta > Magnoliopsida > Asparagales > Orchidaceae > Cymbidium > Cymbidium sinense. The sequence goes on from CM038215.1 coordinate 89,339,162, forward strand.
TAGATATTTTTACAAAATTTATTTTTTATATGATTTAGTACTTTCTTAATTAAAAATAATAATTATTATTTTTATTTTAAAATATATACCAATGTAATTAATATTTTATGAAAATTTTCCCAAGGGTTACTATTGCCCTGTAGAAGTATCTATTAAATTTATGAGTTATTTGGATATAATTTAAATTTTATATATTTTATTTTTATAATAAAGATGATTTAATTATGGTAATTAAAGTATTAATTATTTAATTTTAATTTTATATTTTACTGATTGTAGATTTTAATTTGGTTCTCTGGAATTTTAGTTTTTATTTTTATGCTTTAATTTGAATTAGTTGTGGATTTTTACACTGTAAGATGAATAATTATGTATTTTATGATTTAACTATCAATAAATCTCTAGTTAGTCCTAAAATAGTAGGTAAATTAAGGAGAATTATGAGTTTGCAAAATATCGCCAACTACAATGCGCAATTATATTATATCTTGAAATATTTTTCTCCTGCGAACAGGGGAGAGGAAGAATTCTTGCTTTGGAGTTGTTGAGTTGAATATGAGTTGAAACTGCTCGCATAATTCTTTATTATTAATCGAATGTTGTTGATAATTTCTTTCCAACCTATATTGGTGGAAAAATCGACCAATGCAGATCTCAGGACAACCTGCGTTACAAAAGCGAATCATGAGATCATCAAGTTAGACCACGCTAAGTCACGTTTAATCTTATAGTCGGTTTCCTATTGGTGGGATTTATCGCTACACATATTATCGATGAAGTATGTGAATTTCAACGCATGTCGGCAACCCGTAGTAATTTATGTTGAAGTTCGAGTTAAATTGTGAGGAAAGAGATGTATTACCGAGGAGCATCACGGCTTCAATTAGTGATGAATTCATCACACTTGATTTACATAAACCGCGGAAGCACGTCGCCTAAGTCGGTAATGTAGCCGGGTACAAGTTCGCAATTAGCGTGATGTTGAGGTGACGAGGTGATGGGTATGAAACTATGCCTTACGCAACAAGTACCGATGATGATGATGAGGCGATAGTGATGCATGAATCTTCTTTAAGGGGCAAATATCCATCTAGCAAGGTCGAGAGCTTTATTAGGGACTACCGCTTAGAACAAGCTAAACAGGAGTACTTGCTATCTAACAATGAGTATATCGCCATGCTCAAACAACCGTGAGAATGGGATGAAGAGTAAACATTTGATGGGCCTTCAGATGAGTCAACTTTTGTACTTGAAAGTTGCATTCCAGATGTTTCTCAAACTTGTTTCTCAAACTTGTTGGTTATGTATTAGCTATATGTAATTAGCTATATGTGTAATTAGAAAACATGAAGTTCTGGGTGGCTATGTAGTGTAATTAGCTATATGTAATTGCAAAAACCAAAGTATGAAAGAATTAGTAACTTGAGGTTAGTTGCTGTAGAAAATTGGAAGTAAAACATCATTAACGTATTTGGTATACATATTTTGTATGGCATATGCTAGGGTGATGCTTGTTTCAGCTTTTAAATTAAATTTTGCTCTATGTCAATTACTTTGAATTTAATTGATTTGTCTCGTGTTATAGGTAGATGTCCGCCGAAGAAGCTCGCCGCCTGCGAGGACTAAGACGTGAGGAGATCAGAGACTACGGCCTACGGTAAGTCCACAGTATAGCGCGACTACGTGGTCGGCACGCGACATCCGACGGTAAGATTTTGTAAGTCAATCGTGTATTGATTTTCTTATATTTTATGTTAAACTATAATTTCATACCGCGTGTGTTTCTGCTCGATATGTCATCACACGCGTTATGTTCAAAGAGTGGCCGATGAACCCCTAAATTCATGACCGCATTAAGCTTGGATTGGATTGTGTGTCCCGTGATGCGGACATTCGAATCACCACCTTCGAAAGCATTCGGAACGGTGGTCTTCGCATCAACTCATTCCATTTGCCCATTGGCGAGATGATGGTCACACTGCAGGATGTTGCCATGATCCTCGGTATTCAGATAGATGGCCCGCCTATTGGACCGAATGTTGGGGGGCGACGGTGCGTGCCGATATCGCGGATGGAGCATCCCCGAGCCGACACCGCCTATCACGATCCGATCCACATCGACATCACATCGAGTTCGAATGGGCGCGCGACGCACTTGCTTGTCCTTACGTGGTTACCGGACATATTACTGTGGATTCTTACTTAGATCCGCCGAAGCTTCGCCAGCATGCATCTCGAGCTTACATTCTTTTATCGACCGCTTCCTTATGCCGACACTTGTTCTGGAGATTCACCTAGAGTATCTGCCCCTACTGGAGGATCTTGACACGTTCAGAGAGTTCTCATTAGGAGCAGTGGTGCTTGCTCATTTATACAGGGAGCTCCATGAGGCAACGCAAGCGCCAATAATATGGCCGGGTTGCTTACGCATCGCAGGTATGGATGGGAGCATGTTCATATCGGCACCAACGACATATTCCATACCCGGCTGCATATAATATGGGCCTGGGGTTGTCACGGAATGAAGGGTTTGTCTGAGAGGTGACGCCAGCCCATATTAGAGTTTATCGAGACGAGCTAGATGGCCTACTGCAGAGTCAGGTATGTTTTTTTGTATGTGCATAATTTGGGATAACTTTTGTATATAAATAGCAACCCTAATATTCATCTCAAACAATGCAGGTAATATGGGAGCCATACGGAGCTCAGATCCGTGCACGTGTCTCAGATGTATGCTTACATGGGGATGACATATGGTTGGCTAGAGTACCCCTGATTAGTTGGAAACGAGTTGAGTGACACCACCGATCGTGCTCAGCGTCGGCCTTCCACCTACGACTCAGGTTGCACTAGAGTCTTCTTTCGTGTGAGTGGATGGTCGAGGGAAAGCCGACATGGACTGGGTCATTTACCACCAGACATATATTGCACAGTGGGAGAGCAGACGGGAGTTAGTTGTGGTGGTACTACCCAAAGGCCTGGTGCACCATTAATCGATACATGAGATGGTATCGGTCGCTACACTATATATGTCAAGGCACCCACAAGCATTCTGGACACGATTACACTCGAGCTCCTGGAGATCGACTCATGGTAAGCCAGCATTTTCTTAACTGTGATAATCATTTTTTTTAATTACATCATAATACGCGTTCTGTCAATGCAGCGTGAGCATATATTGAATACTGAGGATATATTCAGACGCTATTTTGGGAGAGCAGATGACACAGAGATGCATCAATCAATCAACAAGTATGAGGGGTTGTGCAGGGACTTGCACATAAACATGTATATTTCGATAGACGGGACACTAAAGATACCGTGTACGGTCGGATAAGCTGCGATGGATATTGGTCCATCATCTCCACCAGTGGTCGGACCATCTACATATACATTTACACGCCACCACAAGATTCGCATTGTGGATCTATGTGGTCACAGATGCACTTGGCAAAGAACCGCTTCCTCCTACGATGGGCCTCCTCATTCCATATGACACCCCGTATGGATCAGTCATGGTTACCGCAACCATCCAGCAAGCCGAACGAGGACCAGAGCATCGACGACGCCAACAACCACCGCCCATTATACACTCGGTAGTGATGCGATGCCGATCGTAGGCATCATCGGAGATAGTCGATACTATTATATTCTCATCCATACTACATTACATTTTGTTGTATGTGTACTTATTAGATGAAACAAGAAAACCTTTTATTTTTGTTATTTTCTTTCTAGAAATAATTTATTCATTTTTTACTATATGTATTTCATTTATCATGTGGAAGGCAATTTGGTGTTAACCTCACAGTGCATGCGATGCTATTGTCAGGTTCTTAGCTTTAGAGTACCTTGCGCTTGAACCTTCTAACTTCATTATTTCTATCTTGCATCATAGAAGGACTTTATTAAGTTGCCTTTCATGTATGTTAACTTTATTATTTCATTTATAATGTTATTCCTGTTTTGAGATTGCTGCACATTTTTCAAAAAAAAATTTAAACAGAACCAATCGTCCGTGAAACGGACGACTGGCTACTGCCCGAGCCAGTCGTCCGTCAAACGGACGACTAGACCTATTTTGCTAAAAAAAAATTTTGGTGCCTAAATGCTTAATTAAGATTAACACTAAGCTTATTTTAAAAATAATCCCAATTTAGGTTTAATTTAAAACGCCGCATTTTGAAGTCTTTAAAGCGTAAGAGCTCGTCAAATTTAATAAAATCTTTATGGTCGCCCATGACGCTTGGAATTTACTAAATGCGAGATGAGAATAGCCCATTTTTTTTTCTTTTTAAACTCAATCTGATTTTAATTTAATTGATCTTCATAATTTTGATGATTAATTTTAATGTTTAGACATTTTAATAATAATTTGGGATTAATTTGATGTTAAATTTAAAAATGATTAGTCAAGGTGTGGCATCAAGTTGTAGTAGTCCGCAATGAACAACCAATCTATTATAAATATATAACAAATATGTGTGTGCAAATATGTGTCAAAGAGAGAGAGAGAGAGAGAGAGAGGTGATACCAAAACATAACAAAAGGTTCTATCAACTAAACACATCATATAAATGAAAATTAGTAATGCACCTTGATCTATTAATTCAAAGATTCAAAAATTTAATTTTCAACAAAGAGATCTTGGATTTAAATTCTTATACATACATTATATTTGTGAATTTTCGATTAAATTCGTATAAATGTCTAAAAAAACAAAAAAAAACAAAAAAAAACAAAAAAAACATCATATAAAAAGAAACTTAAGCCAAAGTAAAATTTTAATCAAGAAACAAATTTCATTCATTAAATTTATTTTAAAATAAACATAACATAATTTTATTACTTAACCATATATTTCACTCACCCAAACTATATCCTAACCCAATATATTTCTTATATATACATAACATCTTACATAAGGATCAAAGACTACTGTGGCATTTGAAACTTAAAATAGAAAACAAAATCTATTTACATTTCAAATGGATGGATGACGATCCTTCCCAGTTCTTCTTTCAAAACAAGTGAATAAACTATAGCATAATAACTACAGGAAATGCCCAAACAGCTTAACGCTATTCTCTTCTCTTCTCCTACTGACTGCTGCTTCTGGTGACTGTGCACTGATCAGTCCCGTCCATGGCTTTCCTCGCCAGTTCATATCCAGCGAAGTTCATGGCGCCCAAAGGAGCTATCCAAAAGAACCTGGGAACAGCTCCTTTGAAGAGGCCGAGAGGACCCTCTCGACGAAGAATGGTGAAAGCGACGGCCTGCATCGACACGGGAAGGCCCGGCGTTGAAGTCATCATTCTCGTCTTCATCACATCGAAGGGAGTGGTGATGATGGCGGCGAGGCCGCCGGAGAGCGCGCCGACGGCGATGGTCTCCCATGGCTCGAGATCACGCCTAAGAATGTTCTGTGCGGTCTAAGAAAGGTGCATGGATGTGAGAATTCAGATGCTTACTTTGAGAGGGAGAAGGTTGTAGATTTGAAGCTTTGTGAATTTTACAATGGGAATAAATGTCAAATTCAGAAGCTTTTTGAAATGAAGATGAGAGAGGGTTCATAGAACTATGATTGAGTGTTTCAATGGATTGCCTGTGAGCAAATCTGAATTACTCGTTAACTTTCACAGAATACTCGAGAATTGATGATAACTGTCACTAAGGGTCGACTTAGGGTGGCAACATTTTATGATAAAAATGGTTGAATGATTTTTTTAAAAGAGTATTATAATTTTGAGAGATTCATATACAATAATTTTTAATGTAATATTAAATATTTGAGTATTATATATATATATATATATATGTAAATATCAAATATTATGCATTCAATATGTAAATATATAATAATTATGTGGTATGAATGCAAATGCCTCAATTTTTTTTCTTTTTGAAAGAATCAAAAGTTTTTTTTATGGCTACTATATTCAAGCAGATTTGATTATAAAAATATCTTATTATAGAATTTTCTAAAAAGCAAGATGTAACCAGTCAAACAGATTTCTAGACAAAAAAAAAAGAAAAAAGCTATGAAAAACATCCTCAAATAGACCCAAAGTATAAATACGTTTTTTTAAAGTTAAAAAAAATAAATAAATAAATCTAACTTTCAATAAGTACTCCGGAACTGAACGAGACATACCTTCTTTGCCTCTGCATAAAGACCCATGCCCGCAACATAGAAAGGAACCTCACGACAAAGTGTGGCAGCAGTTCCACGAAAGAAACCATTAATGCCATCTTGTTGAAAGGTACCCACAATGGCCTCTCCTACATTATCATAGAGACCGGCTTGCAATCTTTGTTTCAGCACCTCGCATGGAATTCGAACAGCGGTTCCTAAGAAAGTGCTGCAAAAAGACGCCATGGATTGCACCTGATAAGAAATATATATATATATTATTCAGACTGCATAATAAAAATATTTCTTTCAAATTTTATTGAACAGAAATTTGTTTAGGGGTGGCAGATAGATAAATGAATAGATTGAAAAAAATCTGAAAGTGTAAGAAATAAGATATAATAAACGAGGGTTCTTAGAAAGGAAGTGTGGTGTGTCAAATCCTCCAGCATCTATCATGTTTGCGAGTTAGTTTCGAGTTAAATTCCAAATGGCAGATCTATCAAATAAGACAGTACTTAAGCAATTTTGTCTTATGGTAAGGACTTCTTAATATAATTCAAAAGTTTTCTAAGGGTGCAAGCTCCTATGATCAATTAATTTTCTCGATCACAAGAAAGCACTTTCGATTAAAACTACAGTAAATTTTATGATGCATTGTTTAGTAGTAGTGATTTGATTTGAGGAGAGAAATTGTTGTCATTAATAAGGAATAAATAGTAAGGGAAATAACAATCAAATTGATCTAGATAACATAATTTCAACATCCTGATTTGTCATAGACTAAGTATAATAAATATATTTAGTCACAGACTCACAGCTAACATGAGAGTAATGACAAGCACAAACTTGAGCTCAAATTTGATTTGAACTCATATATTGAACTCGAATTTGGCTCGATAAATTAACATCGCATTTCTTTGGAATTTTACTTTGCACGACGTCAAATATATAAAAAGTTAAAATCTACTGTATTTATTTTACACTCAAAATTCATCAAATCAAACAGCCCCTAAAACTTTGTGATGCTTTATTTTTAGTAGTGGCAATTTGATTTAAAAAAATTGTTGCCATTAACAGAAAGTAAAGAGTAAAGGAAATAACGACCAACTTGATCTACATAATATAGTTTCATCATCCTAAGTTGTCATAAAATAAGTGTAGTAAATAAGTCGAGTCAAGCAAGTCCCAACAAACAAGCGCTTAGCTCGTGAAACTAAAAAAAATCTATGAGCTTAAGCTCAAGAATGGTTTGAGTTCATATATTGAACTCAATCTTGGCTCGGTAAATTAATCATAAGAATGTGCTCAAACAACTTGAGACGAGCTCGCCAAAGAAAGCATCAGTAGCAATGATAGGTCGTTGGAGAAGACATTGTGATGAAGACTTGACGGCGAAGGCATCGAAGGTAGCAATAGGTTGCTTAAGAAAGCATTGCAATGAGAAGTCATTGGAGAAAGCATCAGCGGAAATGATATCATGTGACAAGTAATGTGAAGAAAAGATTGTGATTCACAATCCAACAAGTAGTAGAGTTCATGAGCAATTGTGATTTCTATAGACAAGAAGTATAATTTATGATTGAAAAAATTAATTTGATATCAATCTAATCATGTTGTTATAATTTTTTTCTATTTAAAAAAATCTCAGGAAAGCTAATTCTCTCATATGATAATAAGATGAATATCTCTAAATCCTCGGTGATAGCTGTGTTGATTGTAAATTTCAACCGAAGAGATTATTATTATTATATTAATGTTAACTCATTTCAACTTCAAGATATAAAACTTAGACTAGATCCTCTGCAAGCTAATAGGCCGAATTGATAAGGTCTACCTCGATGATGATCGTGTTGAGTAAAGATTTCAACTGGAGGGACTATCACTATTAAGTTTTTTTTAAGTTTTAATATCAAGTCATTATAAGTTCAAATCTAAATCATTTATAAAATGATCATATGCATAAATTAAAAGATATTAATTGAATAAAATTAATCATTTAAATTTTAAATCTAAAATTTATTAGCTCATCCTCAATTGTTAGGAGTGATAAATTAAGAAAATTCTTGCTCAAAAAGGAATCAATGTCAAATTAAGTATATCATTATATTTACACTCAAATAATCTCATGCTAGTAAAGATGTGGCCTGTGTCCTCTGTCCATGTAATTTTATCATCAAATGACACCACATAAAGAGTGTATTTATTTTGAATCTCTCCAATCCAGTCCCCAAACTTACTTAGCATGGATGATATGAATCCATATCCCCAAAGCAACAACAAGATAATATCCAAAGGAACAGCCTATCCTATATACAAGACATATGAAACAGCAGAATTAAAATCCAACAGTTACAACCCTTACGTAAAACCAATTCTAATAGCACCATCCTTTTACAACAGAGAGGAATAAAGAAAACAAAATAGAAATAGTTTTCCTAGAACAACTTAAGTTCTCAAAGAATGACAGAACTTATATTAAATAGTACAAGAACTTCCGGTGACAAATATACAATGAGATATTGCTAAAGAATAGTAAGAGGAACAACTCATCCAATCTACAAATGAAAGAACAAAAGAACGTATGATGATAGTAATCAAGAAACCCAATAATACACGATTGAGGCCAAATCATAAATAAAATAACAAAAGTAGTTACCCAGATATAGAGGAACATTCTAGAAGAACAAGCCAAGAACTATAAATAGAGGAAGACAGACAACCAGTGGGACTAATCAAGAATTTACAGAAAAGAAACTTAGCTTTCAGTCTCTCTCTCCTTCGTCTCTTCTTCCTGCACCCTTCTTCTAGGTTTTCCTCACCGGAAACCACCGCTTCCACCGGAGAGACCGCCCTCCGATCCTGCCCACCACCTTCTTCTGGGAGCTCGACGGCTCGAACTGTAAAAAAAGAAACAAAGCAAGGGTAAGGTTAGGTTAATTCTCAAAGCTTCATCCTACGACCAAGAATAGCCGCGCCGTTTTCAATCCACGGATCAGATCTAATCCAGAGATCAAGCTCGCCTCGATCCAACACCTGTAATCCACTCAATTCAGAAGTAATCAAGAACCGCTTGATCAAGAACATCCAAGGTCGATAAATAACAAGGCAATCCAACGCAAGATTCAATCTAAAAGAACTCAACTGAGGGTTAAGATCCTACGGCGTTAAAAGGCGAAGATCCAACGGATCGGGGCAGGTTCCAACACTCAAACCGAGTCAACTGAGGTGAATCAAGCTCAAATTTATACCCAAAGCACCCAATCATCATGCATCTAAATCCAAATTGACTTTGTATCATTGGTGCTCTCGTTGATTCCCAATACTCAAACAATGGCAGATGTACAAGATACACATCAAAACAATTGAAGAATGTGTATTTGAAACAATAATGAAGAGCAAATGGCCTCAATCACATGGCATTGCATGAAAAATCAAAGATTGACAATGATAGAAAAACAGAAAAAACAACCTCAAATCCGGTATGTATGCATCCCTTTCCCAATCCTATTCTCGAATAGACCACATACACACACACACACCCATATCAATGCCTCTTAAAATAGATATGCCAAGATTTAATGGAGAAGACCCTAGAGGATGGATCTTTAAAGCAGAGCAATTTTTTCAGTATTATCAATCCTCAGATGATCAGAAATTTTTAATATCCTCAATATACATGGATGGACTGCTTTTGGTATCATGGATGCAAACAAATAAACAATTGCATTCTTGGCCACAGTTCAAAGAACAAATTATGCAAAGATTTGGCCCTTCCCTCACCGATTTAAGAGGAGAGCTAAGCTTCAGCAAAACCACGGCAACAATTTTATCTTGAATTTGAAGACCTAGCTAACAAATTTCAAACATTCCAAATGAATTGCTACGCTTTGAATCGGCTTAAACCGAGAAATCAAAGAAGTAAGAGCCCTACAGCCTTCTTCCTTGCAACAAGCATTTCAATTAGCCAAGCTAATGGAAGACAGATTATATGATGAAACAGCAATGCATAGAAATAGTAGAAATCAGCACACTTCACTAAATAACCAGCAATATCAGAGTGCTCCAACTAACCTACTGCAGCCTCCCACAAATGACACTCAACAGCAAGGAAGAACCAAGCTATTGGCATTAATGCAAGTCAATGATGACCAGCAACATCAACTGCAACATGATAATCAGCCCGACAATCAATGGATACAAGAAGAAATATTAACACCAAGCTTCAAATATCAGTCATTCAATCCAGGTTAAGACAGAGGAAATATAATGGCCTAATCATAGAATAGTCTAAATAGTTTGAATAATTCTGACCAGCGAATTAGCCTAGAAGTATAATTCAGAAATTAAACCTTATCATTGACAGCCCAATCTATAGAGTACCATAGAGCATAACTGCAAATAGGATAGTCCATTAATAAGTGGGTGACAATCATTAATGACCCAAAATAAGATGGAGCGGTGTCACATAATACGACCACATATGGGTTGGAATGACATATAACTCACGAAGCTCAACAACAACACAAAACGAGAGAGCTTCAATCCAAGACTTAAGACAATTGGACAAGCTTTACAATGTAAAATCACCAACTCAGTTGAAGATGAATGAGATGGTAATCAAGCTTGTTAAAAGTTTTAGATCACGAGAGAAAAGAAATCTTGGCGGAGATCCACAAAATTAAAGAAATATCAAAGCAAACAGAAGGATTTCTAGCCACAGAAGCTGCTGCGATATCAAGTAAAGAAATACAGAAAGCATCTTCGGATTTTTTGACCTTGAGGACAAGGTCAGTGTGAGGAGGGGAGTAATGATATGAATCCATATCCCCAAAGCAACAACAAGATAATATCCAAAGGAAGACTATCTATATACAAGACATATGAAACAGAATTAAAATCCAGCAGTTACAACCCTTACGAATCGAAACCAATTCTAATAGCACCATCGACTTTTACAGAGAGGAATAAAGAAAAATAAAATAGAAATAGTTTTCCTAGAACAACTTAAGTTCTCAAAGAATGACAGAGAACTTATATTAAATAGTACAAGAACTTCCCGGTGACAAATATACAACGAGATATTGCTAAAGAATAGATAAGAGGAACAACTCATCCAATCTACAGAAAAGAACAAAACGAAGGATGATAGCGGTAATCAAGAAACCCAACGATTGAGGCCAAATCTATAACAGAAAATAACAGAAAGTAGTTACCCGAGATATAACAGAGGAATATTCTAGAAGAACAAGCCAAGAACTATAAATAGAGGAAGACAGACAACCAGTGGGACTAATCAAGAATTTACAGAAAAGAAACTTAGCTTTCAGTCTCTCTCTCCTTCGTCTCTTCTTCCTGCACCCTTCTTCTAGGTTTTCCTCCAAACCACCGGAGAGACCGCTTTCTCCTCCATCCGCAGCACCACCCTTCTTCTCGGAGCTCTCGACGCGGCCGGCAAAAGAAACAAAGCAAGGGTAAGGTTAGGTTAATTCTCAAAGCTTCATCCTACGACCAAGAATAACCGCGCCGTTTTCAATCCACGGATCAGATCTAATCCGGAGATCAAGCTCGATCCAACACGTAATCCACTCAATTGAGTAATCAAGAACCGCTGATCAAGAAAGCATCAAGGCGGCGGACAAGGCAATCCAACGGCAAGATTCAATCTAAAAGAACTCAATCGAGGGTTAGCATCCCTACGGCGTTAAAAAGGCGGATCCAAGCGGGGTTAGAAACTCAACACTCAACTGAAGTGAATCAAGCTCAAATTTACACCCAAACAGACCCAATCATCACTGTACAGACCTAAATCCAGAAATTGGCTTTGTATCAATGGATCTTTTGGTTCTTCCGTTAAAAAAATAGTAAAAAACCAACCGAAGAGGCTCACAAGAGAAATATACCAAAAAATGACCCACGCAAAACATTTTCCCTCCACGTTTCCAAAAATAATGTCGTATGGACTCAAAGTGCCGTATTTTTACTTCTCCGATTATTCTGGACGCTGAGAAACATCTAATTTAGGAAATTGGATTCGTTTACCAACCTTTGAAGAATCGTTTCCCATCACTCGAGAAAAACGAACAGCTCATCTTCAACAAGGACATGAGAAAACACGTGGTTTATTTCCGTTATGGTTTCAGATTGCTTATTAAAATCATGGAGAGCTAAGAACCATCGGAGAAAATTTCGAACATGGCCAAACTTAGGAGCATGTAAAATGATAACAACCTATTTATGTTTATATTTCCAAAAGTAATTGATATTTATAAGTCTACTTATCGTTTTTATTTTTCTATGTATATGGTTCCCGATGACTATTTTTTTCCTCATCTTTTCCTAATCCTTGGACACAACTTTTCTTTCTCTTGTATTTTGCCCTCCTCGCACTTTTGCAAGTTAACTGTTATTTAGCTGCTAGATTTGAGCAGGATTTAAGCCAAACGGTATTTTTGGACATGTTACATCCGGTGCTTTGGCAATCCCGTTAAAGCCCCCTTCACAAGTTAAATCCAGATTTGCTAAATCCTGTTGGTAGGTGGTTTACGGGATTTAGAGAAGTTGAAGCGCGAGAAAGAGGGTAGGAGAGACGATGAGGATTGCCTTCAGGATGCCTCCTTGCTCTTTTTCAGGCAATAGCAAAACGAAAGATTTCAAATGCTGAAATTTCCTCAATCTCTCCTTTTTATGATTTATTAATTTTATATTGATTTATTTTTATTTTTATTTTATTTTATTTAAATAATGATTAATTAATATATCATTTTAGAATAATTATAATTTAATGAAATTAGATGTAAATGATATAGGCTTATTATTTTATAATTAAAAAATAGATTTATAATGAATTGATGTATTATATTATGATAATATATTTAATTAATTTACTTATGATTATATTATATTTATATAAATAAATTAAATATAAATAAGAATAATTATAAAAATATTAACATTCTTGTCACTTTATATAATATTTTTTGTAAATTGAATATATATATATATATATATATATATATATTAGATAGAAGAATAAATTTTTAGATACTTGATAAAGCCTAAGTTAAATAGTCAATCATTATATAAAAAAATTTATATTATATACATTCTTCAAATATTAATTTTTATAAATAAAGATAAATAATTATCTATTTTTAAAGTATACTTTTATTTAAAATAATATTGAATATCTTCACGACAAAAATATTCATAATTTATTTTGATATTATCATAAAAATCCAATTTTTATGCATCTAACTTTAATTAAATTTTATTCACAAACAAACAATTTTTAATTATTAGCCTCATTAATTATTTTAAAATAAATATCATTGATATTATTTGTTCACAATTAATAATATATAATTTTTACGGTTTAGTCAATTTGCATTACTTAGTTAATTTTTATTCAAAAATATTTTATTTACTTTTAATTTCTATTAGATAATCTTAGAAGAATAGAATATTGAGAAATATCTTTCAGTTGAACAATCTTTACAATCGATTAAGGTATATAAATATTTTTTATTTAAGAGGGTTAATTGATTGTATAATGATTTTAAAATATGAAGACTCAGAGGTAAAAGTTATAAATGGTATATAATGTGAAAAAAAAAATTATATTATTATGAGATTTTATTTCTTTATTTTGTTATATGAGATGCTTTATTTTTAACTTTCTATAAAAAATAAATTATTTTTTATCTTATTATGCTCCCACCAAAATAAGTTTTTAGATCCAATCCTATATATATATATATATATATATATATATATATATATATATATATATATATATATATATATATATATATATATATATATATATATTCAAATTTAGCTCAATACAAATCTTGTATTTGATTTGAGATTTGATATTTTCATAACCGAATTTAAATATTTTTTAAAATAATTTATAATCATTAAGTCAAATTTGCAATAGTAATGTCGGTTTTATCACATTATGTCCAATTAGACCTTCATAAATTTTAGCAGCATACAGACATAATTAAACAACTTTTTTGAAAAAAAAAAAAAATCTCTCTGAAAAAATGTTAAATTATTATGTTCAAATTATGTCAATTTCTGATTAGGATAAACATGACGTTTGAAGCATATATATATATATATATATATATATATATATATATATATATATATATATATATATATATATATATCACATAATTTTTATATATTTACATGTTTAACTCTTAAATTTTTAAATATTTAATATTATATTTAAAATACTATTAATATTAACTTTTTTTAAGTGAAATACATTTTTGCACACATACATAAAAAGTCCTAAATCTGTAAATATTAAAATTTAAAATTTAAATATGTAAATATATAAGAATTGGATGCTATGTATAAGTCTTTTAAAAATTTACTATAAAATAATAAGACTATTTCTTAATTAATGCTTGTAAAGTTTGATGGTTAGTACAAAACCATTAATTGCAAAAGATTCTTTTACTATTTATGCAATTCTGCAATAAGTTTGGCCGGCAAACTCAGTGAAGTAGTGCCGTCTTAGTTACAGTAAATAATAATAATAATAATAATAATAATAATAATAATAATAATAATAATAATAATAATAATAATAATAATGAAATATTTTGAAGATATAATATGACAATGTATATTGAGAATAAATTAATATTGATATATTAATAATACACTGCTTAATGTTTAATAATTGAATGATTATACTGAATAATATTATATGATTTATTCAAAATAAGATCATAATCATGAAAATATAAGTGATAGCTTGATTAGAATCTCCACCCACGTTTAATGGACTTAATTAAAACAAGAATTGAGAAAAATAAATTAAATTTGGAGCTTTTCATAGAAATTTGAGAAAATATAAAAATAAAACTATATTGTCTTATCTATTTTTAATGTAATTATTTAGTTTATATTTTTAATGCAAATTTAAATTAGAAGAGTAGTGTGAGCTAAGTTTTTTGATAGGACATTTGGAAGATAACTCTTTGAGTACATCTAAAGGAATAAAATTATGATGACTTATATTTCTTTATCAAATATTTTTTTATTATTTATTTAATATTTTTAATCTAAATTAAGGGTCTATTTAGGAGAGTTGTAGTTATATGAAAAAATAATTGTGAAACTACTATAAAAAGAACGGCTATATGAAGAAATTGTTATATGAAGAAGCTGTGGTGAGATCAGGTTTTAAATGTCAAATCACAGCTTTCTGGCTGTCAGTACAGGTAGTTAGATCAGGTTAGAAAACATAGTCAAAACGTAGTTCTCAAATGACGTAACTATATATTTTCATACCGCACCTCCGTGACATCATTCTCCCTAACACAGCCTAAGTTAGGAGCCTATGTTTTTCTAGTGAGACTTTTGGGAGACCTCCTTTGCTGCATTTGAAGGAAGAAACAATTTAATTTATAGTATGGGAATATTCCTATTGTAAGTAATCAGTCAATGTTATATATATATATATATATATATATATATATATATATATATATATATATATATTCAAATAAAATAGGTTTCCTTATGTTGAAAGCTAGCTTGTTTGGTATGAGATTCCAATGCATGCATGCCTCACGATCAATTATTACAGTTTTTTCTTTGAAATATAGAAATATTTATTATCAATAAATTTTTTTTATTTTTAAATTATAAATAAAATTATAATAATTATTATGTACTTTGAGAATATTTGGAGCTATATAGTTGAATTGGGCATCATTTAAATGGTTTTCAATGTTCTCCATTTATTTTTCATTATTATTATTATTATTATTATTATTATTATTATTATTATTATTATTATTATTTTATTTTATTTTTCACTTAATTGCTTCTAAAGCTACTTTGACCTATTATTAATTATGATTTTTTTATGTGTATTATTTCATGCATGCTAGAAAATTAGTTCGCAGAGTAAAGTTTCGTCTTAGCCTTGTTGAAATCCTATAGGTATTTAAAGAGTGAATAAGAAAACTCTAGAAATTTTAACGTGAAAAACCTCGAAAAGAGGGAAAAAAAATCACGGGGCCTAGCCTAATTAAAAGCTTCGACTTTTTTTTTTTTTTTTTGGAGTACAAGTTTTCCTGATAACGGGATTACATAATTGTATATGAGAAGGGCTAATAATGGGAATCCCAAATAACATATAGTCCGCGTTGAGGTTGTTGTATTCTTAGTAGTAGATGATGGTGAACGGTGTGCGACCGAAGATAAATGTCGTCATGATGGAGACCGAAGGAGATTGATGACGGCGAGGATCAGCGGCGGCGGTGGCGGCGGTGGTTAACAACCGTCGAGTGGTGGCACGATTGTGTTTGGAGGATTTTCAAGCTTTAGAGCTCTCTCCTCTCTCTTGCTTGGACTCCCTTCATATGAGGAATGAGGGGCTATTTATAGATTGGAGGAGTGACATCTATGTAAATACAAAAAAAATCCGAACCACTCCTCTCCATCGGAAGGCTCAAAATGATTCATTTGATCATATGATGTATTTTGTGTATTTGAATGCTCAAATGAAGTCGGAATTATGAGATCTTGGACTCGTTAGATCCGGCTCGTCGAGACGCTCGATTTGACTATAAAACTCATGTTTGAGAGCTATTTAAGAATTTAATTGATATTCCAAAGTTTCCAAGGATATTTTAAGTGCTTGAACTCGACCAATTTCAACTTTGGATCAGCTTGCTTTTAGCATCAAGATTCGTGCTTCGACTAGTAGTATTTTAAGTGTCATATCAATGTCAATGTTGAATTTGGATAACTCTTACACGTGTTTGAGGGGCCCATCACTTCTTGACATCTCATGGGGATTTTTCATTCCCATTTGCTTACTTGTTAGTACTCTACTTTTGAATTGCAATCATTTTAGTCTTAGATAATTTTGTGGTAAGTAATTTTGTTAAGTTTTGGATGATTGTGGTAACCTTTAGATTGTGAAAGGGATTTTCCTCAAGTATCATATATCTTACTATGAACTAAATGCTTGTCTTTGCTTTCATAAATGATAATGAATAGAACGACATTGACATCCTTTAAGCACTTCGCTCTCTTCTCTAATCAAAAGCACTTCTCGTAAGGTGATGTACTCTTAAGATTAGTTTAATTACTTCATAAACTTTGTTAGCAGAATCATCTTCTTGCTGACTTCAATAATTGATTTGTATTCGACTTTTGTGATCGATAGTATGTCAGTCTTCTGAAGTTATTTGATTAATAGTTGTATTACCCCAAGATGTATATGTACTTAGTGATACTTTTTCTTGCATCCTTCAAAAATTGAATTATGAAGCGTAATGATTTTATGTCAATTTTGTTAAACTTTAGAGGATTATACTTTTTAGTTGGCATAATATTCATGTCACAACGTTTTGATGTTTTTTTTTTTCATAGATCAGATATATATCTACTTATTGTTCTTATTACTTGTGTAATATATAATTTTATGCAAATTATTGCATGCCTAAGAGACATAATTGTTGATGCATAAACTTTGACTTACTAGCAAGAAATAAACTTACAATTTTTACCTTTATCATATTCAACTTAATTAACAACTTTTAAATGTATTATGACTACAAAAGACTTAGTGTGCTAGTGACATTTTTTATGATATTTCTTATCCCAAGAATCATTTTAACTTCAGTGAGATCTTTTATGTAAAACTTCTTTGATAATTATCTTTTAAAATTATTGAGCTTTTGAGTATTAGCCCCCATAATTAACATGCCAATTTTATTTAATTTACATACAAGACCTTTTTTTTTTAAAAGTTCAATAAAGCCTTCTAGTTGATCATACTTATGCCTTCATCTAGCTTATATTAAGAAGGATTACTATCTTGACATTCATTCATTCAAGACATAGATTTACCATTAATATAATGTTCAGTATTATACTAATTGATAGTTTAATGATAAGAGAGAATATATTTGTAAAAAACCTATATATTCTTTTTATTGGAACCCCTTAACAACAAGGCTTTTGTTATACCTTCTAGTTTTTTATATATTCTTCATTCATTTTATATTTTCATTGATTTTAAAATTCTTTCTCATCTTTAGGTAGTTTTGTTAGTATACAAGTGTTGTTCTTATAAAGACAATTCTTTCTTATTTTATATTGGTTATGGTGCTTTCATCTTTCATATATTATTTGATATTCTCATTAATGATAAGATTTTTAACATCAGTAAGCTCTGTTGTAATCAATCCATGAAAACTACTAATAGCTATAACAATGTCATCCCATATCTCGAGTAATAATGAGAGCAAGCATAAAACATGAATCATATTATCTAACTTGATGTTTATATAATTCAACTATCTTGTAATTAAGTTGAACTTTATCCTCTCCATGGTTAAATCTTAATCCTTTTTTTAGACTAAAGCTCTTGTATTAGCTATTAGGATAGTAATAAAGCTTCAAATAAAATTAAATAAAAAATAAGAGACTTGTTGCGTGCTAGAAAACCAGTTGCGGTATACTGAAAATTTACGCCTTAGCTTTGTCATGAAATCCAGCACACACATAGGTATTTAAAAAGTGAACAAGAAAATTCCAGAATTTTTACGTAGAAAACCTCGAAAAGAGGGAAAAAATCACGGGGCCTAGCCCAGAAAAAAGCTTCCACTATATATTTGTTTTAGTACAAGTTTTCCGATAACGGATTACATTGTATATGAAAGAAACAACTATGTGACAACGTGAGGTTAACGATTCTAGTAAGTAGACGATGGTGAACGCGAGCAATCACGTAGAAATGCGGGGAACAACTTGGCAAATGAGAACAATCATTGGCGAGAAATCAGAACAATCACCTGGTAGAAGTCAACATGATGGAGGCAAACGAGATTGGCGGCAAGGATCGGGCGACGGACGGTGGTGGTTGGCGACCGAGTGCGATGATTGTGCTTGGAGGATCTTTAGAGCTCTCTCCTCTCTCTTGCTTGAGCTCCTCTCATATGAGGAATGAGGGGCTATTTATAGATTGGAGGAGTGGCATCTCTGTAAATACATACAAAATCCGTACCACTCCACTTCATCGGACGGCTCATAATGATCCCTTTGATCATTTGATGTATTTTAAATATTTGAATGCTCAAATGAAGTCGGAACTTTGAGATCTTAGGCTTGTTGGATCCAACTTGTAGAGACGCTCGATTTGACTATAAACACTCCATGTTTAAGAGCTTTTTAGGGATTTAACTGATATCCCAAAGTTTCCAATGATATTTTAAGTGCTCGATCTCGACTAGTTTCAACTTCGGATCAGTTTTCTTTTAGCATCAAGATTCGTGCTTCGCCTAGTAGTATTTTAAGTGTCATATCAGTTGCCCCCTATTTTTGGATATCATTATTTCATTCATCCAAAAATATATATATGTCAAATACTTGAAGATAGCAAATTCTTCAATGAAATTTGAGCGTCCATTAACCACAAATTTTTAGAGAACAGATCTTCATGGGAGCACAATATTATGACTATAGAAGCAGATGTATGGCTGCGGATGAGTATAAGTATGTGCGGACACGAGATTTCGAGGTTACTTTCGCCCTGAAGCTTCAGGTGTCCGCCGCTGCGGGCATGCCGGCGTCTGTAGCGCCCATGACGCTCATCACCATGTGGACGACTGTAGCAATTGGTCAGCGCAATTGGCTAGTAGAATTCGCGCGATAGAAGCTGGTTCAGCGAGTCTGAAGCCGGGGTTTGGCTATCATCGGTACTGGTGCAGTGGCTAGCAGTTCGTGTATGGCGTCGCTGGTCGGGCGCTACGTTCAGGCGGTTGCTGCTGACGTGCTGTACCGCGCCATGAATAAGCGCTTTTGATTCGGCGATTTTGGCGATTTTGGACAGTTTTTGATAATTTTTTACCCTTTTACCTCTATAAGGTGTCTATAAAACCCCCAGGGGAAAGAAGGCACACACTTCTTTCTTCTTCTCTTCTTGAGTGAGGGTCGTTCGGGTCGATCAGGCTGGCGATTACATCGTTGTTCGATTTTCCCTCGAAGATCGACCTCGTCGGTCAGTTTGGAGGCGATCAAGGCCAATGGTACATACGTCGTTGCTCCGATTTTCCTAGAAAGAGGTGTCAACTGGCCTCGTCGGACCGTCCGGGTTTAGAGGCGATCAAGGCCGCGGTACTCGTCGTTGCGGTTTCCCTCGAAGAGGCGCCACCTCGTCGGATCATCCGGGTTTGGAAGGCGATCAAGGCGATACGCGTCGTTGTTCCGGTTTTCCCTCAAAGAGCGTCCGCCGCCGGACCGTCGGTTTGGAAGCGATCAAGGCCGCATACGTCATTGTTCGATTTTTCCTCGAAGAAGCGTCACCGCCTCGTCGGACCGTCGAGTTTGAGGCGATCAAGGCCGATACTTCGTTGTTCCGGTTTCCCTCGAAGCGTCAACCGCCGTCGGACCGTCCGGGTTTAGGCGATTAAGACTGCCGTCGTCGTTTTTCCCTCGAAAGCGTCAGCCCCTCGCCCGGACCGTTCGAGTTTAGGCAATCAGGGGCGATAATCGGAGCGGGGTTGGCAGCGATGCTCCGATGGTGGCGGCAGTGTTGATGGCGGTGACTGTGGGATGTAAGGAGAATGGCGGCGATGGTGTTGGCCGGCGAGATAGCGATAATTTGGCGGTACCGGATAGTATTCGCCGGCGATACCGGCGATAGTGGTCTGCAGCCGGGGTAATTCGGCAGCGGCAACCGTAATGATAATCGTGGCGGCCAGTCGGTAGTTAAGCGAAGAAATACCGGCTGATAATGGTAATGACGAAAAGGTGCGCATAGCCGGCGGCAAGTGAACGGCGCATGATGACCAGCGATGGTTGGCCGATTGGGTAATTAGCGGTATGGCAGCGATAGTGGCACAATGCGGCCAGCGTCTATCAGCGGGGATAACCGGACGATAGTGACCGGCGATGCCGGCGGTACCGGTAACCAGTAGTCGCAGATAACCGGCGATGAAGGGGATGGTCAGTAGCGGCAACCGATGTAACGGCAGTGGCGACGTCGATAATTAGCGAGATAACCGGCGAAAGATGCCAGGTCGGCGATAGTATCAGCAATGACCGATAAGATAATGCGGCGGTGGCCGGCGACATTAATGGCAACCGGCGGCGGGTAGTGGTAGCGGCAATGCCGGCAGTAGTGGCGGTGATAATGACATCCGGTATCAGCGAGATGGCCCGGCGGCGATGGTAGTGATCGACGCGATTACCAGCGATAGTTGGCAGCGGTGGCGGCAATGATGGTGATGGCGGACCGGTGATAGTGGTTGTGGCCGACGGAGGTGGTCGGCAGTAGCTGTGCGGCGTATGGCATGAATGTCGATGATCAGTAGGATACCGGTGATGATGGTGGTGACCGGCGAAGATTGCTAGCGATGGTCGGCGGCGATGACCGGTGACGGTAGTCGGCGGCGGTGACCGGCAACGGTGGTTGGCGGCCGACAAGGGTGGTCGAGCAACCGATAATCGGCGGCGGCCGCGTCGATGTGGCGTGGTAACCGAATGGTTGGCGGTCGACGAGATAACCGCAACCCAGCAGTAGTAAACGGTGGCAGCGCGTAGTCAAAGGATGACGAATGGTGACCGTGAAGATTGTTGGGATGGTGAGGCCGGTACGGGTCTTTGACTATCCAGGTTGTTTTCAATGTTACTCAATGACCTTAACTACGGAAGATGTTGAAGAATCGAGATTTTGACCCATCGAGGTTGTTTGTGGTGTTACCCGGATGTTTATGGAAGATGTTGAATTGAATTTGATGATTTTGACCTATCCAGATTGTTTGTCGCGTGTTACGATGATGTTAACCTGTGTGGAAGAGGTTGAATTGAATCCGCTGAGGATTTTTGACCTATCCGAGGTTATTTGTCAGAGTGTTACTCGATGACCTTAACCTGTATGGAAGATGTTGAATTGAATCCGCTGAGGATTTTTGACCCATCCGAGGTTGTTTGTCAGGGTGTTACCCGATGACGTTAACCTGTATGGAAGAGGTTGAATTGAATCTGCTGAGAATTCTTGACCTATCCAAGGTTGTTTGTGAGGGTGTTACTGATGACGTTAACCTGTATGGAAGAGGTTGAATTGAATCCGTTGAGGAATTTGACCCATCCGAGGTTGTTTGTCAGAGTGTTACCCGATGACGTTAACTTGTGTGGAAGGAGTCGTAGGAAGTCCACCAAGGACCTTTTGACCTATCCTAGGTTGTTTGTCAGAGTCTTTGCTCGATGACGTTAACATGTGTGGAAGAGGTCGTAGGAAGTCCACTAAGGACCTTTTGACCCATCCTAGGTTGTTTGTCGAGTCTTTGCTCGATGGCTTAACCTATGGAAGAGGTCGAAAGTCCACCAAGTGGACCTTTTGACCCATCCTAGGTTGTTTGTCAGAGTCTTTGCTTGATGACGTTAAACTGTATGGAAGAGGTCGTAGGAAGTCTACCAAGGACCTTTTGACCCATCCTAGGGTTGTGAGTCTTTGCTCGATTACGTTAACCTATAGAAGAGGTAGGAAGTCCACCAAGGACCTTTTGACCTATCCTAGGTTGTTTGTCAGAATCTTTGCTCGATGATGTTAACCTGTATGGAAGAGGTCGTAGGAAGTCCACCAAGGACCTTTTGACCTATCCTAGGTTGTTTCTCAGAATTTTTGCTCGATGACGTTAACTTGTATGGAAGAGATCGATTAAAACATTCATTTGTAGTTGTAGCCAAAGTTGCTCTTTAACCTTGGCCTTTTTCATTAGTATTACTGACTTGCTTCTCGAACTGATAATCAATTAGATATCCAGAATATCAATTTGGATAATCTTTTAAGATTAAGATTTGCCCCGTTTACAAAATCAAGGAGGCAGTTTGATGAATCATCATTCTTCGCTTGCGCTACTTAAAAGCTTGAAATGCTACATCTCGATGGTGGTTTTGATCTTGTTGGGAACTTGGCCATACAAGATGATATAATGGGAATCGCTTCCCTGAGCCAAACTCATGCTAACTAGTTGCGGTAGAGTGAAAGTTTACTTTGTTGTGAATCCAAAGATACACACGTATTTAAAGAGTGGACAAGAAAACTCCAGAATTTTTACGTGAAAAATCTTGAAAAGAGGGAAAAAACCATGGGGCCTAGCCCAGTAAAAAGCTTCCACTATATATTTATTTTGGAGTACAAGTTTTCCGATAACGGATTACAGTATATGAGAAAGAAACAACTATGTGACAACGATCGGGTTGTAGATTCTTGTAGTTCGATGATGGTGAAGCAGCAATCAGGTAGAAATCTGAGGAACAATTCTTTGGCAGAAATGTAGAACAATCGCGGCGGAATAATCACCGGTAGAAATCATCATGATGGAGGCAGATTGAAGCTAGGGATCAACAAGGCCCGGTGACGGGTTGGTGACCGTCAGTGGCGCACGGTGTGCTTGGAGGATCTTTAAAGCTCTCTCTCTCTTGCTCCTCATATGAGGAATGAGGGTATTTATAGATGAAGGAGTGGCGTCTCATACATACAAAACCCGTATACACTTCATCGGACGGCTCACAATGATCCCTTTGATCATTTGATGTAGTTTAAATATTTGAATGCTCAAATGAAGCCGGAATTTTGAGATCTTAGGCTTGTTAGATCCGCTCGAGACGCCGATTTGACTATAAACATCCATGTTTAAGAGCTTTTTAGGGATTTAAGCGATACCCCAAAGTTTCCAATGATATTTTAAGTGCTCGATCTCGACCAGTTTCAACTTCGGATTAGTTTGCTTTTAGCATCAAGATTCGTGCTTCGTCTAGTAGTATTTTAAGTATCATATCAAGACTAAATACACCAAAGATATCAAAACACAAGTCACAAGTTTACTCTATCCCACAATTGTACAAAAATAAAACATTATGCTAAGTTTCAAAAGTGGTGTATTGTGAGAGATTAATGAGGACTAAGGTGCTAACATTGCTTCTTTCTTATTCCTATCGCCTTATGTCTTCCTCTTCTATCCAAATCAGGTGTGAATTCTGTTACCATTATGTTAAAAAAGTATACATTAATTGAATTATGTGGACATCATATATAGAGAGAGAGAGAGAGAGAGAGAGAGAGAGAGATCTTCAAGATCTTATTATTAAACATATTTTTCCATAGCGAAGAAAGTTTTTTTTTCCTTCCGATTAAGGACTTAATTTACTAAAAAAATGAAATCGTATTTTTTGGCCGCTTATTTTATTAATCATGTCCACAACGTGAAATTGGTTTAACCGTACGACGAAACGTCGCCTCGCGTTTTTGAAGTCTTTAAAGCAGAAGAGCTCAGGTCAAATTTAAAAAAATCTTTATGGTCGTCCGCGACGCTTGGAATTTACGGCGAAACGCAGAGATGAGAATAGCCCATTTTTTTTTTCTTTTTTTAAACTCAATCTGGATTTTAATTTAATTGATCTTCATAATTTTGATGATTAATTTTAATGTTTAGACATTTTAATAATAATTTGGGGTTAATTTGATGTTAAATTTAAAAATGATTAATCAAGGTGTGGCTTCAAGTTCTAGTAGTCCGCAATGAACAACCAATCTATTATATATATATAACAAATATGTGTGTGCAAATATGTGTCAAAAAGAGAGAGAGAGAGAGAGAGAGAGAGAGAGAGAGAGAGAGGTGATACCAAAACATAACAAAAGGTTCTATCAACTAAACACATCATATAAATGAAAGTTAGTAATGCACCTTGATCTATTAATTCAAAGATTCAAAATTTAATTTTCAACTAGATCTTGATTCAAATTCTTATACATATATAATAATATTAAATTTTATAAATGTCTAAAAAACAAAAAAAAAAAAAAAAAAAAACAAAAAAAACATCATATAAAGAAACTTAAGCCAAAGTAAAATTTTAATCAAGAAACAAATTTCATTCATTAAATTTATTTTAAAATAAACATAACATAATTTTATTACTTAACCATATATTTCACTCACCCAAACTATATCCTAACCCAATATATTTCTTATATATACATAACATCTTACAAAAGGATCAAAGACTACTGTGGCATTTGAAACTTAAAATAGAAAACAAAATCTATTTACATTTCAAATGGATGGATGACAGTCCTTCCCAGTTCTTCTTTCAAAACTAGTGAATAAACTATAACATAATAACTACAGGAAATGCCCAAACAGCTTAACGCTATTCTCTTCTCTTCTCCGACTGCTGCTTCTGGTGACTGTGCACTGATCAGTCCGTCCATGGCTTTCCTCGCCAGTTCATATCCAGCGAAGTTCATGGCGCCCAAAGGAGCTATCCAAAAGAACCTGGGAACAGCTCCTTTGAAGAGGCCGAGAGGACCCTCTCGGCGAAGAATGGTGAAGGCGACGGCCTGCATCGACACGGGAAGGCCCGGCGTTGAAGTCATCATTCTCGTCTTCATCACGTCGAAGGGAGTGGTGATGATGGCGGCGAGGCCGCCGGAGAGCGCGCCGACGGCGATGGTCTCCCATGGCTCGAGATCACGCCTAAGAATGTTCTGTGCGGTCTAAGAAAGGTGCATGGATGTGAGAATTCAGATGCTTACTTTGAGAGGGAGAAGGTTGTAGATTTGAAGCTTTGTGAATTTTACAATGGGAATAAATGTCAAATTCGGAAGCTTTTTGAAATGAAGATGAGAGAGGGTTCATAGAACTATGATTGAGTGTTTGAATGGATTGCATGTGAGCAAATCTGAATTACTCGTTAACTTTCACAGAATACTCGATGATAACTGTCACTAAGGGTCAACTTAGGGTGGCAACATTTTATGATAAAAATGGTTGAATGATTTTTTGAAAAGAGTATTATAATTTTGAGAGATGTATATACAATAATTTTTAATGTAATATTAAATATATGAGTATTATTTATGTAAATATTATAGTTTATGTATTAAATATATAAATATGTAAGAATTATGTGCTATGTATGTCAATCCCATATATTTATTTAGAAGATTTACATACATATTACATAATTCTTATGTATTTGCATATCTCATACCTAAAGTTTGATATTTATATTTATAACATCTTTCTCATGCATGAAAAGGTGTATTCATTTTAAAAAGATAATAATAATGATATTTTTGATGTGATGCTAAAGATTTAAGTATTATATATATATCAAACATTATACATTCGATATGTAAATATATAATAATTATGTGGTATGAATGCAAATGCCTCAATTTTTTTCAAAAGAATCAAAAGTTTTTTTATGGCTATATTCAAGCAGATTTTATTATAAAAATATCTTATTATAGAATTTTCTAAAAAGCAAGATGTAACCAGTCAAACAGATTTTTGGACAAAAAAAAAAGAAAAAAGCTATGAAAAACATCCTCAAATAGACCCAAAGTATAAATACGTTTTTTTAAAGTTTAAAAAAAATAAATAAAAAAATCTAACTTTCAATAAGTACTCCGGAACTGAACGAGACATACCTTCTTTGCCTCTGCATAAAGACCCATGCCCGCAACATAAAAGGAACCTCACGACAAAGTGTGGCAGCAGTTCCACGAAAGAAACCATTAATGCCATCTTGTTGAAAGGTACCCACAATGGCCTCTCCTACATTATCATAGAGACCTTGCAATCTTTGTTTCAGCACCTCGCATGGAATTCGAACAGCTGTTCCTAAGAAAGTGCTGCAAAAGACGCCATAGATTGCACCTGATAAGAAAATATATATATTATTCAGACTGCATAATAAAATATTTATTTCAAATTTTATTGAACAGAAATTTGTTTAGGGGTGGCGGATAGATAAATGAATAGATTGAAAAAGTCTGAAAGTGTAAGAAATAAGATATAATAAACGAGGGTTCTTAGAAAGGAAGTGTGGTGTGTCAAATCCTCCAGCATCTATCATGTTTGCAAGTTAGTTTCGAGTTAAATTCCAAATGGCAGATCTATCAAATAAGACAGTACTTAAGCGATTTTGTCTTATGGTAAGGACTTCTTAATATAATACAAAAGTTTTCTAAAGGTGCAAGCTCCCATGATCAATTAATTTTCTCGTAAATTTTATGATGCATTGTTTAGTAGTAGCAATTTGATTTGAGTAGAGAAATTCATTAATAGGGAGTAAATAGTAAGGGAAATAACACTCAAATTGATCTAAATAACATAATTTCAACATCCTGATTTATCATAAACTAAGTATAATAAATACATTGAGTCACAGACTCACAGCTAACATGAAAGTAATGACAAGCACAAACTTGAGCTCAAATTTGATTTGAACTCATATATTTCGAATTTGGCTATCACTATTAAGTTTTTTTAAGTTTTAATATCAAGTCATTATAAGTTCAAATCTAAATCATTTATAAAATGATCTTATGCTTAAATTAAAAGATATTAATTGAATGAAATTAATCATTTAAAATTTAAATTTAAAATTTATTAGCTCATCAAATTGTTTGTTAGGAGTGATAAATTAATAAAATCTTGCTAAAGGAACCAATATCAAATTAAGTATATCGTTATATTCAAATAATCTGTCTTGAAGTAAGGCGTGGTGCGTAATTCCCGTCGCACATACGCGTAATTTTATCGTCGAATGTGTAGCGTAAAATTATGATTTAGGAACCTTAGCAGGTGATTTATCTCCCAAATAACATCGTTAAATTCTGTCCAATTGTAGTATGTAATATGTTCCCCGATGACTTTCTTGAGCTGTGAATTTTAAGTGCATTTTGATTGGACAAAAAATATACAATTACTTTAAAGTTGGCTTGGATTTATCTCCTTAAATAAACATCTCATAACCATTGTCAAATTAAGTATATCATTATATTCTCAAATAATCTCTAATAGGAGGGTGGCGTGTGTCCTGTCACATAATTTTGCCACCAAATAAGCGTAAATTACAATTACGTGAGTCCTCTAAGCAGTGGTTTATTTCCAAATGACATCATTAAATTACAATCACGGTTGTAGCATGTATGTTCCCCAATGTTGACCTGGTGATTTCATTTAAAATTAAGTAAATGACATAGAGGTTAAATCTTCAATCAAATCAATTAAATTCAATTCGATTTGAAAATTCGGCTTCATAATGCGTCGAAAGCATCAAAAATAATTAAATAGAAAATATCAAATCAATTAAGGATCAATCAAATAATTAAAATCAAATTTTTAATGAAATTACACGCATATCGAAGTCGGGAAGCCCCGACAACGTCCGAACGACCTCCGTTTGCGAAATTGATCGTTGTTTGCGGCGTCAATTATCAAACAACGCCTTAGAGACCGATTCGGTATCGCGGACATCGGTCAATTCAATCGTCGCACAATTTAGACCTAACTTCCGCCGGCCGTCGGCGTTGTCAAAACGACCTCCGATCCACGAAATTGATGCGTTCGTTGGACAACACTAAATTGACACCTTGTTGGGGTTTATTGCATAAATGTCATAATAATATTTAATTATAATTAAAGTGACTAATGTGCAATCCCCCCTCTAATCCCCACTAACCCTCAAACATCCAATGGAATTAGCGGCCAATTCTATGGTTACCATTAAGCAATAATCGAGCGGTCTCAAAAACGAAAAGCAGGCGTTGACCTCATTTCACGATCCTCTCTCTCATTTGGACTCTTTCCTCTCTCTGATCACGGCATTCTCCCCTCGATCCTCTCTTTTTTCTCTGGTCTCTCTCTCCCGGCGATTCCTCTTTTTCTCGGTTCCAATCAGCCTGACCCTCTCTCTCTCTCGTTCTGCTTTGGGCCCCCTCCTCTCGAGCTCCCTGCGGTTCCTTGCTCTCTCTCGGTTGAAGCAGAACCCTAGCGAACAACAGAGGACTCGATCCTTCCTAATCTCTTCCAACCGAAACCCCCAGGTTGTTTCGTTTCAATCTTAAGCTATATTTTTGCTATGTGGGTTTCTCTTGAAGGAAATGGTTTTGACTTATCCTTATCGTTTATGGTTGGATTCTTTTTTTTTATGCACTAAGATGAAAAGATAATCTTTGGTTATGGTGTAATGTGCGACTTTTCTATTTATTGATCTTTGAGCAAACCAAGTAGCCATCCCTTCCCACTGTTTTGTTTTTTATCCTTTGCTCAGTGTCTTGCCATCTCCAGTTAACTTCAACATACGGAAAGCGATTCTAAAAAAAAAGAGAAGTTTTCTTGCATGTGATCAAAAAAAAAATTAATTATTGGTTCACACTTTGTGGTGATAGCCTTTAGCTTCGGTTTTCCCACTTTCATTACGGATCTCTTATTTAGGTTCATCATTTGTTCTTGGTATCCTTTATTAACTCGATTTTGTGAAAGATTGCATTTTAGAAGTAGTTAATATTGACAATTACAAGTGTATTCCGGATGTGAGGAGTAAGGGAAAGGGGGATATTCTTGAAGAGAATGTTCAAACTTGCGACCAAACTTGTGAAAAAGGATAGAGTTTTAATGAATTTAATGGAGCTTTATTTCTAGTGTTTGTGTTTAATCTCTAAACCATTGTGGAGCTGGAATCATTGTTGACCTACAAAGATTCTTTCCAATTTTATCAAATAGCAAGTCCATTTGATATAAAAAAAAAAAAGAGAGAGTCCTTACATACATGTTCATGGCATATAACAAAAAATGTTGAACAAAATTAAATCTTCTCTTAGATTCATGTTATGGGAATGATGCAATGCTTGCTGAAATTATTTTACCTAAGAGGAAATCCATTGATTGGCTTTTCTAAAGGGATAATGCATGCTGAAAATATTTTTACTAGAGAGAAATTAAATCGATTTGCTTCTAATGTGTATGATACATGCTGAAAGTATTTTTATGAAAGGGAAAACTATTAGCTTGTTGTTTAGAGGCATAAAGCATGCTGAAATTTATTTTTTAGGAAATCAATTAGTTTGCTATCTAAAGATGTGATGCTTGCTGAAAATTTTTTTTATTTGGGGAAGTTTGAAAATCGATAAGGAAGGATGTATGCTTAAATATCATACTATTTGTTCTCCCATGAATTTCATGACTTTGCTTTAATTGATTTCCTATGAAGGGAATTTTATATATATCATGCCTCTTTCATATAAGCTTTAATTTGTGATATAAGTCACCATGTTCTCCAAGTAGGAAATCTTATCTTATCAAAATTTGAGTGGTGTCTCCATACCTTTACATGTCTTTCTTGACATGGTGGGTAGGCAGTCTCTGGCAACCCCATGTGGGGAGGCCGGGAGCTTTGTAAATTTTGATTATTATGCTAATCAAATATACATGCAGACTTTCTTTTGTTTACATTGAATGTGAGCTTTAAATTTGTGATATAATACCATGTTCTCCAACATGGTAGGGAAATCTTATCTTATCAAAATTTATGAGTCTCACGACATACACTATACATGTCTTTTTTTTACATGGTGAGCGGTGGATCTCTCATGCATGTGGGGGAGTTTGTAAACGATTATTATGCTCTAATCAAATATACACGCGACTTTCTTTTTTATTTATATCGAGCTTTAAATTTTGTGATATAAGTACCTATGTTCTCCAACATGGTAGAAAATCTTATCTTATCAAAATTTGGCTGGTGTCTCCACATACACCATACATGTCTTTCTTGGCGTGGTGGCAGGTCTCTGTACATGTGGGGAGCAGGAAGTTGTAAATTTTGATTATTTTGCTCTTAACTAAATGCATGCAAAACTTTAAATTTATTCTTATGTCTCTACGTATTTCTCCAACAGGAAAACTTGTTATCTTTATGCATTACTTCATGGTGGGAAATAAATTCATGCTGTCTACACCATGCGCCTTTCTTGGCGTGGTGGAAGACTAGTCTCAGTAGCCCCACATGCGGGGATGACGGAGACGAAATTTTCAAAATAAAAGAAGGTGAAATATGTATAAATGCTTATACTTTAATTTCATATACATGTGAATGCAAATTTATTCATCTTTAGTCGTTACATTGTTCCAATGCGTGGGAAACACTACGTTCGCGTTGTTCCGGCGTGGGGAAAATCTTCTATAAGTGCTCACGTTATGCGAAATGTCTTGTATACACCTTTCTTGGCGTGGTGGGCAAATAAATTCGTCAGATCTCACGACATTACATACCGCTTTCTTGGCGTGGTGGGAAGACCAGTCCCAAGTAGCCTATGTGGAGATGGCCAGGAACTGAAATTTTCTTTAAAAAAAAAGTAGATGAAAAGAAAGGATGAAATGCTTAGGTTAACATGTTGGCTTAAAATCTCTCGATATATGAATACTCATTCTTATCTATAATGAAGTATCTTATTTATGGCAGTATGACATAAAGTGGATTCTATCTAGCATGTTATGGAATACATATTAGACATATGCTCAAACTTAAATGCCTCCCCTACTTTACTTGTCATTCACCATGATTTACATGAGACATGAAGAACAAAAGCAACAATATGAAATAAATTAAATCTACCATATGACATGACATATATCGACAAGATATCAAAAAAATGGTTAAGTTAGAAAAGAAACTCACAGTATATTACACTTAACCCTTTATGCAAGATTGAAAAAACTAAACTTGTGGTATAAGGGAGAAAAGGAGAGTAGAAAATGTAAGTATTGTGAAGGAAATCCCCTCTTATTTATAGGCTTCTTAGCCCTCTCCTTTTGCCACTATTCTTATGGCATCGACATGGCGCCGTCATAAATTGTGAGAGCTAATGTAATGTCATTTGTCATATGTGCATGCGTCATGGGCATGTAATGGCATGTGCATCTTTCTTCTTTGAAGAGGAAAATAAAGTCTTTCATATCTTAATAAATTTAATGAGTATTGTCCCCACTACTTGCATGTGAGGGAGGTGGATTTAATTAATCCTTGCCTCTTTTAAATGAAATATGACATCTATATTTTTATATTTCCTCTCCTTATCAAGAGAAATGAATGGCTATGGGTATTTGATCATATGGGCTTTCAAAATGATTTATTTTAACTTTATGATTTGAAAAAAAAGTTTTAAATCAAATGTTCATTTAGGCCCATCACTTTATATTTGATCATATGGGAAATGATTTATTTAGCCCTTTATGTTTGATTTGCACATAAAGTTTTAGAATCAATCAAAATCAAATTCCCTTTATATTTGATCGTATGAAAATGATTTTTAGCCTGTTTGATTTGCGTAAAGAAAGGTTTTTTGAAATCTCATCATTAGGCATCATATATTTGATCTATTAAAATGATTGTTTTGTCTTTATGTTTGCTGATTTGCCTAAAGAAAAGGTTTTTTAATCAAATCTAAACTCATTCTAGGCATCACTTTTATTTGATCATATAGGCCCAAAATAATTTATTTTAGTCTTTTATGTTTGATTCTTGCATAAAGAAAGGTTTTAGTCAAATCAAATCTACTCATTCATATTTTATATTTGATCATATGGGCCTTCAAAAAATGGTTATTTAGCATTTATGTTCTTGATTTTATAAAGAAAGGTTTTAGAAATCAAATCTCATTCCGCTTATATTTGATATGCCTTGAAATGATTTATTTTAATCCATTTATGTTTCTTGATTCATAAAAAGATTTTAGTCAAATCAAATCTGCTTCATTAGTCACTTTATATTTGATCGTACAAATATTATTTATGTTTCTTGATTTAACAAAATCAAATCTTTGCTTCATTCAGACTTTATATTTGATCAGTGCTTCAATAATTTATTTGAATCTCGTTGATTTGTGACATAAAGAGGTGTTTTAAAATAATATAAATATCATATTTTCAAGAGCAGTTATTATCGGTTTGTCTTGGACCGGTCAGTTAATAACAAAAATATTAAAACTCATGCTTGCATTACAATCACGTCAAAACAAAAGAATAGATCTTTACTTCCGGTTTGGTCTTGGGGCTAGTTATAAAATGTCATTGAAAAAACTGCAAATTGAGCCTGCTTTATTTAGACATTTAATGTTAAATGCATTTTAAGAAACGGATATGTATGTTGAAATATTCAACAATGGGTGTGTAAGTTAGGTATAAAACAAAAAACGGTCTTACATAATCGGTTTGGTCTTGGTAGAATTAGGTTAAAACTCAAAATCAAAATTGACATATAAACTCCATAATTAATATAATTAAAAAATATCAAGATATGAATATCTGTCAAATCTAAAAGAAAGATCTTATCATTTGGTCTTTATTAAAAATGTGATATTATAAAATTTAAAATTAATATATCGAGAAATCATCATATATATTTATTAAAGTGGATAAGGTTTTGAAGGATTATCTTCTTGAGATAATGAATTTACGTCCTCAGAAAAGCGGATAGAGTAGTTATCGATTGATATTAACCCAGGATCGAGAAGGGTAATTATAATTAAAATTTGATGATAAATGATCATATATTCAAATCTAAAATCAATCATAAAATGATCAAATTCAAAGAAAAAAAATAAAAAATGAAATTAATTATTTAAATTAAAACTAAAATAATAAATAATAATCTACCCTCCATTGTTTGTCTTGGATGACAAATTAAGAAAACTTTTTTCATGAAAAGCGATGTCAATTAAATACATGCTTACCTCAAATATTCTAAAGCGTGGGGCGTGGTGTCCTTATCGCGTGATTTTGTGATATGGCACCACATAAATGGCGGTTAGCCTCGGCCGGGTGGTTCGCGCGATATGGCACCACTAAATTACGGTCCGCGGCGCGGTATGTTCCCCGCTTTGCTCTTTGGTGAAATGTAGAATGTATTTGGTTGGGCAAAAGCCTATGTTAGCTAAGGTTGACTTATATTTGTCCCCAGACAAACTCCACCCAGTCTGGACACCCGCGGCGGCGTAACCCGTGTTCTTGACAAGGATCCGGTCGGGTTGGTACGACCTCCTCGGAAGTGACGGGATCGACGGCGGGATATGAGAACCATGGGATCTTGATGGCGCGTCATCGTTCCCCACAAAAGTTTAAAGTTAAAATAATAAATTTCATAAGTTCTAAGTTCCACTCTAATTATATACTTTGTTCTTTAACGATTCATTGCACTTGTCGAAAGTGCTTCTCGGTATTGGGAGTAATTAACTATAGAGCTTGCATAGGAAACACAACCAGATATAAAAGTTCTCACCAAATGAGAACGAAATCTGGGTAGTGTCTTATCTACTATTCATGCAAATTATCGTACACTTAAACAACTCTTTTCTTTTTTTGAAGAGTTGGAGAATTCGGATCCATGATTTCACTCCATTTGGGGATAGGTTTCTCTTTCCATCTTTGGTAGTCAATCTAAGTTATAATTGCGATTGGAGTATATATATATATATATATATATATATAAAAGAATCAAATAAGAAATGAAAATGAAATGAGAAATGAATGGCATTACTAACAGTATTTGACTCTCGGCGTTAAGCATGACATCCGTTGTAGCCATCATCAATCTTTGAAGCATCGGGTTACCATCAGGTTTGGTAGCGTTGACTTCAAAATTTATTGAGCAAGTTCTTTGTAACTGAAAGTACGTCAGATGTGCGACAATCTCTAGGCGTTGAAGTTGTGACCCTACTGTAGGATCACTTCAAAACAATCGGTCTTTGAGAGGCCCGCGGAGACACCAATCATGAAGAAGGTTGTTCTTTGCGGTCTCTTTGTCCTCGAATAATGCAATCCGTGAACCATTCACCCAGGCGTGATCTTTGAAAGCTTCTTCTCAGGCAGAACTGGAGAGCAACGAAGAAAAGAAATCTTGAGTGCTCAACTTAATGTCGCGGTAACACACTATGGAACCGGTGAGTGTTCCACCTCGGTTTGACAACCTTAAGTGGGTTAACGGAACGACTCTTGGTCGACTCAGCGATCCTTACGGACCCCACGTCAGTTCCGACTCCTCTGAAGCAACTATATCCCAGTGCATCGGGTTCTCAAGTTGCGAGAGGCGATGAAAAAAAAATAAGGTCTGTCGAGGATCTTGTGCTCCAAGAGACCTCATACTCAATGCGGGGCCGACCAATCCATGTCCCACGGTGAACATCTGGGTGTGACACTTGGACAGCGTGTCCAGAATCCACCGAAGGTCCGGTGGAAAGGTAAGCAGAATATGGGCTGGCCTCAAAAGAAATTCAGAAAAGGCATGGCGTGACATGTGTGAATTCAGATCCGACTCAAATCTCGGCCGGAGCTAAAGAGGGTCCGATGATAAAAATTTGGCGCGGAGAAGAATCCTCGGATCCGTCATCAATTCCATCCCATCAAGAGGAGGTTAACTTGATCGAAGCCCTCGAAGAAATTTGATTCCACACTTGGAATCGAAGTTCATGGAGACGCCGTCACAGAAGGGCGAAGAAGAAGAGGAGGCAACATGAAGTAGTGTATATGGTGCAAGTGATGGCCGTCATGTGTCTGTATCAACCGTAAATGCGACGATTACCTCCTCAACGAAGAACAACAAAATGTTCAAATAGAGGAAGCATCCTCGAGTCTTGAGAGGAACAACAAGAAGAAGAAGAAAGGGAAGAAAATCCCACCGTCTTATACTTTGGCGGTAGAAAAAAATTGACGTCGGATGAAAGCCGAAAAAAAAAATGCTCGTTGAATATGAAAATGAGCGAAATGATGATCTGAGATATGCGATGATGCGATTAATGCGAGAAATATTCGGCAGTCAACACCTGTCCCCAAATAATCATCAAGCCTCAGAATACGCCAATCCTCCAATAAATTTGATCTCACATGCTTCAAGGGTCCAAATTGAGCCTGAAGCGAGGATTGAAATAAATGAGTCGTGCTTCTCGAGAATATACTATATCAAAGCGTGGACTCTCAACTTGATATTATCTTGAATGAGAAGATTAAAGTTGTTATAGGCTGCGGCGAAAAATTGGTGAGCAAAGGTATCCGTATCTGAGTATGATCAAATTATCAAAGGGATATTCAATGCCAAAGTTCAATCTATTGACGGAAATGGTAATCCCAAGCGACATCAGCGATTCAAAGCATCCTGTGGCGGTAATGATGATTATTATTCGATTAGTCGATAATTTAACTTAGCTTTGAATGGTATCTTGAGTTATCAAATGACTTCGGTCGACTTTTGCGAACTTGAAAATATGTTCGTTAAAGGTTGCATTCAAGAAAACAACCATTGATCTGTGAGAAGAGGAAGAAAGGCGAATTCGATGCGATATATTATGCGTTGGCGAAATATAGTATGAAATGTGAACAACAATTAGAAGAAGAGCATGCAATTCAATTCGATGGGCAACATTGATGATAAGATGGCGCTTATCTTTCGTAAATTACCACATTTCAAGAGCTACTTGATAGGGTGGCTAAATTTGAGAAATTAAATTTATCCGTTCAGATGGCGAAGATAAATCAAGAGCAAAAGCTCTAGACAAAGAAAGGTGAAAGCATTTCACCTCATACAAGAAGGATCTGAATAAGCGTTAGTCGTGACAAAGAAAATTTTATCAAGAAAAAGCAAGGCGGTCATTCAATCGCTCCACAGCTCATACTTGGAGGTAATGATGTACCCGAGGTCGTGAAGTGGCGACCAAAACAAGGAGCGAATGACTCGATGGCACCCTAAAGAAAAGCTGAACAAAGAGTATTCTTTTAAGAGAAAGTGTGCCAAATTGTTTAAACATGCACTCAAAGTAGGTCTCCAACTACCGTGTAAAAGACCAAGAGGTGACAAGCGGATAATCTAATTATTGCCCATCATTGGTGCTCGGCCATCCCTGAAGATTGTTACATTTTCAAAGATTGGCTGGCGAAAATATAGAAATGGAGAATTCACATTGTCGGACGGTGTATTGGTGCGTCAGAAGAAAGAATCCAAGTAATCACCTCATCTCCGATCTTATCAAGCAATGATAAAGGAAGGCGATGATGATGAAGGATGGCGGTAGCGATCTAAAAAAAAAGTAAAATGTTGAAAACAATTGGAAGGCGTTCGTATTGATGGAAATCACCACTGAGCCGTGAGTTGAGATGAAACAAAACTGAAAGGCTATCTCGAAAAGACTAGCCAAATACCGATGGAAGGCTAAGAAACACCAAACAAAAATAAACTAAATAAAAGAAGAAGAAGATAGCACAAAATATTACTACTACTATAATTAGCGTAACACGATCATCAATAATATGAAGATTATGTCTGATAAAGGCCTATTACGCTTGCAGAATTCATTACAAATCTTCATATCAATGAAGAAGCAGTGGAAGAAGCTGAAGAACTTTCTACTGAGTCTTGCTTGATGATGCATGAAGTTGACAGCAACTTAGAGGAACTCTGTTTCCCAGATGAAGATGAACCAGAGCTCACCATATCAACAAACATAAAAAATATAAAGCGGCGGTGATTACGAATCTTAGTCTATCATTAGGCGAGCGAAGCGGAATCTTTGAGTTATCGAAGATCGATGATGAAGTAGCTCAATGCGTTGAGAAGTGGTGAGTCTTACCATCCCAACGAGGAAAAGCCAATGAATAAAGATAAAGGAAAAGAAATTGAAATCAATGAAAGAGTTATCCCTAATTCAAATAAGAAGCCTTCATCAAAAGGGATCGACTACAATATTTTATCCCATCTAAGGAAAATTCCGGCCGACTTAGTTTATCTGAAGCACTTAATGTCGAAGATCTCCGTAACACCTTAATTGAAGCTCTCAAAGAGCGGAAAATTTGAAGCATATTTTGTTGGATTTGTCTACGGAGACCGTAGAGCCTCCAAGTCACATTTTGAAGATGATCTAATTCACAGCGCCTCTGTATATTACGGTAGAAAGTGATGAAATTATAATCTGGATCTTAATTGATCCGTTCCTCAATCTTATGACTTGAGAACTCTTAGATGGCTATCTCGATGTACAACATCAGGATGAGATAAAGTCATGGTTCAAGGTTTCAATGAGAAGGGAATGACTATCGGGTCATTCGTCCTCTTAAATTTGGAGACTCTACACCTAAATTTCATGTGATCGATCAGATACTTCATTGAGCCCTGTCGACCATGGCTTCATAAGTATGGTATTGTCCCATCTACATTGCATCGATGTATATATACAAAGGATGGAGAAGAATGCCAAATTGGGTGACAACCTGCGGTGCATGAAATGAAGATTTATCAAGATGCTTATTTCCTTCAGGGGAATTAAAGCTAACAAAACAATTAGCAAAATCATACTTCAAAACCCATAAAAGAACAAGTCAAGAAGAAGGGAGAAGATAAAATGAATAAAGGAAAAGAGGTTGTCCCAAATATTCTTAGGGATATAAAGAACAGACCAAAATCAATAACACTGTCCCTCATCTAGGCAGTGATATTGAAGAAGAAGACGAATGTGTTCCTTCTAAATCCAAAGGTCCATGACTCTTCAGTAAAGCTCGGGAGGAAGAACATTTTGACTCGATTATGAGTTTGAATGCTTTTGAAGGTGCAATGCACCTACTTTTAATAATCCATCAAGAGACTACTCGTAGTCACTCTTCCTCCCCATATTTTAAAGAAATCACCCTCAAACTCACAAAGTCGAGGCGGGTGACCTTCTATGTACCTCCTCTCACGGAAAACACGGGCAGCTGTTTTATAAATCAGGGTGTCAAGAAGAGAATCATTGATGCAACTATCGAAGAAGAAGAAGCTATGCCCACAAGGATACCAAAATATTACTCTCAAGATGCAAAACCTAATGCAAACATGGGGTCCAAGTGGGCAGTAAGCAGGACTAAGCTCTTTGAAATGATGTGGTACCAAAGGTTCTCAAACCATTGGTAAGAAACAAACACACTACCAAAGGCCTTGGTTTCATCCAAGGTCCTGAATATACCATTGCAGTATAAGGAATAAGTGAGAGTGATGATGAAGATGAGAATGTCATTCTTATTAGTCTCGAATAATGAAGAAGTAGAAGCAGTGGCGCAGAAGAGCTTGAAGATGGTGGGGAGGCATTATGGATGAACAAAGAAATTAATTTGGGATAGGGAGGATCCTGCGTTCATCGGCTACTTCAAGATAAAGTGGAAGAATTAAAACCTTGCTCGTGAATTGAGGACTTTTGCTTGGACATATGCTGAAATGCCTTATCCCCGATATAGCGGTTCACAACAGATTAAGCGTCGATCAAGCCTCTGAATGAGATTGGAGGTTGAAGAACGGTAATTGTAGAAACCAAGAAGCTCATTGAAGCTCGTTTTATTGAGAAGAAAAAATCTGGATAGCTAATATTGTCTGAAAAGAAGAATGGTGGTCGTATGCATCGACTTGAGGATTTAAACAAAACATGTCCAAGGATGACTTTCTTC
This sequence comes from Cymbidium sinense, assembly GCA_021442155.1. Taxonomy (NCBI): domain Eukaryota; kingdom Viridiplantae; phylum Streptophyta; class Magnoliopsida; order Asparagales; family Orchidaceae; genus Cymbidium; species Cymbidium sinense. Next base: position 89,378,597 of record CM038215.1, read on the forward strand.
TTATCGAAGCGTTAGTGGATAACACTTCAAAACGACATGTTCTCTCATTTATGGATGGATCGTCGGTTACAATCAAATCAAGATGGCTCACGAAGATGAGAAGCATACCTCATTCAGACGCCCTTGGCATATATTGCTACGCTTTCGCCTGAAGAATCTTTGGGCTACATACCAAAGCTATGACACGAATCTTTGGCAGTTGATTCATCAAAAGTAGAGTCTTATGTTGATGACCTCGTTGTCAAGAGTATAGATCGGATCATCTCGATGATTTAAGGATTGTCCTTGAAAGAATCAATCGATCTCAAGATGAATCCTCTCAAATGCTTTTAGTCTCTTGGAAAGTTCCTTGGATATGTTGTGCGTGGAGGATTGAAATCGATCCCAACAAAATCAAAGCGATTGTCGAAATGCCTCCTCAAAGTCTTGTCAACTTCGCTCCATCTGAGGACATCTCGCATTCATTAGAAGATTTATATCAAATCAAGTGGATGTCGACTTTGCAAAATTAATGAAGAAAGATACTCCTTTCAAGTGAAGAATGTCAAGAGGCCTTGTATCAATATCTGAACCCATTCTTGCGGCTCCGATCGGAAAGCCTCTCATCTTGTACGGCGGAGGAATCTCTAGGTGCTTTTGTTGGCGCATAATGATGAAGGAAAGGAGAATGCTATCTTATATTAATTAAGACTAATAGGAGCGAGCAGCGTTATTCTCAATTGAGAAGCATTGTTTGGCGTTAATTTTTCGCTACACGTCATTACATCTTATCTCATAAAATTACCTTATCTCGAGGATCGATCCGTTGAAGTTCTTGATGACAAGACCAAGCGTTGGCAATTAGCCGATGGGGTTCTTACAATTTGATATTACATATGTTCGGCGGTGAAGGGGCAAATTACAGCGATTTTCTTGCTCATCCCATCCATTCATTAACTGATGATCTTCACGATGAGCAAATCATGCATATATGAAAAGAAAAGCAACAAATGTGGAATTGTATTTTGATGGAGCTTAGTCCATTAGATACACTCAACCCTCAAATCTCCCAAAGGCTCAGCGGTATCGGTCTCATCTTGATCACACACGAAGGTGGCATCTTGAGACATTCTTATAAATTAACTCAAACCAACAAGCGAGTGAAGCGTTGGTGGCGGGGTTTAGAAAGCCATTTCCATGGGGTCGAATCACAAATTTATGGCGATTCTCGACTAATCGTGTTGCCTTTACAAAATCAACAAGCTTGGGTACTATCACAAGCGAGTTCTCGAGCTTATGAAGCAAATTCAAATGTCATTATGACTCGAGTCTCCTAGGAATAGCAGTGCTTGCTAAATTAGCTAAAGAAATGACAAGTATGGATGGATACATACTAATTAGTGTATTGCACTCGTCGAGTCCCAAAATGATAGTTTAAGATCCCATTTGGAAGAGGGTCATCAAACAAATCAGGTGCGACTCATGTTGCTCCCTTACACTCCCTTACAAATTACTTCTCAAAGTCAACAAGACAAGCTTCAAACCATTCAGGATGAAGACTTGAGGAAGTCTAAAACCACACAATGAAATCCTTATAGTAGAGAAGGAAGGCGGAGCGACCCTTCATACTTGAGGAAGGCAAATTGCCAAGTAATAAGTCGATATTTGCACAACTTGAGAAAAGGCTTGTATGCTTATGTTGGCAATACTACGTATCGTAGATCCTTGACAGATGTACTGCGATGTTTGGGAATAGAAAAAGCCAACAAAGTAATTGTTGAAATCCATCAAGGACTTTGTGGTGCAATCAGGTCTAAAATGGCTTTCAAAATTAAAAGAATTGGATACTTATTGGCGTCCATGGTAAAGATTGTATCAATCATGCCAAGAGATGCCATGAATGCGAGTCCGCGGTAACATAATTCATCGACCTCAAATCCGTTGCATCCAACGATAGCATCTTAGTTTGAGTCTTTGGGGGCGGATGTAGTGGACAATTGATCATCATCATGGTCGCAGCTTCATCTTAGCGACCAGCGATTATTTTCCAAGTGAAGGCGCCATTTAAAGTTCTGGTGAAGTGGTAACTTCTTTACCTGATATTGTTTATAGATTTGGTGTACCAGCATCTCGAATAAGATTCGACCTTCAAAAGTACTAAAGCTTATAAATTCTTCACGACGATAAGATTGACGGCTGATATTCGCCAATTTATAATCCGAGAGCAAATGGCCACGGCGATTTAATAAAAACACTAGTCAAATTGCAAAAAAATTCTCACAAGAAATAAAAGGGGGCATACCAAACTTGGAAGCTTATGGGCTTACTGCACCACTTACAAAACTCCTACAAAGTCTACCCCTATGCACTAAGTGTGGGTCAAGCGCGCCACTGAACTACCTTCGCCCGAGTAGCCATTCAACAAAATCTACCCAAGATGAGAATGCTTTTACGATGGAAGAGACGCGCCATGAGTCGCCCAAGCTCAAAGAAAATCTAGAAGTTTATCTGCCAAGATGTCCGAGTATTCGATCATACAAGACGCCCTCGAAGCTTTTCGAAGGAGAATTGGTCCGGTTAGAAGACCAATCATCCCTCATCGCAGTAATCATAAATTTGAACCTAATCGGGAAGGACCTTTATTGAAAAGGTATATCAAGGAGCCTATCACTCTGACTTCAAGACCAATGCCGCCAATCAATGGCATTTAAAGAAATATTACACATGAAAGTATTGACAACCCGTGATTTGAAAATCTTTATCACAAACACTTATGAAAATTTTCATTGAAATAACACAAGAATGCATTCAAAATAAAAAATCGTTAGGGGCATTTTTTTAAATTTTTATAAGAAAGTATCTGCGCCCTAAGATAGGTTTTTCTTTCTTCGTCGACATCGTGCCGAGATCCCCACATGCATACTCAAAATTATGTATTCAAATTCTCAAATTTAAAAGTCTTATCGACCAAAGAAAAAATTTTCAAGTCTCAGAACTTCAACAAACCAAGTTGAAGGACATTTTCCATCCTCAAATCTAAAGGCTCGAGTTGTATAAGGGACTCAACACGCCTAAATACAGCCGACAGTTCTGCTTACTCAACACGCCACAAAGGCCGTAGTAAGAGATCCCCATCTGCTAGGATAAAATCCTTCATCAATTGCTCAAGTCCACAACTCAAGTAGTGTGTATACCTGACTCAACACGCCAAAATACTACCGAAGTCAGCCGACAGACTGCTACTCAACACGCCACAAAGCGTCGTAGTAGTGGATCCTCCTACTGCTCTCAAAGACAAGAGCATCCAAATCCCCAAATCTCTCCAACTTGGTGAGTTCAAGTGACCCGACGAGATTATCCCTATTGGTCGTGTCATTTCTCAAAATACAACAAACAAAGATATCCTTACTGAAGGCACTAAGCCGAAGTTTGAATCAAATACAAATGTTAAATCTCAACTCCTTCAAGAAGTCTATCAAAGGTAAAGCAAAGATCAAGGAAATTCTTCTTCAAGTCCACCAAAAAAGCGAGGACCCAAGAAGTTATCCCAATGTTCGTGATAAAGCTAAATGTCAACTAAAGGAGTTTTGTCATCAATATTCCATTACATGTGCAAAGTACAGATCGATGACTCTTCATTGATCCAACACAAGCTCGAGAGTCGGGTCGCCGGCATTTATCCTTCTACAAGCCCGAAAAGAAAAGTATGTAATTTCAGACGCGACAAATCTCTCGAGATGATTCGTGACTTTCTCCATCAATCCGCGCATGAAGCCGTGATAAAAGGAGGCACAAGATACGAATCTCGAGATGAAATCTTCAACAAGTCCAAAGCAAAAGACGTGACCAAGACATTTCTATCTCATCAACTCCATCAAGTCCGCATAAAGCCGTGACAGAGGAAAATACAAATCCCAAATTTCGAGATGAAATCTTCAATAAGTCCACAAAGCAAAAGCACGTGACCAAGTTTCTCATCTCACCTCCATCAAGTCCAGGCACAAAGCCGTGGACAGGAGGAAAATACAAATTCCAAATGTCAAGTCTTCAAAGCACAAAGCAGGACCAAGAACATTCTCATCTCATCAACTCCATCAAGTCCGCTAAGCACAAAGCCGTGATAGAGGAGAAAATATAAATTTCAAGTTCTCGTGAGGAAGTCTTCAACAAGTCGAAAACATATTGAAGATGCATCAAATTTTCGACAATTGATGACAAGTCAAATCATCTCATCTAGTCCATCAAGCACAAAATATTGGACTAATGACAATAAATCGCTCAACGAAGCTATTTGAACCGATGAAATGCAAATGCTTGCCCAACCCGAGAGTTATACCCACTTCTATCGGGCAACGATGGTATTATCGAAAGTTGTAGAAACTACAACTTAAGGACATCCAAGCAAATCTCTGAGATCCGTCACCATGTAATAAACACGGCCCGCCCATACGCAATTCATGTTTGTGCAATTTGTTGACCTAACTACGTGTCATTTAAAATTAAATAAATGACAGGTTAAATGCCCTAATATCGAAATTAATTAAATTCTATTTGATTTGAAAATCCGCTCAATGCGCCGAAAATATTAAAATTAATTAATAACAAATATCAAATCAATTAAGATCAATCAAATAATTAAAATCAAATTTTAATAAATTACACGATATAAGTCGAAGCCCCTAACGTCTAAACGACTCAAATTGATTGGCATCATCAAACGTCGAAACCTATCAACGACGCCTTCGCGAAAGTGTCGTAAATGTCAATCAAATGCGACGCCGCACAAATTGTAAACCTACTTTTATCCGTCAAACATTAAAACGACCTCCGAAAATCGATCGCGCTAGATTCGCAAACAACTAAAATTGACACCTATATCATAAAGTATTGATATATTATTAAATTATTTAAATTAATCACTTAATCCTCTTAATCCCTACTTTAATCCGCCGCCCTAATCAAGAGGTCCTCTATTAAACGAGGGTTATCCTTGACCTCATTTTTCACGCTTCTACTCTCATTCGGCTTTCCCTCTCTGATCCCTCTTCTCATGTTCTCAATAAGCTCAGTGATTTCCTCTTCTTCCTGACACAACCCAACGCTTCCTCCCCTCTCCGAGCTCCTCACTGGTTCCCTCTCTCTGCTCAAGACCAACCTCCTGAGCAAACAGAGGACTCGATCCTAGCCTTTCTTCCTCCTTCCACCTGTGGAGCGAGCAAACGATGAAACTCCTCTTCCCTCTTCCTCCTTCTTGGTCGAGCCGACTCTAGCAAAGACACCCTTCCTGTCTCTGTAGCCTCCAATCCCGTGAAGGGCCAATGAAACTCCTCCTTGGGTGACCGCTATTTGAACGACTCTCGCTCCTAATGGGCAAGCTAAGTATTCTATTTTTGTTCCTATTTCCATAGAGCCTGAGTAAATCCATATCGTTTTCAAGCAATGCTACTTTTTCTCGGTTTAACTGTCATGAATAGGAGTTGAATTGTACCTTTACTTGATATGAAGTTCATTAGTTTTCATAAGACCTTATTTTATCTAGTGTTATTGGAAGGGAGAATGATCAAATTTTGCTCCGCTTTTCATTTGTTTTACTTATTCGCCCACATAAGGAGCCTCGTTTCATCATTGTCTTTGTTCCAGCTTTTCAATGTATCAGCAATTGCTTCCAAGAGTATATGAGCTTATAAACAATAAAGAAGAAGGATAATTGTTTCATTTCAAGCCATGATGCAATAAACTATTTTAAACCAACTATACAATATGCTTCATACACAAAGAAGTCCCATCTCTTTTGTGATTTGAGTCATTTGTTGTTTAAATGGATTAAATATTGCAAGTTTTAGGTTACCTTGTCGCTTTTGCCCCTTTCCACTATTTGATTACTTGTAATCATGAAAGTGGCTATCCTATTTAGCAAGATTTCAACTTTCGACTTATTAAACTTAGTGTGATTATTTAGTTTATGTGGATTAAACTTCATATAATCACCATGTTAAAAGAAAAGGAAGAAGGTTGATTGACTTTGTTAGCATTGTGATTGTTTTCCTCTCTTGTGATCACTAAGTCATAAGCCTTTGAAGTAATCAAATACTTTGTTCAAGTTTAAAGCTTTCATTTTTGGTGCTTAGTTTCATTAAAGTTACATCTTGCCTAGTCTTGTTCATACTTTACTCAAAAGCAATTGCATGTCTATCTTGCATTAAAACAATTATATGTTTGTCCATGAGTATTTGAGGTTGGAATCATGCAAAGATACATTGTTTCTATGCCTTTTTCTTGCTTTGAATTATAGTGAAATATGAAAATGCAATGCTCAAGAATGCTTTTTTGTTTATATGCAAACGCGAGCTTTAAATTTGAAATACACCATGTTCCAATATGAAATGCTACGCTATCAAAATTTCTCTCCACATACACCCATACATGTCTTTCGACATATGGCATCTGGCCTCTCATCAAGAACCCCACATGTGAGAGAGTCGATGTCATTTTGGATTATTATGCTAATCAAATATATACGCATACTTTCTTTTGTTTATATGCAACGAGCTTTAAATTTGTGATATAAGTACCATGTTTCCAATAAGTGGAAATGCTATATTATCAAAATTTTCTCACGACATACCCATACACGCTCTTTCGACATTTACGAACCCATGAAGAACCCCCATGTGGGAGGATCATTTTAAATTTTGATTATTACGCTCTTAATCAAATATATACGCAGCATTTTCTTTTGTTTTATATATGCAAACGGAAGCTTTAAATTTAGATACCTGTTTCTCCAACACATGGTAGATGCTATCAAAATTTCTAAATTCCACATACACCTATACATGCCTTTTCTTGATATGGTAGTTTCATTAAGAACCCCCACGCGAGAGCGGAGATAAGAATTTTGATTATTTTTTCTTAACTAAATGCATGCAAGCTTTAAATTTATTACTTATAAGTCCACCATATTTCTCCAACATGAGGAACTTGTCACATGCTTACGCTAACCCACACGCCTTTCTGGCGTGGCAATAAATTGTCTCACGACACCTACCATACCTTTCTTGGCATGGTGAAGACTGGTCCAAGTATCTACGCCGACGGAGGTCAAATTTTCTTTAAAAAAAGGTAGATAAAAGAAAGGATGAAATGGTTAACATGCTTAAAATGCCTCTCTTTTAATATATGCTTCAATCTCTATATAATGAAATTTATCTTATTTGAAAAGATGTATAAAGTATTCTATCTATTGACATATTATAATACACATTGATATACGCTCAAACTTAAATGCCTCTACTTTCTTTATTCATACCATGATGATTTACATGAAGATACAAGACAAGAAACACATATGAAATAAATTAAATCTACTATACGACATGACATATATCAAGAAGATATCAAAAAATAAGTTAAAAAGAACTCACAAGTATATTACAAACTTAACCTTTATGCAAGATTGAAAGAACTTAAACTTATAGTGGAAGAGTGAAAATAACGTAAAAGGAAATCTCTTATTTATAGCTTCTCTTTCTACTCTTTATAGATACATGCCCTCGTCATAAATCAAATGCAGCTGAAACTATCTAATGTAATGTCATTTCATTATATTGTGATACATTATATGCACGCTCACAGATCCTTATCTCTCTTTGAAGAGGAAAATAAAATCTACATATCTTCTTAATAAATTTAATGAGTATTTGTCCCCACTGCCATGTCATTAGGTGGATTTTAATTAATCCACTTTCTTTTAAATAAAATATGACATCTACTCATATTTTATATTCTCCTTATGAGAAATAAAAAGTATGACATCATATTTTTCAAAATAGTTTATTTTACTCTTTCTTTCGATTTGTTACATAAAATTTTAGCCCAAATTAGCCTAAACTCATTCTTCCCATCACTTTATATTTGATCATATGCCTTCAAAATGATTTATTTTATGTTTCTGATTTACCACATAAAGAAAGGGTTTTAAAATCAAATTTAAACTCATTCTGTTTAATCACTTTATATTTGATCATATGCCTCAAAATGATTATTTTACTTTTATGTTTATTTCATATAAAGAAAGGGTTAATTCAAATCAACGCCTAAACTCATTCTGATCATTTTATATTTCATATGCCTTCAAAATGTTATTTCAAATTTCTTTAGTTTGATTCCATATAAAGAAAGGGTTTTATCAATCAATAAACTCATTCTATACATCACTTTATATTTGATCAAATAAAGCTAAAATAATTTATTTCACCCATACTACAATAAAAGGAATTTTCCAAAATAATATGTATATCATATTTTCAAAGAGATATTCTTCCGGATTGTCGATGAGTAAAACCCAAAAAAAAAAAATGTCATATCAACTAACCAAATCGAACCTATGCTTCATAGATATTTAATGTCATACATTTTAAAAATGTACAGATACAAGTTCAAACAAGACATGTGCAGATAAAACAAAAGAAACAGATCTTCCTGCTTGTCTTCTGACCGCCCAACAAAACTCAAAATCAAAATTTGACATGAACTTCAACATTGGGACATCTTAATGCCCATAATTTTTCAATAGACAGATGTATTTGGAGTAATTACTAAGTCAAAAGACAAAGAACGATAATATAATCCCTTGTGGTTTTAACCCGTTAACAAACCTAAAAATGATATTATAATTTCAAATTAATAATATCTCGGTAGTTTTATCACATATAATACAAAGATTTAATCAACAATGACATACTTTATCAAACCGAGAAAGCCTCAAACCCGATCCCTATGCTCAAACTGAGACAAAGTTTTAAGGATATTTCTAGATAATGACAATTCGTAGAATCTAATGTATGCTATCAATACATTAACCCTGATTGAATAGAATTATAATTAAAATTAAATGATAAATGATCATATATATTCAATCTAACCATCATAAAATGATCAAAATTCAAAAATACAAAAAAAGAAATAAAAAAATGAAATTAATTATTTAAATTAAAACTAAATGAAATTAATTATTTAAATTAAAACTAAAATAAATAAATAAAATCAATTCAAGAATTGTTGTCTTCTGACGACAAATTAAGAAAACTTTTCTTCCAAAAGTGTCAAATTAAATACATAACTACCTTCACACTCAAATATTCCTAAAGTTCAAAGCGACGATGGTCCATATCCGCGTGATTTTCTGACATTGCACCATTATAATGGCTACATACTTCTCCGACCTGGCCGCGATATAACACTAATTATGTATACCAGTACTTTATGTTCTAACGGGCTTCTTTTGAAATAAATGTAGATTTTCAAAAAGTAAAGCTTTTAAGGCCGACTTATATTTGTCCCCTACAAACTCCACCTGTTCTAAAGGACACCTGACGACGAACTGCCGACAGCGATCCTTCTGGTGTCTACGACTCCTCCGACAAGTGGATCGCACAATGATGATAAACCATGGTATCTTGATCGGGCCATCGTACAAAGTTTTAAGTTAAAATAATAAATTTCATAAAGCTCCACTCAAGCAATTATATACTGCTATTTAGATATACTTTAATCGAAAGTTCTCTCGGGGTAATATGTATTGCTTTATAGAAACCCAATATATAAAAGTTCTCACCAAATGAAACTAAATCTGGTGTCTTATCTACTATTCATCTACCTTGAAATTATCACCGACACTTAAACAACTCTTTCCTTTTTCCGAAAGAGGTCGGTGGCGAATTTTCGGATCCCACACCCAATGACTTTGCTCCTTGAGCTGTGAATTTTAAGTTACATTTGATTGGACAAAAAGCTCTCTATTAGCTAAAGTTAACTTCGATTTATCTCCTTAAATAAACAACATCCAACTATAAAGTCTCTTAAACGACGCATATTGCTAATAAGAAAATCCTCAATAACGATCATATTGAACCCCTCAAGCCTTTACCCTTCAAGGAAAACTTTGGGACTCACTTTAACAAGACATTTAATGAAGGCATAACTACTAATCAGTCTCTTTAGATGATGTGCCTTTCAACCTTTCCAACTTGTTCATATAATACTCTTAAAAAAGTATAACTAAGTTTAAGAAATGCAACCTATCCAACTTGATTCAACCTAATCCAACCAACATAACATGAACACTACAAAACCCAAAGCTTGCATTTTACTTGGGTTTTAAAAGAGCTAACAAGGGTAAGTCGGTAGAACTTATCCCTACATAGAACCAGCCTATCCAAGTTGCAGTATTAGTTTAATTCAAAAACCAGTGTCAACATAAATAAATAAATAATATTCTTTGCATAACATTTAATAAATAGTTAAGAACTTAACATTTGGCAACTTTAATATCATAACATCAGCCATATTCAGGACAAAAGATGCAAGTCAAACTGGCTTTAACAAAAGCTTTAGGCAATTATCATTCTAAGTACAAATGAAACAATATATGATGGAATTCTTTAAAACTACATGTCAAATTAAACATAGAACTTAAAAATGATAAATGACATAAATGGTTCTGTGACTATTTAGAGTGTATTTATTTTGAATCTCTCCAATCCAGTCCCCAAACTTACTTAGCATGGATCTTTTGGTTCTTCCGTTAAAAAAACAGTAAAAAACCAACCGAAGAGGCTCACAAGAGAAATATACCTAAAAATGACCCACGCAAAACATTTTCCCTCCACGTTTCCAAAAATAATGTCGTATGAACTCAAAGTGCCGTATTTTTACTTCTCCGATTATTCTGGACGCTGAGAAACATCTAATTTAGGAGATTGGATTCGTTTACCAACCTTTAAGAATCGTTTCCCATCACTCGAGAAAACGAACAGCTCATCTTCAACAAGGACATGAGAAAACACGTGGTTTATTTCCGTTATGGTTTCAGATTGCTTATTAAAATCATGGACAGCTAAGAACCATCGGAGAAAGTTTCGAACATGGCCAAACTTAGGAGCATGTAAAATGATAACAACCTATTTATGTTTATATTTCCAAAAGTAATTGATATTTATTAGTCTACTTATCGTTTTTATTTTTCTATGTATATGGTTCCCGATGACTAGGTTACAAAAAATTTTAATAGCAAATCATAACGGGAAGATCCAACGCACGTCAATCAAAGTGAGTTGATGACTAGGCTTTCATTGACGATGAGCTAAATAAAGAGGGGTGTCGATACCATGAAGGCCAAAGCTAAGTTGCTGGAATAATAGTGATATCCATAACTCTGATAACAACATCAGAAAAATTAAAAATAAGATTTTGAAGGTCGTACTAAGTTCGGTGAAGAAAGAAGGGAACAATAAAATTTGAGAGGGCATATTCATGTTTATTGTTGTATTAATTTGTAAGACAATTCTTTTTGGCTGTTTACACCATGACATTCTCATAATTTTATTAATCGATATATAATAATAATGGTAACCGTTTAATGCTCATTCATTGCCATAATACTTGCATCACAACAATGCAGATACAATATTCAAGTCATGTCCCAGCTTCAACAATTGCATGAACTCCGAGTCCAAAAAAAAATTAAGCTCAATATCATAAATATTTTTTCCTCATCTTTCCCTAATCCTTGGACACAACTTTTCTTTCAATTTATTAGCCATAACTCTGTTCTCTTGTATTAGAACCAAGCCTTAAACTTTTTCCTTAACGCATCAACTTTAGATTTACCCTAACCATGTTGACAGATTCCTTAATAATGATTAAAAAGTTTATGGCCTTTTTCTGATAATTTCACAAGCAAGGATGCTTTTCTAATGATCTCATCCGCCAAGTATGCCTCCCATATGCTTAGAAGCATATATGAAGTAGGGAAAGTCAGCCTTAACATGGGAGTGTTCCTGTGACCTGAGCTGGCTCCTGCTGACCCCTAATGCCTGAACAAGATTCAGTGAGGCTTTGAACCGGCCAGTCCAAGCCCCTGCTACTTACGGTTCAGTTGCTTATAGTTTAAGGTTTGTAATATAAATACTCTCTAATGTTGTATTATGGTTTAGTTTTTGCTGTTTTAAGATTAGAACACTTAATCTCTATTATTTTTCTCAGGATGTTATATCCTATTCTTCATCAAGTGTATAGCTGTAACTTGATAGAGATTAGGTGGTGGAGTCAAATAGCATTTTTGGAATCCAGATCCGAAGCTCTCTGTCCAGCAACCAGCTCGTACCAATCTGCCGCCAGCTGCCATTCCTTCTGCAAGCCCGTCCGCCCAGTACTGTGCTGCACCATCCCTGGTTCCGTGCTGCAGTCCCGATCCCTCCAGCTGCTGTTCCAGTATCACTCAAGCCATCCAAGTCGTACCTGGCCCTCTTAATCTCTATCCAGAGTCCCTACAGCAGCTGGCAATTGGATTTTCCCCGAATTCAGGTTCTTACTCTGCTCTATCTTTTGTCATCCGCCTTTCTCACCCTCTTGTTTACTAAGAATGGTGTCAGGCCTCCTACAAATTACCCTGTGCCTTCTATCATCACTTTTCATAAATTTAATAAATTATTCCCTCCAAATTAATCAATTTTATAGATAAAACTTTTAACAACTCAGGGGCACTGTCATTACCATTAGGGCCCATGCACTACATCGTATAGACCACTTGGTAGATCATCATGTTCTCTTCAATATTTCTTCAGTGTTTTCATTAACCCCTGCAATGCGTCTCACATGACCCTCTTACATGGTTTTTGACGACTGATTTAAAGGAAGGACTGAAAGAGTAGTGTTTTGATAGGCTTAGCGTCTAAATTGGAGAAAAGAGAAGTCTGGTTTTAGAAAAAAAATATATAAGTTAATTAGTTAATGTAAGAAACTATTTTTTGGCGTGAAAATCAGTTAGGAGAACCATTATTTCCATTAATTTGAAAAAGCTAATACTGGGAGTGATATCTACCTGAATCTCTGGAAGATTAGGAGCAACATTTGTCAAAAGAAGCTTGCTTGCTTCAAAGATGCCTGTTCGCAATCCATGGCTGTCAAATATAAAATGACCTCTTGAGTGCTCAAGTTACTTGAAAAGTTTTGAACAGCAAAGAAATGCCAACCTACAAAATTGTCCAAGAATTGCTGGGATGGAACCCCTGTATAATCCTTGAAACCCAATTTGCGGAAGCCTTGACAGAAGCTCAGGAAATGATACAGTAGATGCTTGTACACGCGTCTGATATGAAAATAACTTTATCAAAATGGCCTCAACAAGAGAATGATAAAGAAAGAAAATAAATCACATATCATATAAATTGGAAATTTTATATATAGGCAACTAAGCATTACAAGGTATGAAATCCTCAAAAGGGCAATGGAGTTAAATAAGTATGAATCAGAGTGGCGAATGATAATCATCTCTCATCTCTAGTGCAAGCTTGTGTGGCTATGCTGGTTTCATAAACTCAGAGCATTTCTATGCCCAAGAATCCACAACTCCAAAATGCTGGAAAATTTAATTTTTTGTAGAAAACAAGATCAAAAAATTTCATATCCTTCATGCAAGCAGTTGGATTGACATGTGATAGGAAGGATGAACTGTAATGATCCAGAAACGCTGGGACGAAGAAGATCGTCAATTTTACATTGAAAATATTGAAGCAAGCTCATGGTAGAATCAGTTTATCTTCATAGGCCTACTACCCCAAAAGGGAAAGAATTGCATGTCCCACTCGAAAGTATGCAGACCAACATGACCACTGTTCTAAGTGTTTCTAGAAAAAGAGGGCAAGGGAAAACTCACACCTCACCCAAATGCAAATAAAATAAAATTAACCCAAAATGGCACCAACAGAGATGGGCATGTAAGAGTCAATTTGCCTTCATTGTATCAAGTGGATGCATTATTGAAGTAGACATGGCACATGCGAGGCCTCCAGCCAAAGCAGACTTCAGAACATTTTCAGTAGCTAATTCCACGGGTGGGGAAACAGGAAAAACCGTAGCTGCTTCCAACCATATACTCCTGTACAGGATGTTGAAAATGATAAACATACTCTAAATGGAAACTCAAATTAACCGGTATTCTAATAAAAGATTTTTAATCAAGCAATATAGATAATAGTGACTCCAGAAATTCATTTAAATTAGCCATAGAGCCAAGAAAATGAATAAATCAGCTTAATCAGTCCAAATTCTGTTTAGCTGAAATAAATTCCAATATCTTAAACAACTTTTTTCAAATATTCTATGACAAACTTGTTTTAGGAACAATTTAAATGAAAGGATAAGATTCCTTCATCCATCTATGATATCCAATCCAATCACTCCACGTATTATATCTTACAAACCCGAATGCCTAATCATTAAACATTGGGCCAATACACCCGGGTTCCCCTTAGATCAGATTAAGCCATGAATATTGACACGGTACATGTCACCCAAAAGCAAATAAAATGTAAATAAAATATGCACCCAAAGCTCGAAGCTTCTCAACTATGAGATTTGGAAGGGTTGGCGCATACAACCTTTCTTGAGTAAAAGCGAGATTGTTTCCAGCTATAAACTAAAGCCAAAAAAGGGTAAAAAGAGAAAAATAAAGTCTAAACACTAGTATGAAGTTCATACATACAATTCCAGAATAACTTATCATATACCGAAAATAAATTAAAAGTTCACCTATATAATCTCACCAGCCTTATGGATGCAGGACAGTCATGGAAAAGTCAAAAAGATAATCAAAGAAGATAGTAAATAAGATTGTGAAAAGTAACAACATTAATGAGCCTCATGTTTAAACAACGAGATTGCGTCAAGTCAAACACCTAATCAAAGATCAAAATTTCCATAACAAGTGAAAAAGAACTCTAAATTCACAACAACAAAATTTATTAATGACATAAACTGTATTACATAACCCAAAATCTTGAATTTATAAATAAATAAACAATAATCTGCTAACAAGCTACTAAAAATGTTAACAGCTTGCCAACAAAATGCTAACCTATTGTTAACTAACAGAATAACAAAAATTAGAATAATCCTAACAAGATAAAGAGATGGCCTCAAGAACCACACACACACACACACACACACACATATATATATAATATAATTTATTTATTTATTATAATTCTCAGTGATTATTCCTTCCAATGTCACTTTTTCCCTGGTATTCCAATTTTCCTCCAAGGTAGAAGATCATAAAAAACTCAAACAAATTAATTGTTATTCTCCTTTGCCTTCTTGTTACTTACAGATGCAGAAGACCACAAGTGCTACAATGAAACTAATATAAAGAAAGAAACTTATCAAATAAGAGGTTGCCATGCAAAAAGCAGAAAATCGACAAACAAATCACCTATAATTCAAGTATCATTATATATGCAGTTTGCTTGAAGCCAATGCCTTACAGCTTATCAAAATCAAAGAAGCAGCAAATCCACTCGATATATTCATAAAATAATACCTACTGAAAACTGAGGTTGTGCAAAGCCTTAGTTAAGCTCTATGAATGATGACATGGATATGTCACTATGTTTTAACACAATCACTAAACTAGAGCATTAGAAATCTAGACTTCAAGTGAGAGATTGATAAGAGAAGAGTCAAATTTCTAATTATTAAAAATAGTGGCTCTCTTCATAAAATCCTAAATGGCAGCTCACACAAGGTCCTAAATAGAAGTTATTATAGATTCATAATTGAAAGCCATCATAAAGTCCTAAATGTAAGCTATCACAAAATCTATAATGGAAATGATAGAAATCTTCATTGATGGTTGATCATTAATGTTAGAAGATAAATTCTAAAGTATATAAAGTAATGCAATCCTTATTATAAAGTATCATAAAATTATAAATAAATAAAGAATAAAAGAAAAGAGCAAGATAGAAGAAAAAAGAAATAGGTTCCTGCAATAAAGAAAAGAAGAGAGGAGAAGAAGCATGAATATCGTATTCTCCACGTCCAGCTCATCTTCACAACAGGTGATTGTACCCTCTATCAATCATTAATATATACAAAATGATATCTTTATTTTATACACACAAAGTGTAATCTCTATTAATCTTTTTCGTTTTTAAAGGTAGTAAAATAATTGATAACTATATGGTTATGGGCATAAATGAATTTCACCAAACATGTAAATTTGTGTCTCGTGTTTGAGATGTTCAGGGGCTATTTGGGATCAATTTTATTTTCTATTTTTTATTTTTATTTTTATATTGTTTTTGAAAATATGTTTGTTTAGAGTATTTTTATGTGATTTTATTTTTTAATTTTCAAAACAAAAAATATTGTTTTTAAAAACACTCAAAATATCTAAAAGATATTTTTGAGTGTTTTTAAAAAACAAGTACAATCAAATAAGTTCTATTTTTAACAAAATATAAACAAAACAAAATAAAAATACAAAATAAAAAATTAAAAACAAAAGTGATCCCAAATGGCCCCTTAGTGTTTATCCTCTGATACTCATTTAATTTCTTGCTCAAAGTTCTATCACTATTCTAGCATAATGTAAATATAACCTCGCAAACTCAAGTTGACATAGAAAATGTCAACTTCAGTTGAGATGAACTTATCGAAAATTTTATTACTATGAATGCATGAAAGCAATTGGAGTAAAAAATTAGGTAATATGATTTGAGTTAGTATACAAGATCTCAAATAGAGGTATCCATAAAGAGAATCAACAAAAAGCATTGATAGAGAACGTCAACAAAGATATCAATGTAGAAATATAAGAGTCTTGGAAAAGCACTATCAAAGAATTTATATTTTATTTGATATCTTAGTAAAAATAGAAGAGTCATGTAGGTATAGAACATCGACAAATATTTTAAGAAAATATGATAATAATTGATTGTTCTCTCTATTTTTTATTGGCCATCCAAGCACTCTAAACAACATATGCATTATTTACCGCCATTCTACAAAGCCTCTGCTATGTTATCCTTCATTCAATCATCATTAATCTACTTTAGACACACCAATCTCTCCACCCCTCACCAAACTGCTTGCATAGCCTAGTTTGAACAATAACATTGCATCCTCCCTCCAACTTCACGAAATTCTCCCTTTTCTTTATCCGAGGAGGCATGCTCTTGATCTAGGGGAATAAACCCATTGGGTGGCAGGTAAACAGAGCTCCAGTAAGCACTGACCACGACCTTTGTTAGGTTAACAGAGCTAAAGCAAGGTAACTGTTCCCCAAGTTCAAGCCAAGGTCAAAAAAGTTCAGAATCCCTAAATCCAGCATCATTACAACAAAGAAACAAATGATTTTATTAATAACCAAAGACATCATCATCATTAATGGCCTTCTCCCAACCAATTAGGGCAGGCAGACCAAAGGCATCAAAGTGGAAAACTCAAAATAGCTTACAAGCATATTTAGCTGCAACAAACAGACTAAACATAATAATTGTTGCACTAATCAAAGACTAATAATGACCACATCAGCATGATTAAGAGCCCACGAGCAACATACAGCATGCTGAAAACAATTACCAAAGACATCAAAATCAGAAGGAAACTTAGAAGAAACAATTAGAAACATAGGCATTAAAAAAGAAACTGTAAAGCTAATAATTGGTCAAGGCAAAAAATCCTAGTAATATGCCATAATCCAAAAAGCTTTAATTTAAAAAAAAAAAAATTATAAAGCATAGAAATACTTTTTTTTTTATTTATCAAGATTTTCAATAGCTGCCTTAAAAATTCAAATTCACATATGATATGATATCTTCTGCAAAGAATACTACTAACATTTTTCTACACATTATGCTTATGATCTAAAACTGGAAGAAAAAAAAAACAACTGAACATCCATTCCAACATTGCAGGACTCATTGCTTAGCACTATCAAATATGCTATCCACATAAGACTTAGGAAAATATTAGGAGTTTTAATTCATAGATATCATCTTTCTGCAAGGTCTTGCCCATAACCTTTAGAACATGACATTCTCCAAAAAAGTGTCAGTTTCAAAATAAAAATACATGGTCATACCTGGGATCATCCTGAAGGCGTTCTCTAGGAAGAAGTAGCATGAAATTTCGAAAATGACTATAAGATATAAATCCCCGTTTATCTGCATTAAGATACCGCATCATAGCAACAGCATTATCTTCATTTGCTGGAAGGCCAGCACTTCTAAGTGATGTCAAGATTTGGTTCCTTTGAAGTGTTCCAGATTTGCTCAAACACAGAGTTGTATAAGCACGAAGAATAGTTGGTTCTCTCTGCTCCATTAAGGACAAAAACTGTTTCCAGCCTATTGATTTTGAAAATAAATGTCTTCGTGTGCGACGGAAGAATTCCCTAGCATACCTCCTTGGTAGTCTTCTTTTTCTCATTGCAATTTCTAAGTCTTCGAGAGTTACGTGACCATCTCTATCTCTATCCAATTCCTCAAAAAACCTCCTTCCTGTTGAAGTATTATTTTGGTTGCCATTAAAAGATAATTATCAGCATCAATGCAAATCTATTAAGATAAACAATGCACCAAGACATTCGTCTCCAACAGCATCGCAACCAACAATAATAATTAATCATCACCAGCAATATCAACCTTGACACAATTATTTGGGTCAGAATCCTTCTTCTAAAAGACCTGATTAATCTCTTAAAAGAATATAAAGATTGCAGAAAATGAGAAGACTAGAACTAATGACACTTCAAAAAACACTGCGGTTTCTCAACCAAAGGCAAAGCCAACACACAAAAATCCTTCATATCTGATGCATCATGCAGCACATATCTGAAATAACTAATGCATTCAAAAATTAGAGATAATGCTTAGTACAGAGTTCACTATGAATAGGTTGAAACTGTAACACCTCGTATTTAATTTTTACAAAAAAATAACTTCAATTAGCCTGTGAACTGACCTAAACCTATTTTCATCACACCCTAAGAAGAGGCGGCAAACAAGCCATATAAAATCCAAGATCAGGATTGGGGAGTGATATTATATATATATATATATATATATGGAGAGAGAGAGAGAGAGAGAGAGAGAGAGAAAGAGAAAACTAGTAAAAAAGGAATTGACAGGGTGAGCAAGAGGCACATAAAGAGGAAGAGAAAGATCAAGCGAGGGGATGGTAGTGTGACTACAAGAAAGATCTTGAATGCCAAGAATTACTCAATGTTGCAATGCCTTCTGAGGTTGAACTTGAGTGTGTAAATCTGTGTATTTCTACCCTCGAAAAAAAATAGCCATTGCATCTTAACTAGTGAGTAGGCCTAATGCTGACCTTATTACTCCTAAACAAACTTCTTAACCTTTTATTTTTCCTTAAGGTGTTTCCAACGTGTAAGTCCTCCACATTTTGATGCAGTACGATTCAAAATGGCACATTCAACCATGGCTGATGTTGTTCCTCTGCATTAACCAGCAGATGATGTTAAGAAAAATTTAGAAGCAAACCAAATTGTTGTAACACCTGATAATAAATCGTCTCAAAGAAAGAAAAGAGTTCTTCATCCCAGAAGACAGACAGAAAAAGAAAGCCCTCAACTGGTTTTGAGATGTTTTAACTAAAGAAAAATCTCTTAAGTTATATACTAAGAATAATAAGAACATCTTGAAATATGTCTCTCAAAGAAATTTCCATTGTGGTCGATTAATATAAAGCATCATGAGAAATGGGGAATTGTTTAATTTTTAAAAGACAGAGGCTTGTTGGGTATGTTTATAAGGCAAAGCCATTGTTGACCTACAACTATGTGTCATTTAAAATTAAGTAAATGACATAGAGGTTAAATGCCCTAATCACGATCGAAATTAATTAAATTCTATTTGATTTGGAAATTCGACTTCGTAATGCGTCGAAAATATTAAAATTAATTAAATAACAAATATCAAATCAATTAAGGATTAATCAAATAATTAAAATCAAATTTTTTTATGAAATTACACGCATATCGAAGTCAAGAAGCCTCGACGATGTCTAAACGACCTCTGTTCGCGAAATTGATCGCGTCGTTGTCGCCGAAACGTCGAAACCTATCGAACGATGCCTTCGCAAATAAAGTGCGTAAATGTCGATCAATTCAACGCGCGCAAATTGTAAACCTAATTTTACCCGACGTATTGTCAAACGGCCTATCACGAAATTGATCGCGTGCTCGTACAATCAAACACTTAAAATTGACACATATTTAGAGTTTATTATTAGAGGATTCGTCAAAAATTTATATGATTATGGCTAATTACCTTAATTATTAAATTGGTTTGCAATTAATCCTAATCCCTCTTAAGCTACCTAACTCCGCCGCCGTCACCAATCAAGAGACCGCCCTAAAGATTGAAATGATGCGTTGACCTCATTTCACGCCCTCTACCTCATTTCGACTCTCCTCTCTCGTTTCTCATTGAAGTTTCGGCGATCTCCTGCCGCTTTCGACATCCTCTCACGATCTCTCTTCTCCTCTCCACGCTTCTGTAGCTCAGATTCTCCTCTCCCCTGATTCGACTCCCTCTCTGTTTCTGGCTCATTTGAAACTTTAGCTCATGATTCGACTCTCCCTCTTCCTCGTCAACTCCCCCCAGCCTCCTTCTCACTCGGTGTTTGTAGTTCCCCTCATGCGATCTCCTCTTTCTCTTCTTCCGATCAGTGAAGTTCGAATCAAACTTGAGGGTTAGCGAACCTAGCCATTGAAATCCCTTCTCTTTCTTCTCCTCTTAGCTAAAACCTCAGGTTGTTTCTCTCTAACCCTAAGCTTGTTCTTATGCATTTGAGTTTCTTTGGAAGTTAGGGTTTTGCTAAATATGCTATATCTTAGGATTATGCTAAGAGTTTTAGGGATTTGGGATGATGTATGGCCCAAATCTCATCTCTTATTGCCATTATTCACGGATTTTGTGATGCTTAGCTTACTAAAAATGATTTGGGATGATGTATGGCCCAAATATTGTGTTGTTTGCTGTTTTTCATGGACCCCTATGTGTTTCCTTTGCTGAAAAATTTCTGGATATGGTAGAAACGAAATTTATGCAAATATTTCTTATCCCTAAAGGCATAAAGTTTGCTGAAATTTCTTTTATCTAGAAGAAATTGCATTGTTTTACTAGTAAGTGAGTGTGGTGCTTGCTGGAAATTATCTTTATCAAAGGGAATGCTTGCTGAAAATATTTTCATCTAAGGGGAAATCAGCTAATATGTTATTTGATGAGTATGAGGCTTGCTAAACTTTCTTATCTAAGGGAAAAATCAATTAGTTTGCCGTTTGATGATATATGATGCTGTTCTCCTATAAATTTCATGCTTCTACTTTGCTTCAATTGATTTCCTATGAAGGGAACTATATATATATATCATGCCTCTTTCATATACAAATCGAAATCTGAAATTAGAAAGAGGGATTTTTTTAAATATTGCATGGTTTAAATCTTGGGCCCTAGTGTCATGATTGCTAGTTGTTTCCTATGGATATCTATACTTTTATCTTGCTGAAAATAATTCCTTCTTGGGATAGAAGATAGAATTCCTAAGCTAAATGCAAGTATTTCCTATCCTCAACCCTATGTTCTTATCATATGGAGGAGTTAGTGTTTGCTGAAATTGTCTTTCTTGCCTACAAAAAGAAAATGATAAAATCTGAAATTTGTTTACTTTCCTTCATTTCATTCTTGTTACTTTGCTTAAATCAATTCTTGATGATACATTATGTGAAAGGAAGAAAGGAATGATTGGCTTTGAGTTTAATCCCTACTTGCATACTTTTATTTCTCATTTGATATCTGCTATCAGATGCTACCATCAAAGTACCGCTTCAACACTACATGCACGCCTTTCGGCGTGCGGCTCAATCTCTCATGAACCCCTGGGAGAGGAGGTCATTGTAAACTTTGATACCGGAGATAAGGATTCGTAAAATTCATCTTTATTTCTTCAATATTAACGGAAATACTCAAAGTACCATGGTTCTCACGACACACCCATGCACGCCTTTGGTGTGCGCCTCTCTCGAACCTCTACGGGAGAGCGGGACATAGAAACTGATAAACACGGATATAAGGATTCGTGTAAAATTCATCATTATACTGCAATATTAACAAATATTTATAAGATCGCTCACATTGTTCCAACGCGGGAAACCATGATAGACTGCTCACGCGTTGTTCCAACGGCGAAACGGATAAGATCTCACGCTTGTTCCAACGGCGAAACGAATGTTTGTGAACCCATGCACGCCTTTCTGGTGGCAAAATAATTGACCGTGTCTCACAACACCTATCATGCACGCCTTGGCGTGAAGGCCTCGCAATTTGGGATGACGCCGGAGCCAAAATTTTAAAACAAAATGTGTAAAAATTTTCTAAGTGTTTAAAAATATACATATAATTATTCACGCTTAGTTTAATGCTTGAATCTTTCTAAGATGTAGAATTAATCATAATATTCAAAATTTTTCTTTTATGCTTTAATTTTGTTGATTGGAAAGATTGATGTTTGCAAATTCCTCTTTACATACCAACATGTGATCAAAGTGACAAATATATACGAAATGAAACTCGACGTGTGATATCTTAATAAGAACGCTAATATCAAAGTTGCAGATCTCAGACATCACATGCACTTTGCGCAGGGCGTTCGCCTCTCTGACCCCGGGGAGAGCCGGAGGTCGTTGTAAACTGATAAACGAGAGGATATAAAAATTATGTTATGTTATCAACACGCCTTTCTCATGGTGGGCAAATAAATTTTTCGTAGGGTGTCTGACACTACCATGCACGCTTCATGTGGCCTCCCCGTTGGGGATGACGGAGGTCAAATTTTTAAAAAAAAAAAGAAGAGGGAAGGATTAAATGTTAAGTTATTAAAATTTTCTTTCTTATGTAGAATTTATATCGTTTTTTTTTTTGATCATGACATGTATAAATGCTCACCCAGGATTCTATCTACTGACATATTATGAAATACACATTATATACGCTCAAACATAAATACACTACTTGTCATTCCCACCATGATTTACTTATATCTATGAGACATAGTAAAAAATAGGGAGACAGAAATTAAACTTGCAAGTGTAATAATCATCTACTATACAAAAAAAAAAAAAAGAAATCAAATAAAAAAAGAAAAGAGTCAAGCTAAAAAGAAACTCACAAGTATATGTGACACAATTTAACCCTTGATGCAGATTGAACTTGAACTTATGGTTTAAGGAGAAAAGGAGAGGGAAATATGGTATTTTGCGGAAATCTTATTTATATTTCCTTAGCCTCTCCTTTTGCCATCTATTCTTATGGCACATGTTTCTCCATGTCGTAAGGCAATCTAGTTTAATGTCATTTAATATCAGACGACACGTACGACACGATATGCCCTGCATCCTTATCACTTTCTTTGGGAAAATAAAGTCTTTGATATCTTCTTAATAAATTTAATGAATTTGTCCCCCCATTTGCCATGATTTGATGAAGAGGTGGATTTTAATTAATCCACTTGCCTCTTTTAAATGAAATATGACATCTACTCATATTTTTATATTCCCTCCCCTTATCAAGAGAAATAAATGGGTATTTGATGATCATATGCCTTCAAAATGATTTATTTTACCTTTACGGGATTTATAAAGAAAGGCTCTTAAATCAAGTGTCTAAATTCATTTGGCCATTACCTTATACTGATCATATGCCTTCAAAATGATTTATTTTACCTTTATGTTGGTTGATTTGTCATATAAAGAAAGGCTCTTAAATCAAATCAACGCTAAATTCATTTTAGGCATTACTTTATGATTGAAATATAGCTTTCAAAATGATTTATTTTAAATTTTATGTTGATTTGATATAAAGAAAGAGCTCTTAGCAAATCAAGTCCTAAATTCATTTAGCCCATTACTTTATGATTGATCAACAGCCTCAAAATAATTTATTTCATATACCCTCATGATTTGTGACTTAAAAGGGGTGGCCAAAATAATAAAGTCATATATAAAGAATGATGCTACATAATCCCGCTATGATCGTTAACAAAACCTAAAATCGTGATCAAAACTCGCTTGCATTACAATCAAGTCAAAAAAATAAAAGAACAGATGCTTATACTTTCCTTTTCTGACCGTAACAAAACCTAAAAATCTAATGACGCTATCAGAATCGAAGTTAATTAATTACTAAACGACTAAAGATAAATCTATCTCATTCAATAATCATTCGCAAATTCATAGGAAGAAAAGTCAAACCGATCCCCAAAGATAATCAGAGTTGACAAGGTTTGGAGAACGATAGATCTTGAAATAATAATCAGATCCGATCCTCCGCAGAAAATAATGAGTTAATGGTCTATCCTTCCGCTTTGGTCTTGAGGCAAGTAACAAAACCCAAAAATATCATATTGAAACTTAAACCAAATTGAACCTACATTTCAATTGACATTCAATGTCCATACAACATTTTAAAAGCAGATACGTATGTATCAAGTGTTCAAACAATGACATGTGCAAGTTAGGTATAAAACAAAAGAATTTATACTTTTGGGTTTCTGACCGTCCGAAGTTAACAAAACCTAAAAAATTTGATATTATAATTTCAAATTAATAATATCTCGGTAGTTTCCGTATATAATACAAGATATGAATCAATTGGACATAAAAAAATTCAAATTCTCGGAAGAAAAGTCTCAACCCGATCTATGTTCAAACTAGAGGACAGGTTTTGAAGGATTATACTTGAGACAATGAATCGATCCTCAGAAACCGGATAGAGTAGAGTGGTCTATCAATTGATATTAACCAGGATCGAAGGTAATTATAATTAAGATTTCAATGATAAATGATCATATATATTCAAATCTAAAGTCAATCATAAAATGATCAAAATTTAAAAAAAATAATAATAAATAAAAATAAAAATCAATCCACCCCTCCGCAATTTTGTCTCGGCAAATTAAGAAAACTTCACAAAGAAATGTCAAATTAAATACATAACTACCTTCACACTCAAATATTCCTAAAGCGAAGGACGCGTGTGTCTTCCTCCGCTGATTTGCGATATGACACATAAATGCATAACTCTCCCTGATGGTGGCCACGTGGGTTTAAATATTTGGCCACTTCTGTACTTATATGTTCTAACTTTGAGCATGAAATGAAAAAATGTGTTTGGTCAAAAGCTATGTTAGAAGGCTGACTTATATTTGTCTTGACAAACTCCACCTGTGTCTACAAGGATACCTTGGACGACGTGAACCATGTGGCCGACAGGATTCTTCTCGTCAGACTAATTTCCTTCGACCAGTGACGACACGGGACGACGGAACCATGGGATCTTGATGCACATCGTTCCCACAAAAGTTTTAAATTAAAATAATAAATTTCATAAGTTCTAAATTCCACTCAATCGCAATTATATACTCGTTTTAACGATTCATCGACAAATTTAATCAAAATGCTCTCTCGATATGGGAGGGTAATTAACTATAGCTGCCACTATGGAAACTCAAAACCAGATATAAAAGTTCTCACCAAACGAGAACGAAATCTCTAGTGTCTTATCTACTATTCATCTGCCTTCTGAAATTATCACCGACACCTAAACAACTCTTTTCTTTTCGAAAGAGGTCGGTGGCGAATTTTCGGATCCCACAGCCATTTGCTAGAAAGATAGTGCATGAGCTACATGCTAATCTGCATTCTGAGATTAAGATTGCGTCTTCAACTCATTATTGCAAGGTTTATTTAAGGACCCCAAGTTAGAAATCTTTACAACACTGATTAGTGACAATCTTGAGTAACCCGTAGATTAATGTAGATTTTGATATGGATTCTCTGTTGACTTGTGATGTTATCTACAATTGCAATGATGATCATGATTTTTCACCAGTCAATTTAATTGTGAAATGTTCTAGTTTGTGCAAGCTTACCTTGGTAAATTAGATTCCAAGTGCCCATACTGCTTCAGTTGTCAACGATATCATAATTTTTATATATAACATAGGTATAGGTCTCCTTATTGATTTTGAAAAGCACATTTTTTTCTCATATTGTAAATCATGCTTTAGTAGAGACTAATGGTATTCTTTCTTTACCCTCCTTAATTTATAAAGTTCACATGGTAAAAGAAAATAAAGTCACTTGCTAATACATTGGAGAAACCTAATAATTCTATTTTCATAAATTTCTGACTGGAAGGCATGTTACCAAGACATTCAAGAGAAGCAAAATCAAAGAGAGGAAGAATCTTTATAAGCCACTTTTCCCACTGATGCCTCTAATGTTGCAAAACCTATTGACATGTTGGTGACAAAGTCTCGTAAACTATAGGTGCTAAAATTAATGAAGTCTGAGTCGGAGTTCTTTAAGTAGTATAAGAAGGCTCTTGTTTTGTAATGTACTTCTTGTTTTGACATATATTAAGCAACGGTTGCCAAAAATTTTATAGTGGAGATTAATAGGATTTTGAAAGTTAGCATTTATGACAACTTATTTTGGACTTATTGACTGCTTTTCTGATCTACCTTATTATGATTAAATTTGATTATAGTGAAATTATCTATTTTAGGTAGGCATTCATATCATGTTTGAATAAAGAATTCATATTTAATACCATGGTATTCATATCAACTATTTAAAAGGTTTTCTATTATGAAGATTTCCTGAAGATTGTATTAGCCTTATTCAGTTCAGTATATAAGATTTTGGTATGTTAAAATAGAACAAAATTCAATAATTCAATGGGTTACAAAAATGTATTGCAATAGTTCATTTAACTGCCTTATCTAATTGACTAAGCATTCTCTTATTCCTATAGATGTGTCCAAAACAATTTCAAGAGAGAGATGAATACATCATTAGGTCTAGACAAGAAAAAAGATGGGTATGTTTCATTCTTTGAGAGGAGATCTTGCAGTCTTTGAGAAATGATGTCCCACCGGTTGAAAAGAGTTCAACAATGTAGAAAAACAAGGACAAATGGTACTAGCTTAATAGATTCATCAACCTAGTACTAAACAACCGGAAACAACAACAAGAATTATTCAAAAACAGGGAGTCAATAAGGACTCTTCAAATTGGTGCTTGTAACCATTTTTTGTCAGAGAAATATTCAACAGCTGGACTTGAAGAGTAGGTAATATCAAACCTTACAAATATTACTTGTGAAATTTTGAATTGAATTCAAAAACTTTTTGTGCAAAAAGATCGTTCAGTTGTGTAATGTGCAGATGTTATCTTCCCCCACACCATCTGATCACCACCTAAAATTTCAAAATAATTCTCCTGAAAACATATGCTTTACAACAACAACAACAACAACAAGCCTTAATCCCACTAAGTGGGGTCGGCTACATGAATCATTCGTCTCCATTGTGTCCTATTATGTATCAAATTCTCATTTAATTCAAGTATACTAAGATCATTTTTAATACATCTTAACCAAATCTTTTTAGGTCTACCTCTACCTTTCTTAACTTAAGGCAAATCTAATGCATCTACTCTCCTAACCGGGTCATCGGACGGTGTGACCAAATCATCTAAGGCGACTCTCTAATCTTATCTGCCACTGGAGCAGCTACTCCAACTTTTTCCCGAACATACTCCTTTTGCATTTTATCTCTAAGAGTAAAGCCACTCATCCACCTAAGCATCCTCATCTCTGTAACACTTAACTTAGTCTTATGATTCTCTTTTATTGGCCAAAATTCTACACCATAAGTCATTGCAGGTCTTACCACCATCTTATAAAATTTTCCCTTAAGTTTAAGTAGAATTTTTCTATCACACAATAGGCCAGATGCATTCCTCACTTCAACCATCCAACTTGAATTCTACTAATAACATCTTCATCTATTTCACCATCATTTTGAACAATAGAGCCTAAATATCTTAATCGCTCACTCTTATTAATGACTTGTTCACCTAATGTCACAACACTACCACTAGAACTTCTACAACTAAAACTATACTCCATATATTCAGTTTTAGATCTACTTAAAAGAAAACTTTTAGACTCTAAAGTTGACCTCCATAATTCAAGTTTCTCTTGGACTCCCTCTCTAGTCTTATCAACAAGAAGAATGTCATAAGCAAAAAGCATACACCAAGGTACATCTTCCTGTAAATGCCTAGTAAAAACATCCATAACTAAAGTAAAAAGATAAAGGCTTAAAGCTAATCCTTGATGTAATCCAACTGAAATAGAAAAATATTTTGTCAATCCTCCTTGTGTTTGGACACAAGTAACAGCTCTAGTATACATATCCTTAATGACTTGAATATAATCAATATTAAAGCTGATCCTTGATGTAATCCAACTGAAATAGGAAATTATTTTGTCAATCCTCCTTATGTTTGGACACAAATAACAGCTCTAGTATACATATCCTTAATGACTTGAATATAACCAATATTAACTCATTTCTGTTCTAGAACTCTCCAAAGAACATCTCTTGAAACTTTATCATAAGCTTTCTCCAAATCAATAAATATTATATGTAGATCCTCCTTACTTTCTCATGCTTCTCCATCAAACCTCTTAACAAATGTATAGCATCCATAGATCTACGCATAAAACCAAACTGACAGTGAGAAACTTTTGTATCACATCGTAACCTTTCAATTACTCTCTCATAATTTTAATGTATGACACATTAACTTAATTCCTCAATTCCTCTATACTCTGTACACTTGTACATCACCTTTATTCTTAAATATAGAACCAACAAACTCTTTCTCCACTCATCTGCATCTTTTTTATTCTTTAAAATAACATTAAAAAAGATTTGTAAGCCAAGAAATTCCTTGATCTCCTAAACATTTCCACACTTCTATTGGAATATTATCGTCCTACTATTTTTCCACATTTCATTTTATTTAAAGCTTCTCTAACTTCGTGATTTACTAATATAATAAAATGAAATTTTCTATTTTGTTTTATTAAGGTTGCTAAAATCAATCGTATTTCGATCCTTCATTGAAAAGTTTATCAAAATCCACCTATTTTCAATATCTTTTTAAGAAAACACTTTATCATTTTCATCACATTACACCTCACTAACTATGCTTTCTTTTCTCCTATCTCTTTGTCTAACTTATACATACATCTTTCACCTTCTTTGATCTAATATATTGTATAAATCACTGTTTAAATTTTTCAGATCATATATCGCTTTCTTAGAATCTCTACAGCTTTTATATCTTTTCCAATTCTCTGAGTTTTTACATCTAAACCAAATTTTATAACAATGCTTATTATTTCTTATCTTTTCTTGCACACTTTGACTCAACCACCAACTATTCTTATTAAAAGAAGCTTTTCCTTTTAATTTGCCAAGCATATTTTTAGCAACTTGCTTAAACCACTCTACCAACATATTCATTTAAATCTCATCCAATAAATACTTTTTCTTCAAGAGGTATCTTTTGTATTAATCCCTCTAATTCATTCCAAAAAAATTCTTTTGAGCTTACATCCAAACCTACTTTAAGAGCATAAACACTTATAACATTGATAATCTTAGTATCAACAATAATCTTTAAAGTTTATATATCTCCACATCTCTTAAAATTTATAACATTATCCTTCAAACTTTTATCTATAATCACACCTACACCATTTCTAGAATTTCTACTTGAATACCAAAGTTTAAAACATAAACTATCAATCTCCTTGACCTTCTCCCCAACCCATTTAGTTTCTTGAACACATAAAATATTTATCTTTCTTTGAACCATAATATCTATTAATTCCATTAATTTACCTGTAAGAGTATCTATATTCCAAGATCCTAACCTATTTCTAGTTTCATGGACTAACTTGCCCGATCCGTCCATAATGTGAGAACTCTTGCTTATTTAACATCAAGGCTACCGATGACTTTCTAGATATTTTTTCATCAGATGTCATACAGCTGCCGCTTCTGGGACGCAAGATAACACAAAGGATTTAAAGGATTCATGTCATGATCATTTCGACAAGTTTTACGCTGGCTGTCAACTACCTATCGCAACCCTCCACTTTTCACATCCGGACTTGGGACCGGCAAAGATAGTAGAGAGAAAAAAAGAACTTATTCTAATGACACCAACTCAAATGGAAAATAATGTATGTATAATATCTCATTAAAAAAACAAAGCAGCTAAAAACCATATCTAAATTATCTCAATATCATGAAATAGAATGATTGGAAAAAGGAGGATCCTCACTAAAAAAACAACCACTTTGAAGGAGTTGCCACCACATATAGATAATTTCAAGCAAATAAAATAAATAAAAAATCTTACATGAACAAGAAAATTTAAACAAACTATAAATTAAACCCAAAAAAGGATTATGAGATCGAGACTGAACTTTATTCAAAGAAAAAAAATAAAGAAATGCCTCAATTCATGCTAAACTGAACTCATAGAGAAAAAGAGCAACAATAACAACCTTTTATCCCACCATGTGGGGTCTACTACAAGAATCCTTCCTCTCCATTGTGTCTTATTAAGTGTCAAATTCTCATTTAATTCTGATAAAATAATGTCATTTTTTATACTTTCTAATCAAATCTTTTTAGGTCTGCCTCTAACTTGCTTGACATAGGCTGTCTAATATATCTAATCTCCTAATTGGTTATCAGATAACCAATATTTTATGTGAACAAATCATCTAAAGCAACTGTCTCTAACCTTATCTATTATTGGAGCTACTCCAACTTTTTCATTTATATATTTATTTTGTATTTTTTTCTAAGTGTAAAGCCACTCATCCACCTAAGCATACTCATCTCTACAACACTTAATTCCATGCTTCTCTTTTCCTGGTCAACATTTTGTGCCAAAGAGCATTGCAAGTCTCACCACCCTCATAAAAAATGTTCCCTTACGTAAGCGGTACTTTTCAATCACACAACAAGCCCAATGCATTCCTCCACTTCATAGAGAAAAAAGCATGGGACAAAAATTAATATATTTGAGATCTTATATAGGATTCTATCATAGTCTTCACAGAAATTTTCATTATATGATTTATACGTTCACAGCCATCTTTCAATTAGAAGTCAAAAGAATGATCCAAATTTGAAGGCCACCAAAGCCCTAAAAATGCCAGGTATGTTCTATAATGAGCATGATATGGGTGATACTAGGGCTTGTTGCCCAGGCCATATGGATGATTTTTCAGGTGGGGATCATGCTAAACACCCAAGAGAAAGGGGGGAGGCTGACCAAGATGTCTCTATGGATGATGACATTACTACAAGACAATGCACACAAGGTGTTTGCACAAATGCCAAGGAGAACCCGAGCACCTTTGCTTGGGGTGTGCTTCAAGGATTGAACAAAGGGAAGGGCTACTACCAACCCCTTGTTTGAAGATAATAGCCTCCCTAGAGAGGCTCTTCCTAGAACTTCAAATGGTGCTAGCTCTGGGAGGGAGGGCAATGATCAAGCTAACCCTTAAGAAGAAGGAGTATGTTAAATTGCTGATAAAATGCAGACTCATGGAGGATGGCATTACTATTACTGGATGACCAAGTTGTGGATGACAATCAAGTGAAGCTTGAAAGAGCACTTGTAGGAAAGGTGTTGGGGAGAAGACCACCCTATTTCTACCTTAATGCAGACCTGCAGAGGAAGTGGAGTAGATGGGGGGCTTTCAAATTGATTATGGTTGCTCCAGATTGCTTTGTCTGCATCTTTGAAACTACTGAGGCTAGAGATGCAGTTTTGATGAATGGGCCTTGGTTCGTTGCGGGAAATGTCATTGGGTTGGATAAGTGGACTCCCACTTTCAATCCCAAATCTTTTGATGGGCTCTCCTCTCCGATCTGGGTACGCTTCCCTAACCTCCCCTTGCTTTACTGGGACAATACTAATATTGCCAGGATCGCTTCCTTCATTGGAGAGCCACTGTGGGTGGACCACCCAACAAACTCATGGGGGCAAAGCATGTTTGCTAGAGTATGCATCAGCTTGATCTTTCACAAAACTCCAGTTTGGATCCATGGAAGAAATGGAAGGTTTTCCAACGCGGTTGAGTATGAGGGGATTACTCAACTCTATTTTGCTTGTGGAAAGGTGGGACACAAGGTTGACTCTTGTCCCACCAAGAGAGTTCCTCCAGCTACCACTCATGGTAAGACTTCCTCTCCTTCTCTGCTCGGACTAATGCGAGTCTATGCAGAACAGCCCTCACATCACGAGAAGGGGAAGCACTAATCAAAATCCTACCAATAAAAAAAATCTAGACACAACACTACTTCACCACCATTACCTACTGAGGAGTCCACTTCTTGAGTATGGTCAATGCCGGGTAAAAGAAGAGAATCCAACAACAAGCAAAGGCCAGATTAACTTAAAGAAGAAGAAGGGAAGCAAGGCCATGGGAGTGGCCAACCTACGCCTACTCAACCTGAAGAGCTCCTCTTCAAGGAGCACCTTCAAAGCAATCCCTCCCTATCATAAGCCTCCTCAGCCCTATATTCCAAGCCAAAGCCACAAAGGGAGAAGCTCAAAAGCCGAGGGAGAAGGCAACCACCCAACCTACCACAAGGTCTGGGGATGTCTCGCCCACTTTGAGAGGGAGTCGCAATTTGGGGCCAATTGAGGCCAACACAAAGAAGAGGAAAAAGATACACACAATCACTGGGGATAAATCCCATGGTGACTTAATGTCATCGATTATTTGATAGGGTGCCCGCAAGAAGACTACTGCAACTACCACGCCACCTTATTGGTAACGATCTCAAAGATTATGAAAACCAGATTGAGCATCTCAAGACATGAAGTGGACAAAATGGCCGGATCAACTGCGCTTTTGTAAACCCGAATGGGCTTTACGGGCGTATTATCATCCTTTGGAGAAAGGATATTGTGGACTTCTCCCTCCGGTTATTCGACCACTTGTTTTGGGCACTGTTCCTTGCCCAATGGAGGTGGACTATTGGTTGGGTCATGCCAGAGTTATCTTCTGCGGGACCTCGGAAAACCATCAAGGAAAATGTGGATCTTCAAGCTCCCATGGCTATTGGGGTGACTTTAATTGTATCTTGGCTCAGTGACAAGAAGGGTGGGAGGCCCTTTCATTATACACTTGCAACACAGGAGATGGAGGAGTGTATGGCTTTGGTAGATTTGCATGAGTTGGAGTTTGTTGGCCCAAAGTTCACTTGGACCAACAACAAAGATGGGAGCTGTAGGATCTGGTTCGGCTTGATCGGGTCCTGATCAACTCTATGGCTTCTCAATTACTGGGGGATACCAAGGTTCGTCACCGGATCACGATCATGCTCCTCTTCTTCTTCCTCTTCACGGGCTCTGAAGCCCAGAGATGGTTAAGGTTTGAAGATACTTGGCTCTCTTATCCATGAGTTGGAGGTGGTTTGGAAGAAGCTGGCGAAGGAAGACTTTGGCTCAAAGGCGCAATTCTCCATAGAAAGAGTTGTGCACCCTACGATCTCTCTTCCATTGGAGTAAGAGTATGTTGAAGAACCTCCACTCTCTCAGTTGACTTGGAAAAGGACATTACCTCTCTCAAACTCTTGATTGTTACGATGATGGACTCACTCTACCCAGAAGGGGAGCTCAGCTCTAAGGTTATTGAGCTTAACTCTACATTGGCGGGCTGTACTTGGTGGAGACAAAGGGCTAAAGCTAGATGGCTCAAGGATGGAGATGGGAACACTCATTTTTCCATGGGTTGCCTCTGGGACCAGGACCAACGATTGATTGCTTTTAATGGGTGGATGGAGGTATGATTGAGAACCCTTCGAGATTTACGATATTTTCACTTCCTTCTTGAGGCAAAATGGGTTGAGGGATGTCTCCCTTGATGGTTGGCCTATTCGCCTATAGAGGAGAGGTTCCTCCGTCGGCCAAATCTCTTCTTGAAGCCCGGTCAAGATATTTGGGAGGCAATTCATTCTATGGGAGTAACCATTCACGGACTCGATGGGATCGCCTCTTTTACAAGCATTTCGGCCTTGTGTGAAGAAGGATGTCTTCTTTGTTGAGTTCTTTGAACTTGATCATATGGAGGATTCATGGAAGGAGACACTTATTGTCCTCATCCCCAAAGTTATTGGGGCTAGCACTCCTTCCAAATTTCGGCCCATTAGCCTGTGCCAGACGATCTATAAAGTGGTGGCCAAGATTTTGGTGAGCAGGTTGAAGCATTTACTACCTCTCCTTGTTTAGAAGAACAAGGTGCTTTTGTGCAGAGGAACATCTCCTTGCCCAAGAAATCATCAACAAATTCAACATTCTTCTTCCCAGGTTGGTTTCATGGCGATTAAAGTTGATATGGAGCAAGCCTATGATAAGATGAGCTGGCGTACATTGAGCAAGATGCTCACCTTGATGGGGTTCCCTGATAGATTCAGCAAGTGGATTCTACAGTGTGTCACTCACCCTAGATTCTCCATCTTGCTGAATGGTAGAAGGTCTCCCTGGATTGACGCAGAGTGTGGATTTAGACAGGGCTGTCCACTCTCACCTTACCTGTTTATTCTATGTTCTGAGCTGCTTTCTTTAGCTTTTAAGCAGAGAGGGCCGAACCTGGGTGTGACTGTGAAGACGGGAGGTACCTCTATCTCTAATCTCTTATATGCTGATGACATTCTGATTACCTCTCAGGCCTCTATTCTGCATGCCAAGCAAATTAAAGCCATCCTTGATGATTATTGTGGCTGGACGGGCCAACGGATCAACGGTGCTAAGTCCGCCATTCTCTTTAGCAAATCCGCTAAGAGATGGAGGACTAATCGGATTGCTAGGCTTATTGGGTTCAGTAAGGTCCAAGAGATGGAGTATCTTGGCCTTAAGTTGGCTATGAGGAAGCTCTACAAGCATGATTTCGCCCGATTCGGGGCCAAAGAGAAGATTATGTCCCTGGGAACTCGACATCTCTCCTATGCGGCCCTACCCTTATTTCCTCGCCTCTTATACCAGTTCGGTTTATCAACACATACAACTATTCCCTTGAATGTGTTGTCGGAGATTGAGCGGTTATGTAGGTCCTTCTTATGGGACAAGAGTCCGACTCAGAGGGGCATTCACTATGTCAGTTGGGGTACTGTTTGCTTACCTATTAAGCATGGGGGGCTTGGTTTTCACCCCTCGGGCCGGCCCTCTCAAGGTTGGCTTGGAATTTTCTTCAAGCCCACTTCATTACTTCACTGCATTCGGGAGCTATGGGGAAGATATTTGGAGTGGAAGCTTGAAGAGGGGGACTCCAAGACTCATTCTTAGTGGGGCTCAAAGTCTTGAACCTCTCATTCATGGAAGATTGTGATGGCAGAAAGTTCGATTTTGGATCACACATGGTTAGTTGATTGTTCCAGCCCGAGACCGACTTTCTTAGATGGTAGCCTTGAGGATCGACCGTGGCACGCTTCATCCATAGGACAGACATGGGATATTACTAAAGCAAAGATTTTGGCGAGGATCTTGTGAAGCACATTACCAAGGTGGAGCTTCATTCGACTTAGATGAAGACAGACTGAGCTTCTTCACCTCCCTTTGGGAAATCTCCTGATGCCCTCTCTTCCCCTTCCCCCGCTAGCCACTCTTAGCTACAAAAGTTCCGCTTGCACCAGAGAAATTTTTTCGGTGGCATCTGAAGAATGCCTTACCAACCTACCACCGGCTCCACTCTCGAGGTCTTGGAGAGACTTGCCCCTGGCTGCATGGAGATTGAAGACTGGATCATATCCTCACTACCGCTCTCTTACTTCCTCACCATACGTTTTGTCCTCTTGGGGAGTTAACCTCCCCTTTTCTAATGCTCATGACCGTTTGCATTCGAACGGACCACCAAGTCGACACGTGGTAGAGTTTATTGCAAAGATGATATATCAAGTTTGGAGGACACTAATGAATGCAAAGACACATGGTAGCCAACATGGGACACCAAAGGTCATTCGCTACTATTTTGGAGGCTTTTACAAATGCATCTACCTTTCTATTCCGGGGGCAATGGGAGCTCCACACCCGTGTCCACTCCCCTTTCCCTGGACTCCTCCTGGATGGCTAAAGGTGAATGTACGGTACTCTCTCCTCCGCTTGGCTGGCATTGGAGCTATTTTCAGGGATGATGCTGGTGACTTCATCAAGGCTGCTGATATCCAATTTCTCCATTGGGATAGTGCTTTCATAGATGAGCTATGCTTGCTAGTTGACCCTTGGATGTATGACGAGTACAAGGGCATCATATTGAGGGGACAACATTAGTGTTGTCAATTTACTTAGGAAGACCATGCGCAGACTTTCGGTCTTCTCTCCTCGAAGCTCCGACTTGGCTTTCTTCTTCCACCAAGTTCTCGTTTCACACGCTTCCGGACTTCAACCGGGTGGCGGACATCGGCTGCTGGCACCGCTGACTTTACTTGGTTGTCTTTAGATGTTTCTACTTTACCTTCTATTTTTGTTTAGTTATTTGAGGATGATAAGAAGCATGTTGTTCTATTTAGCTTCTTGTTTTAGACTCTCTAGCCTTTGGTTGTATTACTTTTTTTACTATTATTAAATGCAATATGCAAGTTTCAAAAAAAAAAAATAATGCCGAGCTAAAATTTCCCATGGTAAACATGGCTTAGTTTATGGGAATTAATATCATCACCATTGACAATTTGGTCATGGCATGATAAGGCATAATAGGAAAACTAAAAGATCAAGAGGAAAGAAAAAATAAATTTGAAAAAATTAGATGACATATTGACTTCTTTCATTATTCCCATTTTCTATTGGCCAGACCCTTGTCTTAGCATTTGAAGCAACACCAAAAATTGCACTAGTTATAAAAACAATTCAACATTACAAAAACCTGAACCAATTCTGAGCGATAAACCTAACCACCGCAAAGATTAAGAATGTTTTACCTTCTGCCTCTGTGTACTGGAAAAAGTTCTGAACAGAGAACAGCTTTTTCTTGTCTGGATGATCTTTAGAGGTCCGTCCCAGCTGAGGAACAAGTTCAACCAACTCTCCTATGGATAGAGTTGACAGCGTGGATTTTAGCCTCTCAACATTTGATAGTGGTACGCTAATCAAAGCATTACGAATTTTTGGCTGCACCAACCCACTTTTAGGTTCTTCCTTACTACCAGCAGAACCGCAAAACTCGCCTTCCTCCTTCACAGAGAAATGCTCCCCTTCAAAACCCGAGTGCAGTCCTACCTTAGCAAACCTTATATTGGACAATAACCCATCAAAATCTTCTTTCCTGTCTTTGATAAGTCCCTTGGTTATCTTCAGAAAATCAACCTGTGAAAGCAAAGGCTTGGATGCGTCCAATGGATCATTCCTCTCCCCACCAATCCCCTTATTACGATCATCAAATAACTTAACGTTATGAACTAAAGTTTCCAGCGCACCGCAAAGATTTCGCTCCAACCAAAACGCT
Source organism: Cymbidium sinense (assembly GCA_021442155.1). NCBI lineage: Eukaryota > Viridiplantae > Streptophyta > Magnoliopsida > Asparagales > Orchidaceae > Cymbidium > Cymbidium sinense. Next base: position 89,415,835 of record CM038215.1, read on the forward strand.
TCAACTCTCTTCAAATCCAAAACCATCCTCTTATCCGTAGACACCGAACTCATCTCACATTTTAATTCCTTCCTCCGAAGATTCGAATGCGACGATTCCAAGCTCTGAAAACACTTCTTGATCGATTTAAACGGAAGTTTACCAGCAAACATCCACCAGGCATCAGCGAATCGCAGGTAACTAGAGCACGAACGTTCCCCTTCCTCCGAGCTCAGTCTCCCCTCGATCGTCTCAGATCCTCCAAAGCCCTTCTTCGAGCATGTCTTCCCCTCACCATCCAAGCTCACCTGCGACGCAACAACGCCTGACGGATTCTTCTTGAATTCAACCCTCTTCAGCGCATTCCGAGAATCCAAAAATCGGGATTCCAAATCCATGACGGCGCGCCGGACACCGGATTCAATTGGTGATAACGCAACTCCGACAGCATGGAAGCGATCGTTCAAGAAAGACTCGAACGGATCGGCGATGGAAGCCATTACACGGATTCTCGATACATACGAAACGAAGACAACGATCTGCCTATTCGAAACCCGAAAGAGGAATCGGAAAATCTCGTTGCTGACAGCCGCGAAGAAGAAGAGCGAGCGGAAGGGAAGAAGCCTTTTTGGTTGGGTTTTATCGGGTCGAGACTGTTTCAGGTATTTTTGTGGATAAGGCAGAGAAGGGAACCTACGTGGGTCTACAGTGGATGGGGCCCATCTGCACTTTTGAGCGGTTTGCCTTTCCGTGATTGGTTCACTTCTGGGTGCGAAATTGGTCCCTTGGAATTTAAATGGAATTAGAATAACGGGCAAATATGATTTGACCTAATTGGATATATTGGGCACTGGCATGAAACAATTCCGTATTAAATATTTAAATAATAAAAATAATAATAATTTTATCACAAGATAAACATAATATTAATAATTTTATATTATACTTATTGCAGAATAAATTTAAATTTTCGAAATTTATCATGATCAAAATATTTTAATAAAAAATTTATAAACAAGTAAAATGTATGCGAGCATTTTTTATATTTATATTTGATGGCTTAAAATTTTTTTCTATAGTTAAATTATATTTAAAATTATTCATGAATATTAAAATCATATTCAACTAGTTTAACTTACAGCAGTGAAGATGAGCTTATTTCTAATAAATAAATAACAAATTTAATTTAGTTAAATTATTTATTTATCTAATAATTAATAAACAAACTAAATTTATAAATAAATAATATATATTTTGAATATATGTATATACATTTATTTATTTCAACTTAATAACGAGAATTGAATAAAATTATAAAAAAAAATTCAAATTTATTATTAAATTTATATATATATATATATAAACATTTTATTTATTTATTTAATAAATAAATAATACACAAATTTTTTTTATTGCACTAATATTAAAACTATGAAAAAATTAAGATTAAATTATATATGTATTATATTAAAGTATATTATAATTGAAACTTTAATAAGAATATGATTTAAGACGGACGCTTTGGTTGCGTGCGGTGCACGTTGCAATATGATTTAAGGATTTGAAATCCATCAATAAAACTTTGCCACGTGGAGATGGGCCACTGCATAAACAAACGGTTGATGCGGAGAAGGTTATCTTGTCGCTGACGCTAACGCCGGTGCTTTGGCCGAATGGATCATTTTGAATATATATAGGATTATGAACTGACATAAACAATATAAGCCTTTCATATTAAAAAAATTTATTTTTAAGATTTTAAGTGGTAAAATATAATTTTTTTAAAATCCCTATTTGGGTGAAATTTTTTTTTATTTTCTTTTTAATGCTGGAATAAAGAAATCCCAAAATTAATATTTACTCTAATTGCAAATAGCCTTCCTACCCACTTCATTTCAGATGACTAACTTTTCTGATTCAAAAGCTTTTAAAAGATTTAAAACTATTCTTTTGTTTTAAAAGCAAAACTTTTTCGTAAATTTAAAACGTAGTTTCAAAAAACACACTATTCAAACGGGTATCAAAATTAAAAATTCACGCTCTCAAAAGCAAAACGCACTTAAAAGGCTTAATCAAATGAATCCTTCATCACTCAAGTTAATGTTACAGCAAAAAAAAATAGCACATTGAAAAATCCCGCTGACGTTGATCAAGTTCAAATATTGCTTAGACTTGATCAATATTCAATGCAAATGAGCCTTAAGAGAGCGAAGTATAGCTTCGAGTTTTATATTTGGAGAGCGAAGTATAGCTTCGAGTTTTATATTTGGCGTAATTTCGTGAAGATTTGTTAATTAATGCTTTGAAATTTCCTACCAAATATATTTGTTTCAAAATATATTTACTACTAAATATATTTATTATTAAATATATTTCTTTTCAAATATATATTTACTACCGAATCTATCATATTATAACTCTTAAAATACCCATTGTATGTCATGAGTTTTCCAAGAAAAAAATAAGAGATTTGAGAGAAACAAGTAGGAGATATGTGAAATATTGTATTGAGAGATTTGCAAGAGGTTTCGTATTCAACATTATCGCCGACCACCTTCTTTTGTTAGTGAAATTTCGCTTCAGTGCTCTCAAATTTTTCTCATTTACGAATTTTTCACATAAATCTTATGTTTCTTTCATGCGGTAAGATGAATTTTTTTTAGTGATGATTGGTATTCTCTTAACATCTCTCAAAGAAAGTTCCTTTGTGGTTGATCAATATAAAACGTAATGAGAAACTAGGAGTTGGCAAAAGGCATAGACCTCTTTGGGTATAATGCATGATTTATAAAGTCTCTAGATATCCAAGGGGAGCAAAATCAAAGGGAAGAAGTATCTTCAGATTAGTTAAATCCTGAGGAGATATTTGATAAATTATTTAAAGATTTTAGTATGATAACATCTTCCTATCATACCTGACTCATTGGCTTACCTAAATCCCATTAAATCCACTGAATCCATAGATTTCATAAATCCAGGATTTACAACGATTTCAAGATTTAATGGATTTAGCTTTCCTCAAGATTCACTAAATCCTCGTGGCAAGTTTTACGGGATTTAGCCACTTAAAATTTGAGTAAATCCATTACCAAACACCGTAAAAATGGCAGACCTAGGATATCTCATAATAAACATAGCTTGGTTTAACTGGAGAAGAAAATTTTAAGATAAGTATGATTTAAAATATAATTAGTAAATTAACTATCTTTAAAATAAAATTTAAATATAAGTATAATCGCATTTAATCGACTTATCACTTACATGAGGTCGTGCTAAACTACCACTATGTAACTTACGCTAACTTGATACAAAAATAATTTTAAATAATAACACGATAAATCGTGACGTTTAACGACGACTTATTGATGAAAGTCGATAAACTAAAATTATACCTATATTTAAATTTTATTTTTAAGATACTTAAATTACTAATTATATTTTAAATTATACTTATTTTAAAAAATTCTTCTTTAACTGGACAATTTTGTCATGGCTTGATATGGCATAATAGGAAAAGTAAGAAAATCAAGAGGAAAGAAAAAAAATTTTGAGAAAATTAGATGACATTTGCTTTGAATCCAAGGGTTCATCAAATTACCTAACACAATGAACTGAAGTTTCAAGCGCAATGCAAAGATTTCGATCCAACCAAAATATTTTGACTTTCTTTGAATCCAAAACTTGCGTCTTATCTGGAAACATCAAATTCATCTCACTTTTTTTTTTTTTTTTTTTTATAACGAGATGTCTATCCTGATCCACTCACTATATGGTGTGACTGCATGACTAATCCCTGACGAGCTGACAACCGAGCCCATGACGCTGAATTTCTTTCTTTCACCCGTAAGAGTATTACACGGGGAATCAACGACCGAGATAAGCATTCGCCGCACCAACTGAGCTAAAGGAGGTGGGTCATCTCACATTTTAATTCCTTCTGTCGAAGATTCGATTCGTAGCTCTGAAAACACTTTTGATCGATTAAAACGGAAGTTTACCGGCAAAAATCCACCAGGTATCAGCGAATAGCAGGCAACTAGAGCACGAACCTTCTCCTTCCTCCGAGCTCAGTCTCCCCTCGATACCATCCGAACTCACTGGCGACTCAACAACACCCGACGGCTTCTTCTTGAACTCAAACCTCTTCAACGCATTCCAAGAATCCAAAAACCGGGATTCCAAATCCAACGCCCGACACCGGATTCAATAGGTGATGAAGCAACTCCGATGACATGGAAGCGATCATTCAAGAAGGGCTCGAAGGAATCGGCGGTGGAAGCCATTACTTGTATAGTCGATACTTAAGAAACGCAGAAAAACGATATGCCAATTCGAAACCTGAAACAGAGAAATCGGAAAATCCCATTACTGAGAGGTGCGATTTATAGCTCTTTTTTCTTTATTTTGTTCGATAAATCGAGTCGAATGAGTCGATTTTAAATCTGAACTAATATAACACCAATACAACTCTGGCTTAAGCTCAGCTCATCTACACCCCGAGCTGTGAAGAAGAAGAAGAGCGAGCTGAAGGGGACAAGCTTTTTTGGGTCGGGTTTTATCGGGCCGAAACTTTTTCAGGTATTTCTTTAGATAAGGCAGTGAGGGCACTTATGCGGGTGTAGACGAGGGAGAAAATATTACGTTGCGGATTTTAATGTATGGCCGATATATATCCAGATTTTTTTTTTTCGTTTTAGCCATTAACGAAATAGTAACTGAACGGAAAAAATAACATTTTCATGACACTATTTACACTTCTCTTGGCCCGACCTAGCCCGTATGCGTCGTTATTCGGAATTAAAAAAAATATATAGACAAATTTAAAATTTAAGAATTTAAAATAATATATATATAAATTATGTTTATTGAATAGTAAATTCAAAATTATTATTTAATCTTTATTTACTTATGAAATTAAAATATTTATTTATTTATTTAATGAATAAATCAAACACAATTCTTTTCATAGCACTAATATTAAAACTCTGAAAACATTAAGATTAATAATTATATATGTATTATACTAAAGTATATTAAAATTAAAATTTTAATGAGAACATGTTGACCAATTTTATAAGTAAATAATAGACGGACGCGATGGTTGCGTGCGGTGCACGTTGCAATATGATTTAACAATTTGGAATCCATCAATGAAATGTTGACACGTGGACTGATCTTTAAACTGTAGCTTGATAATCAAGTGGTAATATCATCCACTAAAATCAAGCACATGATTAAATAAAATTTTAATAAAAGTGATGATAATTTTTAATTTATATTTGTCAGAAAATAATTTGATATCTAAACATTTATAAACTTTTAAGAAAGTTAAATATCATTTTAAAAAAGAAGTAAATATTGTTGGTCAAATTGTAATTTTCAACAATTATTAAACTAAATAACATTATCAAAATATAATTTCAGATAGCAAATTTATGAATGAAGTCTCATAAATTATTTATTTCATTATTAAAATTCTTCATACAAGTGTCATATCATTCTCACAGAAATATTCTGTCATTTAGGGGCTATTTAATTGCTAAAAAAATAATATAATATCAAAAATATATAATATATTTAAATTACTTTAAAATTATTTAGTTTATAAATTTATTTTTTTAATAAAATAAATATAATATAAAATATTCTTGAGATTGTAATAATGAAATAAATACAATTAGCAGAATTTATCTAAAGAAATGTTTTCGTAAAATAAATTCACAAATTTTCACATGTACTCATTTCTTTAATAATTCATAGGGTATCACAGACTTTTTGAGTAAATTTGAAGAACTCTAAATTCATAAAGAAATTTTAAAGGAAGCTATAAAATAGAAGACACAAAAGAATTACAAAAATTCCTAGGATGGCGTATAGGATGGTATGGTATCATGGTATTCCCTGTGAGGCAGAGAGACCATATAGGGTGGTAGCCGATCAATGACATTTTCTAGTACTTGGTCTTTTCACATTTCTATCTTTTCGGTATTTAGACACTTGTTACAAAAATAATTGCATCTAGAAGCACATCAGAATCAATAATGGAGCAATAAGAAAAAAGAAAAGCAGAAAGTATCTTATTATTGGAGCACTAGCAGAAAGTTAAAGCGAATAATCAAAGACTAATCAAAAGAGCCTACCGAAAAGAAAGACTAAGAAAGAAGGAGCATCAGCAGAAAGAAGGACCAATAATTAAGTGAATGCCAATTACTGAGATAAATATGTTTTATGATATAATTTTTACTAATACTAATTTGACGTCCATACTTAAAAAGAAATTTAGGCCAAGGATAAATTCCGGTGTGGAGGCCTCATGGACCAAGATTTTAGGTAAAACATATTTTTCAGTAATATCTAATGTTTCATAATTATTAAAGAATCAGATTGTATTCATTAGATGAGTGAAAGTTAATTTTTGATCACCTACGAGATAAGTAGTTGTATTTGGGGATGATAATTTGTAAATATTTTTGGGAGTAGATTTTTGGTAATGCATCGCCATATCTCTATTGAAACTGCTATGATTTCGTGATTTATCTTCTAAATTAATTTTTGCCGTAACGACTATTAACGACGTAGGGTAATGTTTAGCTACCATTGATTCTGTTGGTGTTTGTGCTAAATCAAGTTTATTGATGATTGTATAGTCTTCTATATCTTCAGGATCTGTATTTGTATCTGTTTCGGAGACTATTGGTATTTGTTTTAGTTTTGGTGAAGTGCTTTTTCCTTTTATAGCTATTCGTAATTTTTTAAATTTGAATGTAAGTTTTGCTTTATCCTTTTTATAAGTATTAATTAGGCCTTGTTCCAATTTTTCTCTCTTTGTATCTTTTCTTCTAATTTTTTAATCAGAAGAGGATTTTTTCCATACTAAGTTGTATCTTTTCTAATTCAAAGTCTATTTTTTCTAGTCTGTTTGTTATGTCTAATTGATTTTTTAAGATTTCTATTTCAAATTCTTCTGTTATGATATTGGCTGTTTTAGGTAAAATTTCTATGTCTATATGTTGAAATTGTTCTGGAAGGCCTAATGTCATTTTTAATTTGTTTTTATGAATTTGTTCTCAAGATATGTAGATGAGAGTGCGAAAAATAATGCACATAGTGCTTACAATAATTCATAAAACTAGTGCAATAATTATCCTTCACGGTGATGCCTCTTCTGCTCCATACTTTCCTCGACCAGCCACTTTCGATGGCTTCAATTATTGATTCCTAATGCTTTAACTTTCTGCTAGTGCTCCAATAATAAGATGCCTTCTGCTATTCTTTTTCTTATTGCTCCATTATTGATTGATGTGCTTCTAGATGCATTAGTGCTGCTCTAGGGTTCCATAGCATTGTCTAAGTTGTGTAATCCATGTCATCTAATCCTTCAAGCCACTATCGCTCGTTGTCTTCATCATTTTGACTAAGTTCTGGAGTGAGTCGTTGGTAGACAGTAACAAAATCTCTTGGTTGCTTGAGTGAATGCCAATTAATCGTACGGCTCTAATATAAATACAAACCTATGACTTTAAACAAAATATGATAACTACCAGATAGTGTGTGCGGGTTTCCGTTTTTCCGAGATCTACCCGTTAAAAGGCTCGTGTAAGTTATGTATATCCGTTTTTTCGAGATCTGCCCGTTAAAAGGCTCGTGTAAATTATGTATAGCTTGTGTTAGATAATCATGTAACTTTTTAATTAATGGTGAATAATCGATATTTGGGTTTCTAGATATTTTTTGTTTTATGTCTTTCATTATTTCTTCAATTTCTTTATCTAATTGATTTTTTAAGATTTCTATTTCAGATTCTTCTGTTATGATATTGGTTGTTATAGGTAAAATTTCTATGTCTATAAGTTGAAATTGTTCTGGAAGACCTAATGTCATTTTTAATTTATTTTTAAGAATTTGTTCTCAAGATATGTAGATGAGATAAATGTTCAGCCCTTTAAGTAGATATGATCAACAGATATTCGTGGGTAACGCTTACTCTGAATTTCAAATATAAGCATCATACCGTTCCCTTGTTTGATTTATATTAAACAAATACATGATGAAATTCGGAATAACATATACTCAGGAATCCCTTCTAGAATTGGATGAATGAATAATAAGCTTACCCATAATGCCACACAAGCAAAAGCGGGATTTACGTGATCATTCCTCCTACCACAGACCGAGTCATGGGTTATTAGCAGAATTCATGCAAATGTTTAAGTGTAAACATAAATGGGTAATATATATATTTCTGGAGAGATTAATTACCCATGAGATAGGATGTTAATCATATCTTCCCAATAGGGAGAACAAAATGACTACTCACAGATAGGCATAATGAAAATTCAAAATATATTTATTAAAATAAAAACTTACAGTGTACAGAGATGGCAAGGAGAGAGAGAGAGAGAGAGAGAGAGAGAGAGGGAGGTGTTCTTCTGTCTATATCCTCTTTCTAGCGATACACACTCTTATTTATAGGAAGAGAATCATACTCCATAGTGCGGAAAATAATGCACATAGTGCTTACAATAATTGATAAAGTAAAGCTAGTGCTGATAATTATTGGTCCTTCTTTCTACTACTGCTCCATACTTTCTGACTAGGCTCCAAACTTTCTGATTAGTGCTTCAATTATTGATTCCTAATGCTTTAACTTTTTGCTAGTGCTCCAATAATAAGATGTTTTCTGCTTTTCTTTTTCTTATTGCTCCATTATTGATTGATGTGCTTCTTAGCAGTCGCCCGTGGTTCCATAGCATTGTCTAAGTTGTGTAATGCTATGTCATCTAATCCTTCAAGCCACTGTTGCTCGTTGTCTTCATCATTTTGACTAGGTTCTGGAGTGAGTCGTTGGTAGACAATAACAAAATCTTCTATTTGCTTGAGTGAATGCCAATTAATTGTCTTGATATGTTCGAGTAAATTGGAATGTTGATGATAAAACTTAAACTTGAATATCTTTCCTCTAATTAATTTTTCATTGAGGAAAATAAAGATGTTTTTGTCTTGATAAACTAGATGAGTATGGAACATAGGTCTTGTGAATCCATCCTTTAAATTGACAATCTGATATAATCTGTGGTGAAATAAGATGTCTTCAGTTTGTTCGGGATCAATAGCTGTATGATCATTCTCATCTTTTTGCCAGGCTCTGAAATGTTTTGGTGTTTTTATGATTTTGATGATATGCTTTGCCTCATCCATTAGATTTTCGTAGTACGGTTCCACAGATTTAATGAGTAATGTGATTGATGAGGTTTCCTCATCTTGAAAGATATGCCATAAGATCCTTCTTAATTCGGGATGATGGAAAGTTGATATCTGTTCTTCTAAATTCGCTTCTCTACTTATGATAGCTTTTGATAATAAGCCATAATTTAATAACTCTTGTACTTCCCATTTATAAAATTTCTTAAAATATGCTAAATGTAAAGAAAGAGTTATCATTTGAAAACTTTGTTTTCGAAATAAGACACATATTAGTGATTACTAGGTTTTGGTTGACATGAGAAATTCGTGTATGTTTTCATTTAATCCGTAAGACAAGATAATTTCTTTAGCACATTCTATTCCAAAAACTCCTACCAATTTACAAAAAGTAGTTATCTCTAATCATCTATATAATTAATCACCATGCGTGCTTTGCCTCTAACTACTTCCGCATGTCCTCTAACGATAAATACGGCTGATCGATGCTCAGATTTGGAAGGTCTAATTAATCCTAAATCTTTTAGTTCCTTAAGTTGAGTTTTAAGCTACATCGTAAAAATTTAGGCACAAAAACATTAGTTATATTATTTGATAATAGATGGAATGATTTAGCAAAAGCAATCATAGGATCATTTGAAATAGATATGAATGATAATGGTGCAATCATTTACTTTATCCCAAATTTTATCATGGACACTAAATAATGCGTTCAACATTTAAAAATAGGAATCAAAACAAAAGGATATGATATAGTTGCTGGATCGTTAAATCTACGAATAACCACTGGTTTCATAGGAAAAATGCAAGAACATTCTAATGTGAAATTTAAACTAAATAATGAAGCACTAGAACTTATGCTAGCAAGCCAAGGAATTAGAGCCCTAGAAGGAAAAAAGTTTAGCTCAGAAACACATGCAGGAATAGAATGGAATTTAAAAACTTTTTTAGAAAAAACAATACTAGTACCCCATGAAAGCACCTCCTATGAACATCAAGATGGTATGATTAGTATGAGATTTTCGGATTATCATCAAACAAAACAAAATAAAAATGAATCTGATGGCGCCATCCGCAATCTCATACTGATGCCATATAGAACATTTATCTCTACAGATTTTCGAGAAGATAATAATTATAATTTCAAAGGAAATATAGAACCAGTGGAACGAATAAATCTTATGTCAGCCCATAGAAATGGTACAATTTTAACAATTAATCTCAATAATCCTCAGATGTGGGAATCCGTAATCTCTACATGGGAATTTGATGCGGTAAGAGCATGGACAAACAGTGATAAAAGTGGTATAGGAGATATGTTTGCATTCCTAGAAACCTTATTAGGAGAAACAGCAGCAAACATTTTTAATGAAGCAAAAATTAAAAAAGCAGGAGAAATAGAATCATTAAGACAATTAGGAGATAATCCATACAATTTTACCAAGTTTATAAGAACATTAATTTTAGGATTTGATCCAAGTAGACAAAATACAAATATACAAGATCAAGCTTATAGGAATTTAGAACAACTTAGTTTAGCTGATTAGTCACAAATTGATAATTTCTGCAAATTACTTACCATGATTTGTAGCTCGTAGATTTTTGATAAGGTATAATTTCTTTTCCCGTGCTAATACTTTCAAAAAAGATTTTTTAAATCTCCTTGGGTTGCTATACCCAAGGTTCTATCTTCTATGAGTTTTAATTTGTTTTCCATTGTTAATGTTTTGTGATATAATTCTAATAGGATTATTGTTTGAAAATTTAGTAGGAAAATATTTTGATGATGAAATATCAAATAAATTTTTAATTAAACTACCTGGGGAATTAGGAAAAGAAATAAATGAAAAATGGAAGAATACATATTTTGACTAGGTTCTGGAGTGAGTCGTTGGTAGACAGTAACAAAATCTTCTGTTTGCTTGAGTGAATGCCAATTAATTGTCTTGATATATTCCAGTAAATTGGAATGTTGATGATAAAACTTAAACTTAAATATCTTTCCTCTAATTAATTTTTCATTGAGGAAAATAAATATGTTTTTGTCTTAATAAACTAGATGAGTATGGAACATAGGTCTTGTGAATCCATCCTGTAAATTGGCAATCTGATATAATCTATGGTGAAATAAGATGTCTTCAGTTTGTTCGGGATCAATAGCTGTATGATCACTCTCATCTTTTTGCCAGGCTCTGAAATATTTTGGTGTTTTTATGATTTGATGATATGCTTTCTTCCATTTTAGATTTTTAGTAATGCGGTTCCACGATTTAATGAGTAATGTGGTGATGAGGTTTATCGTCTTGAAAGATATGCCATAAGATCCTTCTTAATTCGGGATGATGGAAAGCTGATATCTGTTATTCTAAATTCGCTTCTCTACTTATGATAGCTTTTGATAATAAGTCATAATTTAATAACTTTTGTACTTCCCATTTATAAAATTTCTTGAAATATGCTAAATGTAAAGAAAGAGTTATCATTTGAAAACTTTGTTTGCAGAAATAGCAGGGACACATATTTTGGCAAATTAAATTAGATAAAGATTCAATACTGATTTCTTTCTGGCTGACTATGAATGGTTAATAATGCCCTTCGGATTAAAAAATGCCCCAAGTATTTTTCAGCGCAAAATGGATAATATCTTTAGCCATCTAGAATATGTTTTAGTCTATATAGATGATATCTTAGTAGCATCTCACACACTTAACGAACATTATCGACATGTCGAAGAAGTATTACAATTATGTATTAAACATGGCATAATTCTCTCTAAAAAGAAAATCGAAATTGCAAAAGAATATATAAACTTTTTAGGACAAAAAAAATGAGTAATCGAATTCAAGATCATCTAAAATGTATTAGAGTTCCCAGATAAAATAGAAGACACGACGGAATTACAAAAATTCCTAGGATTATTAAATTATGCACGACCTTATATAAAAGATTTAGGAAAAACGATAAAATCTTTAAATAAGAAAACCTCAACCACATGATAGAAATATTTTAACACAAAAGATGTAAAAATAATCCAAAAAATTAAAGAACAAGTTAAAATTTTTACCAAAATTAACACTCCCATTAGAAACAGACTACAAATAATAGTAGATCTTGAGAAGGGGAGGCAGTTAAAAGTAAAATCGTATAAAGAAGCTTACCAAAATACAGAAAAACTATGTAGATACGCTTCAAGGAACTCTAAACAATTACCAGAAAATATGACATCACTTGATTATTAAATATTATGAGTAATGCATTCTCATTAATTATTTTTTCAAAAGAATTTCTCATAAGAACGTGAAGTCGTACATTTTATAAAAATAAAAATGAAAAAAGATATATAGTAAGAGATGGATAAATTTTGTTACTACTCTTGAAGGAAATGGGTATAATGTTCAATTTGAGCATATAAAAGGAAATGAAAACTTCCTTGCAGTTTACCTATCGAGAGTGATTAAATTGCCCACTAAAAATTTAAAATTTTCAGATTTTAAACCACCATAAAGAGTTAGCCAGCGATTGGTTAACGATTAGAACTCAGAGAATGATTTTCGGATCTTCTAAATTAGGAAATTTATTTTATTAACTTTTATTTTGCAGGAATGGAGCAAAAGATGCAGCCCAACCTAGTCCATTATGGACACCTTACTCTATCAAGCCGACAAGGAACCAATCTCCAATTTAAACCAAAAGTGCAAATCAGAAAACCATTAAATCATTTTCAAATAACTCTTCTAGATAACCTATGGTGTAACAGAAACGACCTATCAGCTATAATTAATACTTTAAATTGTTTAACAATCTATTTTTTAAGTATTAATGACCAAATTGACTTTCTCCAAAACGAAAATCCTGAAGTCAATATCTTCCATAACTAGCGTGCTCTTTCTTCTAATTCTGATTGAATTGATTCAAGGTCATCAACAGATTCATGAGATTCAAGAGCATCTTATTTGATTAATCCTATTTATTTTACTAAACAAGTCAAATACAATTCCGTAAACAACTATCATTCCTATTTTTAAAGATTCCAGCTTAATTTAGGCTTTCCAGAGAGAGATAACTACCTTTTATAAATTGATAGGAGTTTTTAGAATAAGTGATACTTGTTCTAGATCTTTATTTAGTTGTAACCGTTGATTTTTGTTTTGGAGAAAGTCAATTTAGTCATTAATCTCTAAAAAACATATGGTTAAATGATTTAAAGTATTAATTGTAGCTGATAGGTCATTTCTGTTACACCAAAGGTTATCTAGAAGAATTATTTGAAAATAATTTAATGATTTTCTGATTTGTACTTTTGGTTTAAATTGGAGATTGGTTCTGTCCTGGAAGTCCATAATAGTTGGGTCCATTCTCAAAAAAAAAGTTAATAAAATAAATTTCTTAATTTAGAAGATCATTCTCGAGTTAATCGTTAACCAATCGCTGGCTAACTCTTTATGATGGGTTAAAATCCGAAGATTTTAAATTTTTAAGTTTAATCACTGATAGATGTCTGAGGAAGTTTTATTTCCTTTTGCTATAACATTATACCCATTTCCTTCAAGAGTAGTAACAAAATTTATCCATCTCTTCTTTTTTTCATTTTTTTTTAAAATGCGATGTCATGCATCTTATGAAATTCTTTGTAAAAATAATTTGAATGTGTGTAATATTTAATATCAGTGATGTCATATTTTTGTTTAAAGTTCCGGTCTATATAGTTTTTTTGTATTTTGTCTTTATTTTTTCTTTTAACTGCTCTATACTGTGGCGTCTAATATTGAAAAGTAATTTTAACTTGTTCTTTTATTTATTATTTTAAATATTATTTGAGGTTTTCTTATAAAGATTTTATCGCTTTTCCTAAATATTTTATATAATAGATAAATAATTTATGTCACGAAATTTTAATTTTTATAAATTATATATGCTGTATTTTTTCTTTTAAAGAATAATTATCTTTAATTGACGTAATGATAATGAATCTTCTTAAGATATCGTCTATATGAACTAAAACATAATCTATGTTTAAAGATATTATCCATTTTCTTGAAATAAATTTTTTTTAAATATTAAATTCATTAGCATTAATGTCTAAAGTAGTATAAATCTTTATCTAATTTAATTTGCCAAAATTGGAATCAAATTTACTAAAGTATTTTTTATTTTGGATTAAATTTATTAACATTTCTTTTTTATCGGTATTTTTCCATCATCTTTGTTATCATTTAATAAATTGTCATGCGTGTCTCAACTGCTTCTTACTGCACGATAAATGCTCGATTCTTTCTATTTGGAAGGATTAATTCAAAATCTTTTAGTTCCTTAAATTGAGTTTTAAATTCTTCTTTATCAATAGGAGAATATTCTAATTCCTTTGTCCTGATAACTAAATCTTTATTAATAATTGGTATGTTGGCTAATTCTTTGTTCTTGTTCCAATGTATTAAGGGATTTTCGCCAATAATTTGAATCTCTTCGGCTAGCTAAAATATTTTAGCTAATTGCTTTGGTATTTGGTATGTGGGGATTGTATTTGTATTATTTTTGTAACAAGTGTCTAAATAAGCCGAAACTTCGGGATGTAAACTAGGGGTTTGGGCGCTCGTGAAAAGGTGTGTAGGCACCAGGCTTTCCAACGGGACTCTGATGTTTATTAGTTTGAATGATGGAGGTTCGTTTGCTAATGGTCAAATAATTTTTACTAATACTAATTTGACCGTCCATACTTAAAAAGAAATTTAGGCCAAGGATAAATTCCTGTGTGGAGGCCTCATAGACCAAGATTTTAGGTAAAACATATTTTTCAGTAATATCTAATGTTTCATAATTATTAAAGAATTGTATTTGACTATTCATTAGACATTTAGTGAAAGTTAATTTTTGATCACCTACGAGATAAGTAGTTGTATTCGTCGGATGATAATTTGTAAATATTTTTGGGAGTAGATTTTTGGTAATGACGGAGGTCGTACTGCCACTATCTATTAGAGCTTGCACTATGATTTCAGATTTATCTTCTAAATTAATTTTTGCTGTAACGGCTATTAACGACATAGGGTAATGCTTAGCTACCATTGATTCTGTTGGTGTTTGTGCTAAATCAAGTTTATTAATGGTTGTATAGTCTTCTATATCTTCAGGATCTGTATTTGTATCTGTTTCGGAGACTATCGGTGTTTGTTTTAGTTTTGGTGAAGTGTTTTTTCCTTTTATAGCTATTCGTAATCTTTTAAATTTGAATGTAAGTTTTGCTTTATCCTTTTTATATTAATTAGGTCTTGTTCCAATTTTTCTCTCTTTGTATCCTTTTCTTCTAATTTTTCTAATCGGAAGAGGATTTTTTCCATACTAAGTTGTATATTTTCTAATTCAAAGTCTATTTTTTCTAGTCTATTTGTTATGTCTACTGTTTCTTTAGGTTTTATATAATCCCTATGGTCTTGATTATGATATTTCTTTAAACATAAATGATAAATTTCGATAAGACATAACTGACAGCGATATCTATGATTTTTATCCGGGTAATAATGACAATGAATACATTCTTTTGTCATACTGCCTTTTCCTAATTCAAATAAATGTTCACATGTACTCATTTCTTTTATTTTTGTAATTTCCATCTTTCTACAGCTTTGATCAAGCCCTCCATTGCATCTTCGGAAGTTTGAGACTCAGTGTCCGAATCTGCATCCGTTATACTATAAATTGTATCGTTTGATTTTGTTGAAGATATGCTGACTACATCATCTTCTAGCCCTTGAATTAATAAACTTCTCGTTTTATTATAATTCCTTTTATTACATTGATTTTGTTAAATGGTCAGGGGATCCACATATGACATTTTCTAGTACTTCTTTTCACATTTCTATCTTTTTGTATGTAGATCGTTTCGAGCGTCTAAGAATTTTTCTTTTCCTATATGATTTTTCTGGAAAATTTTCCTGAGTATATGTTATTCTGAATTTCATCGTGTATTTGTTTAATATAAATCAAACAAGGGAACGGTATGATGCTTATATTTGAAATCCAGAGTAAGTGTTACCCACGAATATCTGTTGATCATATCTACCTAAAGGGCTGAACATTTATCTCATCTACATATCTTGAGAACAAATTCGTAAAAACAAATTAAAAATGACATCAGGCCTTCAGAACAATTTCAACATATAGACATAGAAATTTTACCTATAGCAGAAGAATCTAAAATAGAAATCTTAAAAAATCAATTAGATAAAGAAATTGAAGAAATAATGAAAGACTTAAAACAAAAAATATCTAAAACCCAAATATCGATTATTCACATTAATTAAAAAAGTTACATGATTATCTAACACAAGCTATACATAATTTACACGAGCCTTTTAACGAGTAGATCTCGGAAAAATGGAAACCCGCAGACACTACCAGATTGGTATCAGAGCCATACGATTGATGGAACCTATACAAAAAAATTGAATGGCAAGACAATGGGTATCACCAATTTCCATGTGTGTGCATTTGAAAACTAGAATAATTTGCTGATGGTAACCCAAGTACTAAACCTAGTGTGGTCACCTTGTAATTAAATCAATTATTCGATGAAAACAGGAAATGATTTAATTTTTACTATGATTAGTGATTACTAGGAGGTTTAATTTTGATGATGACCTGTGTTGTCAAGTATGATAGAATGTGCTATTGTTTTAATTGGTGGGTAATAATAGGATCAACAGATATCCGTGCTATTGTTAGAGGACATGCGGAAGTAGTTAGAGGCAAAGCACGCATGGTAATTAATTACAAACGATTAAATGATAATACGGAAGATGATGGATACAAAATACCTGATAAAGAAATGTTAATAAATTTAATCCAAAATAAAAAATATTTTAGTAAATTTGATTGATCCTGATTTGTAAATTAGATAAAGATTCAATACCATATACAACCTTTACTACACCTTTAGGACACTATGAATGTTTAATAATGCCCTTCGGATTAAAAAATGCCCCAAGTATTTTTCAACGCAAAGTGGATAATATCTTTAGACATCTAGACTATGTTTTAGTCTATATAGATGATATCTTAATAGCATCTCATACACTTAAAGAGCATTATCTACATGTCGAAGAAGTATTACAATTATGTATTAAACATGGCATAATTCTCTCTAAAAAGAAAATCAAAATTGCAAAAGAATATATAAACTTTTTAGGACAAAAAATAGGAAATGGCGAAATCGAATTACAGGATCATATATCTAAAAAAATATTAGAATTCCCAGATAAAATAGAAGACACAAAGGAATTACAAAAATTCCTAGATTATTAAATTATGCTAATATAAAATATTTAGGAAAACGATAAAATCTTTATATAAAAAAACCTCAACCACAGGACATAAATATTTTAACACAGAAGATGTAAAAATAATCCAAAAAATTAAAGAACAAGTTAAAAATTTACCAAAATTAACACTCTCATTAGAAACAGACTACAAAATCGTAATAGTAGATGCTTCACAAGAAGGCTGGGGAGCAGAGTTAAAAGTAAAATCGTATAAAGAAACTTACCAAAATATAGAAAAATTATGTAGATACGCTTCAGGGAACTTTAAACAATTACCATAAAATATGACATCACTTGATTATGAAATATTAGGAGTAATTAATGCATTACACGCATTCAAATTATTTTTACAAAAAGAATTTCTCATAAGAACAGACTGTGATCGTACATTTTTATAAAAATAAAAATGAAAAAAAGATATATAGTAAGAGATGGATAAATTTTGTTACTACTCTTGAAGGAAATGGGTATAATGTTCAATTTGAGCATATAAAAATAAAACTTATCCAGATTAAATTGCACTAAAATTTAAAATCTTCAATTTTAAAACCAAAAGAGTTAACGATTAGAACTCGAGAATGATCTTCGATCTTCTAAATTAGGAAATTTATTTTATTAACTTTTATTTTATGGAGCAAAAGTCATTATGGACCTTACTATCAATAGAAACCAATCTCCAATTTAAAAAATACAAATCAAAACCATTAAATCATTTTCAAATAACTTTTTTAGATAACCTTTGGTGTAACAGAAACGACCTATCAGCTACAATTAATACTTTAAATTGTTTAACCATCTATTTTTTAGGGATTAATGACCAAATTGACTTTCTCCAAAAGCGAAAATCAAGCTTACTACTAAAAGATCTAGAACAAGTATCACTTATTCCAAAAACTCCTACCAATTTACAAAAGGTAGTTATCTCTAATCAAGAAATAAAAATTCAGGAATTAGAACAAGCTTTGCAAAAAGAAAAAGAAAAATATTCCGAATTAATTAAAGATTATAATGACTTATCCAAAGATCGTGAATATTTTGTTGGAATAATATTAGAAATCTCTCAAGCAAATCTGGAAAAACAATTACAATATCTCTACCTACCAGAAATGCCAGAAGAAATAAAAAATAAAATATTTAAAACAATAAAAAATAATAAGAAACAAAATATGATAGAATGTGCTAAAGAAATTATCTTGTCTTACGGATTAAATGAAAACATACACGGACTTTCATATGTCAACCAAAACCTAGTAATCACTAATATGTGTCCCTGTTATTTCTGCAAACAAAGTTTTCAAATGATAACTCTTTCTTTACATTTAGCATATTTTAAGAAATTTTATAAATGGGAAGTACAAGAGTTATTAACTTATGGTTTATTATCAAAAGCTATCATAAGTAGAGAAGCGAATTTAGAAGAACGAATCGCCTTTCCATCATCAATTAAGAAGGATCTTATGGCATATCTTTCAGGCAGAAACCTCATCACATTACTCATTTAATTAAATCAGGTACTCTACGAAAATCTAATGGTTTAGGCAAAGCATATCATCGAAATCATAAAAACACCAAAACATTTCAGAGCCTAGCAAAAAGATGAGAGTGATCATACAGCTATTGATCCCGAACAAACTGAAGACATCTTATTTCACCACAGATTATATCAGATTGTCAATTTACAGGATGGATTCACAAGACCTATGTTCCATACTCATATAGTTTATCAAGACAAAAACATCTTTATTTTCCTCAATGAAAAATTAATTAGAGGAAAGATATTCAAGTTTAAGTTTTATCATCAACATTCCAATTTCTGGACATATCAAGACAATTAATCTGACATTCACTCAAGCGGAGATTTTTCGTCACCAACGACTCACTCCAGAACCTAGTCAAAATGATGAAGACAACGAGCAACAGTGGCTTGAAGGATTAGATGACATAGCATTACACACATGCTATGGAACCCTGAAGCAAACTAATGCATCTAGAAGCTGAATCAATAATGGAGCAATAAGAAAAAAAGCAAGCATCTTATTATTGGAGCACTAGCAGAAAGTTAAAGCATTCCCCTGACCATTTAGCAAATCAATGTAATAAAAGGAATTATAATAAAACGAGAAGTTTATTAAATCAAGAGCTAGAAGATGATGTAGTCAGCATATCTTCAACAGAATCAAACGATACAATTTATAGTATAATGGATGCACTAATCAGAAATAATAGATGTTAATTAAAAAGAATAGATATCAGCTATTGTTTCTTAGTAGCATCTCAAGATTTGATTACTAGGACATTTTTCTACGCTTATTAACGAGCCTTTTATTCTTTTGCAGAAATTAATCAAACAATAATCCTATTAGAATTATATCAGAAAACATTAACAATGGAAAACAAATTAAAACTCATAGAAGATAGAACCTTAGGTATAGCAACCCAAGGAGATTTAAAAAATCTTTCTAAAAGTATTAGCACGGGAAAAGAAATTATACCTTATCAAAAATCTACAAGCTACAAATCATGGTAAGTAATCAAGGACCACTCACATTATTTAAGAAAAAATCACCAACATTTGATAGAAAAATATCTGAAATAATTGATATAGAATCACAACTAGATCGATTCAATAACGGAAAAATCAATTTAATAAGTGTAAAAAAGAAAATGTATGATACTTCCCTACTATCAAAGTCAACCATAATACACACATTAGCAGAACAGAAAATTAATTGTGTCTCCGATATTAACCAAATGAGTTTACCAATCATAATAAAAATCAACTGGGAACAAATTAGACAGCAAAGAATGCCACAAATACATGTAGGCTTAGTCATGATAGGAGTAAAAGGGCTACATCGCAAAAATTTAGGCACAAAAACATTAGTTATATTATTTGATAATAGATGGAATGATTTAGCAAAATTAATCATAGGATCATTTGAAATAGATATGAATGATAATGGTGCAATCATTTACTTTATCCCAAATTTTATCATGGACACTAAAGAATGCGTTCAACATTTAAAAATAGGAATCAAAACAAAAGGATATGATATGATTGCTGGATCGTTAAATCTGTGAATAACCACTGGCTTCATAGGAAAAATGCAAGAACATTCTAATGTGAAATTTAAACTAAATAATGAAGCACTAGAACTTATGCTAGCAAGCAGAATTAGAGTAGAAGGAAAAAAGTTTAGCTCCACATGAGGATGGAATTTAAAAACTTTTTTAGAAAAAAAACAATGAAAGCACCTCTATAAACATAAAAGATTACGATAAGTATGAGATTTTCGGATTATCATCAAATAAAACAAAATAAAAATGAATCTGATGATGACCTTGAATCAATTCAATCAGAATTAGAAGAAAGAGCACACTAGTTATGGAAGATATTGACTTCAGTCAAATACAAACTTATGAACAATTAGAAGATTATGTATTTAGTATGCAAACATCGTATTCAGAACTACAGAAAAGATATGATTTCAAATTAGCATATGAAAATAAATTAAATCACAAGTTTGATTGGAAAATTATAGATTCACAATATATCAAAGAAGAAATAAAGATGAACCAACAGTCTATGGATTTAGGAGAAGTAGTTGCTAGACCATCTAATCCGATGAAATAGAGATTTGATCCAAGACCTGGAAGAAAGTGGACGGAACCATATAAATCGTACTTGAGATTTTAGAAAATAATAATTATAATTTCAGAGGAGATATAGAACCAGTAAGACGAATAAATCTTATGCCAGCCCATAGAAATGGTACAATTTTAACAATTAATCTCAACAATCCTCAGATGTGGGAATCTGTAATCTCTACATAGGAATTTGATGCTCAAGAGCATGCAAACAAAGGATAAAATGGTATCTGATATGTTTGCATTCCTAGAAACCTTATTAGGAGAAACAGCAGCAAACATTTTTAATGAAGCAAAAATTAAAAAAAGAAGGAGAAATAGAATCATTAAGACAATTAGGGATTCAATTTTACCAAGTTTATAAGAACGTTAATTTTAGGATTTGATCCAAGCAGACAAAATACAAATATACAAGATCAAGCTTATAGAATTTAGAAGCTTAGTTTAATGATTGGACAAATTGATAATTTTGCAAATTATATGTTATGCTAGACGAAAAATATTTTGATGATGAAATATCAAACAGATTTTTAATTAAACTACCTGGGGAATTAGGAAAAGAAATAAATGAAAAATGGAAGAATATAAAATACAAAAACAGGACAAAAATATTTACACTACGCAAAATTTTCCAAAAAAACCATATAGGAAAAGAAAAATTCTTAGACGCTCGAAACGATCTACATACCGAAAAGATAGAAATGTGAAAAGACCAAGTACTTGAAAATGTCATTGTTATATTTGTGGATCCCCTGACCATTTAGCAAATCAATGTAATAAAAGGAATTATAATAAAACGAGAAGTTTATTAATTCAAGGGCTAGAAGATGATGTAGTCAGCATATCTTCAACAGAATCAAACGATACAATTTATAGTATAACGGATGCAGATTCGGACAATGAGTCTCAAACCTCCGAAGATGCAATGGAGGGCTTGATCAAAACTGTAGAAAGATGAAAATTACAAAAATAAAAGAAATGAGTACATGTGAACATTTATTTGAATTAGGAAAGGGCAGTATGACAAAAGAATGTATTCACTGTCATTATTACCCGGATAAAAATCATAGATATCGCTGTCAGTTATGTCTTATCGAAATTTTTCATTTATATTTAAAGAAACATCATAATCAAGACCATAGGGATTATATAAAACCTAAAGAAACAGTAGACATAACAAATAGACTAGAAAAAATAGACTTTGAATTAGAAAAGATACAACTTAGTATGGAAAAAATCATCTTCCGATTAGAAAAATTAGAAGAAAAGGATACAAAGAGAGAAAAATTAGAACAAGACCTAATTAATACTTATAAAAAGGATAAAGCAAAACTTACATTCAAATTTAAAAAATTACGAATAGCTATAAAAGAAAAAAGCACTTCACCAAAACTAAAACAAACACCAATAGTCTCCGAAACAGATACAAATATAGATCCTGAAGATATAGAAGACTATACAACCATCAATAAACTTGATTTAGCACAAACACCAACAGAATCAATGGTAGCTAAACATTACCCTACATCGTTAATAGCCATTACGGCAAAAATTAATTTAGAAGATAAATCTGAAATCATAGTCCAAGCTCTAATAGATAGTGGCAGTACGACCTCCGTCATTACCAAAAATCTACTCCCAAAAACATTTACAAATTATCATCTGACGAATACATCTACTTATCTCATAGGTGATCAAAAACTAACTTTCACTAAATGTCTAATGAATAGTCAAATACAATTCTTTAATAATTATGAAACATTAGATATTACTGAAAAATATATTTTACCTAAAATCTTGGTCCATGAAGCCTCCACACCGGAATTTATCCTTGGCATAAATTTCTTTTTTAAGTATGGACGGTCAAATTAGTATTAGTAAAAATTATTTGACCATTAGCAAACGAACCTCCATCATTCAAACTAATAAACATCAGAGTCCCCTGGAAAGCCTGGTGGGCCTACACACCTTTTCACGAGCACCCAAACCCCTAGTTTACATCCCGAAGTTTCGGCTTATTTAGACACTTGTTACAAAAATAATACAAATACAATCCCCACATACCAAATACCAAAGCAATTAGCTAAAATATTTTAGCTAGCCGAAGAGATTCAAACTATTGGTGAAAATCCCTTAATACATTGGATCAAGAAGAAGAATTAGCCAACATACCAATTATTAATAAAGATTTAGTTATCAGGACAAAGGAATTAGAATATTCTCCGTAAAGAATTTAAAACTCAACTTAAGGAACTAAAAGATTTAGGATTAATTAGACCTTCCAAATCTGAGCATCGATCAGCTGCATTTATCGTTAGAGGACATGCGGAAGTAGTTAGAGGCAAAGCACGCATGTTGATTAATTACAAGCGATTAAATGATAATACGGAAGATGATGGATACAAAATACGTGATAAAGAAATGTTAATAAATTTAATCCAAAATAAAAAATACTTTAGTAAATTAGTTTTGCCGATTTTGGCAAATTAAATTAGATAAAGATTCAATACCATATACAGCCTTTACTACACCTTTGGGACTATGAATGGTTAATAATGCCCTTCGGATTAAAAAAAAGTATTTTTAACGAAAATGGATAATATCTTTAGACATGTATGTTTTAGTATATAGATGATATCTTAGTAGTATCTCATACACTTAAAGAGCATTATCTACATGTCGAAGAAGTATTACAATTATGTTAAAACAGATAATTCTCTCTAAAAAGAAAATCGAAATTGCAAAAGAATATATAAACTTTTTAGGACAAAAAATAGGAAATGGCGAAATCGAATTACAGGATCATATATCTAAAAAGGTATTAGAGTTCCCAGATAAAATAGAAGACACAAAGGAATTACAAAAATTCCTAGGATTATTAAACTATGCACGACCTTATATAAAAGATTTAGGAAAAATGATAAAATCTTTATATAAGAAAACCTCAACCACAGGACAGAAATATTTTAACACAGAATATGTAAAAATAATCCAAAATTAAAGAACAAGTTAAAATTTACCAAAATTAACACCCCATTAACAGACTACAAAAATCAATAGTAGATCTTCAAGAAAGGGAGTAGAGTTAAAAGTAAAATCGTATAAAGAAGCTTACCAAAATACAGAAAAACTATGTAGATACGCTTGGAACTTTAAACAATTACTAAAATATGTCACTGATTATGAAATATTAGGAGTAATTAATGATTACACGTTCAAATTATTTTTACAAAAGAATTTCTCATGAAAGAATCGTACATTTTATAAAATAAAAATGAAAAAAAAAAAGATATATAGTAAGAGATGATAAATTTTGTTACTACTCTGTTAATTTGAGCATATAAAATAAAAAAACTTCCTTACACAATTACCACCATAAAGAGTTAGCCAGCGATTGGTTAACGATTAGAACTCAGAGAATGATCTTCAGATCTTTTAAATTAGGAAATTTATTTTATTAACTTTTATTTTGCAGGAATGGAGCAAAAGATGCAGCCCAACCTAGTCCATTATGTACACCTTTTTTTTTTTTTTTTTCATTTTTTACTTTATCAAGCAGACAAAGAACCAATCTTCAATTTAAACCAAAAGTACAAATCAGAAAACCATTAAATCATTTTCAAATAACTCTTCTAGATAACCTTTTGTGTAACAGAAATGACCTATCAGCTACAATTAATATTTTAAATTATTTAACCATCTATTTTTTAGGGATTCATGACCAAATTGACTTTCTCCAAAACAAAAATCAACGGTTACAACTAAATAAAGATCTAGAACAAGTATCACTTATTCCAAAAACTCCTACCAATTCACAAAAGGTAGTTATCTCTAATCAAGAAATAAAAATTCAGGAATTAGAACAAGCTTTGCAAAAAGAAAAAGAAAAATATTCCGAATTAATTAAAGATTATAATGACATATCCAAAGATCGTGAATATTTTGCTGAAATAATATTAGAAATCTCTCAAGCAAATCTAGAAAAACAATTACAATATCTTTACCTACCAGAAATGACGAAAAAAATAAAAAATAAAATATTTAAAACAATAAAAAATAATAAGAAACAAAATATGATAGAATGTGCTAAAGAAATTATCTTGTCTCTTGATTAAATGAAAACAGACCGACTTTCATATGTCAAAAACCTAGTAATCACTATGTGTCCTGTTATTTCTACAAACAAAGTTTTCAAATAATAACTCTTTCTTTACATTTAGCATATTTTAAGAAATTTTATAAATGGGAAGTACAAGAGTTATTAAATTATGACTTATTATCAAAAGCTATCATAAGTAGAAGCGAATTTGAAGAAACGAGATATCGCCTTTCCATCATCCCTTAAGAAGGATCTTATGGCATATCTTTCAAGAGGAACCTCATCACATTACTCATTAAATCATTTACTTAAAATCTAATGGATGAAAGCATATCATCAAATCATAAAAATACTAAAACATTTGAGCAAAAGATGAGAGTGATGATACTGTATTGATCCCAACAAACGAAGACATCTTATTTATTTGATTATATCAGTTGTCAATTTACAGGATATATTCACAAGACCTATGTTCCATACTCATCTAATTTATCAAGACAAAAACATCTTTATTTTCCTCAATGAAAAATTAATTAGAGGAAAGATATTCAAGTTTAAGTTTTATCATCAACATTCCAATTTACTAGAACATATCAAGACAATTAATTGGCATTCACTCAAGCAAACAGGAGATTTTGTTACTGTCAACCAACGACTCACTCCAGAACCTAGTCAACATAATGATGAAGGCAACGAGCAACACGAATGTTGATGATAAGGTACGAATTACATAGTGATAACATATAGAGGAAAGAGACCTAGATTTTTAAATTTTCCAGTGCTAATTTTTCTTTTCCTATATAATTAGGGATAAAATCTTTGGTAAATGGACAAATAAATTTATGTTTATCTAACGAAATAATATTTTTATTTTTCTAACTTATTTTTAAGTTTAGCCATTCAATTTTTTGTATAGGTTCTATCAATCGTACGGCTCTGATACCAATCTGGTAGTGTGTGCGGGTTTCCATTTTTCCGAGATCTACCCATTAAAAGGCTCGTGTAAATTATGTATAGCTTGTGTTAGATAATCATGTAACTTTTTAATTAATGGTGAATAATCGATATTTGGGTTTCTAGATATTTTTTGTTTTAAGTCTTTCATTATTTCTTCAATTTCTTTATATAATTGATTTTTTAAGATTTCTATTTTAGATTCTTCTGTTATGATATTGGCTGTTATAGGTAAAACTTCTATGTCTATATGTTGAAATTGTTCTGGAAGGCCTAATGTCATTTTTAATTTGTTTTTACGAATTTGTTCTCAAGATATGTAGATGAGATAAATGTTCAGCCCTTTACGTATATATGATCAACAGATTTTCGTGGGTAACGCTTACTCTGGATTTCAAATATAAGCATCATACCGTTCCCTTGTTTGATTTATATTAAACAAATACATGATGAAATTTGGAATAACATATACTCAGGAATCTCTTCTAGAATTGGATGAATGAACAATAAGCTTACCTCGCCAGCAAAGCAGCGGATTTAGATCATTCCGCCTGAGGGACCAGAGTATGAGGTTATTAGCGAGAATTAAATGCAAATGTTTAAGTATAAACAACATAGAATAGTAATATATTTATATTTGTGAAGAGATTAATTACCCATGAGATAGGATGTTAATCATATCTCCCAACAGGAGAACAAAATGACTACTCACAGATAGGCATAATGAAAATTCAAAATATATTTATTAAAATAAAAACTTACAGTATACAGAGATGGCAGGGAGAGAGAGAGAGAGAGAGGTGTTCTTCTGTCTATATTTTTCTAGCGATACACACTCTTATTTATAGGAAGAGAATCATACTCCATCTGAAAATAATGCTTCTGATAATTCATAAAGTAAAGCTAGTGCTGATAATTATTTGTCCTTCTTTCTCCTGATGCTCCTTCTTTTTGCTAGTGCTCCATACTTTCTGACTAGGCTCCAGACTTTATGATTAGTGCTTCAATTATTGATTCCTAATACTTTAACTTCTACTGCTCGATAATAAGATGCTTTCTTTTCTTTTCTTATTGCTCCATTATTGATTAGATGCTTAGATGCATTAGTGCTCTAGGTTCCATAGCGAAATTGTGTAATGTTATGTCATCTAATCCTTCAAGCCACTGTTGCTCGTTGTCTTCATCATTATTTTGACTACGTTCTGGAGTGAGTCGTTGGTAGACAGTAACAAAATCTCCTGTTTGCTTGAGTGAATGCCAATTAATTGTCTTGATATGTTCCAGTAAATTGGAATGTTGATGATAAAACTTAAACTTGAATATATTTCCTCTAATTAATTTTTCATTGAGGAAAATAAAGATGTTTTTGTCTTGATAAACTAGATGAGTATGGAACATAGGTCTTGTGAATCCAGCCTGTAAATTGGCAATCTGATATAATCTGTGGTGAAATAAGATGTCTTCTGTTTGTTCGGGATCAATAGCTGTATGATCACTCTCATTTTTTTGCCAGGCTCTGAAATGTTTTGGTATTTTTTATGATTTGATATGCTTTCTTCCATTAGATTTTAAAGATGCGATTCCGATTTAATGAGTAATGTGACTGATGAGGTTTCCTCGTCTTGAAAGATATGCCATAAGATCCTTCTTAATTCGGGATGATGGAAAGCTAATATCTGTTCTTCTAAATTCGCTTCTCTACTTATGATAGCTTTTGATAATAAGCCATAATTTAATAACTCTTATACTTCCCATTTATAAAATTTCTTAAAATATGCTAAATGTAAAAAAAGAGTTATCATTTGAAAACTTTGTTTGCAGAAATAGCAGGAACATATTAGTGATTACTAGGTTTTGGTTGACATATGAAAGTCCGTGTATGTTTTCATTTAATCTGTAAGACAAGATAATTTCTTTAGCACATTCTATCATATTTTGTTTCTTATTATTTTTATTATTTTAAATATTTTATTTTTATTTCTTCCATTTTGGTAGGTAGAGATATTGTAATTATTTTTCCAGATTTGCTTGAGAGATTTCTAATATTATTTCACCAAAATATTCACGATCTTTGGATAGGTCATTATAATCTTTAATTAATTCGAAATATATTTTTTTTCTTTTTACAAAGCTTGTTCTAATTCGTGAATTTTTATTTCTTGACTAGAGATAACTACCTTTTATAAATTGGTAGGAGTTTTTGGAATAAGTGATACTTGTTCTAGATCTTTATTTAGTTGTAACCGTTGATTTTCATTTTGGAGAAAGTCAATTTGGTCATTAATCCCTAAAAAATAGATGGTTAAATAATTTAAAGTATTAATTGTAGCTGATAGGTCGTTTCTGTTACACCAAAGGTTATCTAGAAGAGTTATTTGAAAATGATTTAATGGTTTTCTCATTTGTACTTTTGGTTTAAATTGGAGATTGGTTCGTGTAGCGATGAGTATGGTGTCCATAATTAGGTTGAGTATCTTTTGCTCTATTCCTGCAAAATAAAAATTAATAAAATAAATTTCCTAATTTAGAAGATCCGAAGATCATTCTCACGAGTTGTCGTTAACGTCATTTGCTTCTTTATGATGGTTTAAAATCCGAAGATTTTAAATTTTTAGTGGGCAATTTAATCACTCTGGATAGATAATCTACAAGGAAGTTTTTATTTCCTTTTATATGCTCAAATTGAATATTATACCCATTTCCTTCAAGAGTAGTAATAAAATTTATCCATCTCTAACTATATATCTTTTTTTCATTTTTATTTTTATAAAAATGTACGATGGCTTCACAGTCTGTTCTTATGAGAAATTCTTTTTGTAAAAATAATTTAAATGCGTGTAATACATTAATTACTCCTAATATTTCATAATCAAGTCATGTCATATTTTCTGGTAATTGTTTAAAGTTCCCTGAAGCGTATCTACATAATTTTTTTGTATTTTGGTAAGCTTTTTTATACGGTTTTACTTTTAACTTTGCTCCCAAATTCTTCATAAAGATCTACTATTACGATTTTATAGTCTGTTTCTAATAGGAGTGTTAATTTTGGTAAATTTTTAATTTGTTCTTTAATTTTTTGGATTATTTTTACATCTTCTGTGTTAAAATATTTTGGTCCTGTGGTTGAGGTTTTCTTATATAAAGATTTTATCATTTTTCCTAAATCTTTTATATAAGGTCGTGCATAGTTTAATAATCTTAGGAATTTTTGTAATTCCTTTGTGTCTTCTATTTTATCCGGGAATTCTAATACCTTTTTAGATATATGATCCTGTAATTCGATTTCGCTATTTCCTATTTTTTTGTCCTAAAAAGTTTATATATTCTTTCAATGATTTTTCTTTTTAGAGAGAATTATGTCATATTTAATACATAATTGTAATACTTCTTCACATAGATAACGCTCTTTAAGTGTATGAGATGCTACTAAGATATCATCTATATACTAAAATATACCTGATGCCTAAAGATATTATCCATTTTATGCTGAAAAAATATTTGCATTTTTTAACCGGCGCATTATTAATCATTCATAGTGACAAAGTAGTGGTAGATATCAGAATCTTTATCTAATTTAATTTGCCAAAATCCGATTTCCAATCAAATTTACAAAAATATTTTTTATTTTGGATTAAATTTATTAACATTTCTTTATCAGGTATTTGTATCTATCATCTTCCGTATTATCATTTAATCGCTTGTAATTAATCACCATACGTGCTTTGCCTCTAACTACTTCCGCATGTCCTCTAACGATAAATGCGGCTGATCGATGCTCTGATTTGGAAGGTCTAATTAATCTTAAATCTTTTAGTTCCTTAAGTTGAGTTTTAAATTCTTCTTTATCAATATGAGAATATTCTAATTCCTTTTGTCCTGATAACTAAATCTTTATTAATAATTGGTATGTTGGCTAATTCTTTGTTCTTGTTCCAATGTATTAAGGGATTTTCGCCAATAATTTGAATCTCTTCGACTAACTGAAATATTTTAGGTAATTGCTTTGGTATTTGATATGTGGGGATTGTATTTGTATTATTTTGTAACAAGTGTCTATATAAACTTGGGATGTAAACTGGGGCCGTGAAAAGGTGTGTAGGCCCACCAAGCTTTCCAGCGGGACTCTGATGTTTAGGTATAGCAACTTAGTATGTTCCATAAATTTTTGAAAGTCTATGATACTATTCATAAGTGTGTTTACTATTCATAGTGTCCTAAAGGTGTTGTAAAGATTACATATGGTATTGAATCTTTATCTAATTTAATTTGTCAAAATCCGGATTTGCAATCAAATTTCCTAAAGTATTTTTTATTTTGGATTAAATTTATTAACATTTCTTTATCAAGTATTTTGTATCCATCATCTTCCGTATTATCATTTAATCGCTTGTAATTAATCACCATGCGTGCTTTGCCTCTAACTACTTTTGCATATCCTCTAACGATAAATAAATGCGTGACGACAATGCGAATCTAATACTTTAAACTTATCAATGTATTTAAAATTCTCTCAAATTAGATAAATTTTAAATACATTAAAAATAATATTTATAATATATTCTAAATACATTACATTATCTTAAAAATTTTACTATACACCATACCAAATACAAAAAAAATTAAAATCTTTATATTTGTTGTATTTCACATCCAAATTTCAGTCAACTAAACAGACAGTTAATTTATTATAATATATATATATATATATATATATATATATATATATAGAAAGAGAGAGAGAGAGGATTGACTTTTGCAACTAAGCTTAGGGGTATGCATTATTTGGTCTTAACCAAAAAAAATCAAATCGAACCAAAATTTTTGAATTATTTGATTCAATTTTGAAGTTGGGAGTTTAGATTTTGATTTTAATTAATGAAAACTTTGGTTTTTATTTTTTGGATCGATTTGTTAAATAAAATTTTAGATAGAACCAAAAAAATCAAAATAATTATATGTAATACGATATTATTAATTTATATATAATAGACTTATCTATTATACTCTTATTTTTATTTATTTTTAAATACTTAATAAGTACTTTTTTTTTCGAATACCATTATTTAATTTTTTAAAATATTTTGATCTTATAATATAATAATATGGTTCCATCAACTTTTAAGTTCAAAACATAAATAAGTAAATATTAGTTTTAAATATTTTTTAACACATAAAATAGTTAATTGCATTTTAATTTTACAATAAAAATTATGCAAATAATTTTTAAATATAACGAACTTTAATTTATCTAAATCCAAACCAAAATAACCGAACCAAATTATTATTCAATTTGTTTGATTTTGCATTTTATTTAATCAATTTGGTTCAATATTTTTTGAAATCCATAACCAATCAATTTTAAAAATTTATCATCCAATTCATCCAAATCAACCAAACGCACACCCTACAACAGTTGATCAAGACAGCTTATCTTATTTAAAAAATTATACTCGTAATATTTTGAAGTGCTTTATGCTTTACCAGTTTGGCTGACCCTATTTTTTTAATCTTGTTAATCCAAAAAATATTAAAAAATTAAAACTAATAAAATTTTAACTCTTACCTTTTCCTTAAATTCATCAAATTTATAGTAATTTTATACTGACATGAATAAATATATACAATATTCGATTATAATAATTTGATCATGATATGAATAAATACATACAATCGCTCACTTCTGAGATGATGTGATTGAGTCTAACAACTCTTATTGTAAGTCCCAATTACCCACCGTCTCTTAGCTCAAATTATGAAGGCCAAAACCCCAACCCAGTCAATCCTCTCCGAGCGAAGCATCTATACCTGGTGAGGAAAGTAAGTGAGGAACGCTGTGGGATGATTTAATGTGACGCAGCCTCGGGATTAATAACGACATCCCCACCCACAACCCAAGTGTTGGGTGGATACAAATTGCAAAAAACAAAAAGTCCCAATTTGATAAAAGAATTTATCTTTTATGCCTTCAATCATGATGAGGTATCTAAAAAAATTTTCAATCCGGAGTGGCACATTATACTAACAAATATCTTCTTAAAGTCTTCAATGAGAGTGTCAATTCACGTCAAGTTCAAAATTTGACCTAAATTTAATCTGATCTGAATAAATTTGATCCGAACCCGACTCGACTTCAACCCGATTAATCCGACATGACCGAATGATCTATTTAGATTATATTTTAGATTAAAATCGAGTCAAAATTTAATCAAATTCACATTCATATGTAAAAATAGATTAATTTTGAATTTACAGATAAATTTCAAGTCAAATTCGGAATTAACTTTGGATTAGTGGATCAACCCAAAATATTAAACGAATCAATTTCTTCAATCTAAACTCGACCCGAAAATTATTTGGAACAACCGGAACACGAATTTTTCAAGTCGAGTTAATTTTTGACATCCGGAATCTTTAATATGCTCTTTAAATGACTTGCACTTCACCATCAAATCATTTACATAAACTTCTACATTCTTTCTCTTTAAACACTTGATCTGTCATTCAATTGAATGGCATCATGTGATAATAATTAGGCTTCTTAATCTAATGATAGCTGGAGAATGTATAAATAAAACTCAAGATGAGAAAACCATCAAGTTAACAAGAACATCAAATCACTATAACCTAAAAGTAGTAGATTTGCACAAATTTCTACAAATTTTAATATATTTACACAACTAATACTTATAACTTCAAATTTATTTATATAATAATAAGAGATGTAAATAAGAGCAAACTTATTATGGGTTCATATTCAGCTTATTTAAATTCAAAACAAATACATATAATTTATGTAAACAAAAATAATACGAAGAGATTATGTGCAAGACATCAAAATCAAACCTATTTTCAAAAATTATAACCATTTAAGAAAAAAAAATCATATAAAATTAATCAAATTGGGTAATTATAGATCAAACCTGGTTAAGTTGATCGAATCAGGCTCATGAATCTCCATGAATTTCTCAGAGACCTACGCGCGGATTGCTGGAGCCAGCAGCTACAACGCCCATTCCACTTCCCTGCGCTGAAGCGATCTCTAATTCTTCTCTTCTCGACGCAAAGGAAGGCGCCGCCGCTTCATCAGTATCACCAACCTCACGCGCGAGCTCGTCGATCTTTCGAAACTGGTAAGGCCATCTGGAATTATAAAGGAACTGGCGGAGATCAAACCTGTTATCTTCAGGAGAGTAGCTCTGCCAAGTATTAACAACATAAATAGAGAGGTTACTTCTTGAAGAAGAAGAAGATGATGATTTACATCCATACCACATAATTTTGATGTATTTATATATCTAACACGTAAAATTTGATATTCATTTATTTACCATTTTCCTATGCTCGAGAATGTCTAATGATGATGATATTTTTATGTGATATTTAAGATTAAAATATTATATATATGTAAAAAATTATAAAATTTAGATGTTTGATATGTGAATACATAAAAATTGTGTGGTATGTATGTAAATCTCCCAAGAAAAGGAAGATATGCATTCATACTACATAATAAAAATGTATTTATATATCTAACTCTGTATAGTTTGATATTCACTTATTTAATATTTTTGATGCTTGAAAATATCTAATGATGATGGTATATTTGAAGTGATAATCAAGAATGAGATGTTATATGTAAAAAATTATAAAATTTAGCTCTTTGATATGTAAATACATAAAAATTGTGTGGTATGTATGTAAATGCCTAAAATTTATATTTATATCATATAATTCTTATATATTTACATATCCACCACCTGAAGTTTGATAATCACTTATTTAACACTTTTCTATTGTTGAAAAAGTCTATTTAATAGTAAAAAGTGAATAATGATGGTATTTTTAATGTGATGTTTAAGATTGCAATGTTATGTATGTAAAAAAATTAAAATTTAGGTATTTAATATGTAAATACATAAAAACAGTGGTATGAATGTAAATCTCCTAAAAAATTATGGAAGAAATGTTGGTGAGATTAAGGATACTTCAGCATGATAGGAAGGCGTCAGCACAGTCATCTTGTGTCGATTGATTGAGTAGTACTTGAAGAAATATTTCACCTTCTCAGCCACCTCTGATGGAGTGAACCTTCCATACCACTTATGGCAAAGATTCTGCAAAATGAGAAAGAGAAGAGGAGGAGAGAAAAATAGTTTAAATCATAATAATAAAGAGGAGTTTTACATACACAACACATAATTCTTATATATTTATGTATCTACTATCCAAACTTTAATTTAATATTTATATAAGTAATACTTAAATTTTTAATATTATATCAAAAATATCACCATCATTAATTTTTTATTGAGAGATATATCTTTTCGGGAAAAATGTTTTGTAAAAATCAATCTTCATGTGTTAGATATGTGAAGGAATAAAAATTATGTGCTATGTATGTAAATATCCCTATAATAAAATGGCCTGTTTTTTTTTTCAAAAATTGAGGTGATAATATAGAATAATGCTATGGTGTTCAAAATATAGAACAAATGGAGTCTTCAGACTGTCCAATGGATGATATTAAAGTTAAGAAACAGCTGACACAGTAAGTTGTTTTAGCTCGGTTGGTACAAATAGAAACCCCTGACCGAGAATATGAGGAGGCCTATCAGAATGTAAATCAGTAAGACGCCTATTTAATGATCTTTATCTGGGATTAGTCATTAGACATACACAAGAGGTAGTTGGGTGGATACCCATTCCAAAAAAAAAGACACAAAAGTGTTTTCCAATATTTTATTTGTTTTAATGGCTAATGCAAATAGAAAAATAAAAAAAAAGGTGAAAATCCAAAAAAAAGGCATTAAATGATAATTCAAAATAAGAAAATAGTTACCAAAGAGAAAATAAAATAAACAATTATTGAAAGAAATAGAAATATAGATTAAAAAAACTAACCTGAAACATTGACACAGGACCGCAGCGAAATATCTTTCTCAGCCTTCCATACACAGACAGTTCCTCATATGTCATTCCCATGTCCACTTCATCCAACTGCACACAAGAACAAAATCCATTAAAACCTTTGATAAACACAATCCAGTTCTTGCTCCTCTTAACCCTTGGATCATTCTAAATGATAAAATTCCTCAGTCTACTTCAAACTTAAAAATAGACCAAATTACATGCAGGATCAAAAAATCCTTCAAATGAGGAAAAACAGCTGAAGCTCAAACTCCAATTACCGAAATCATTCGCATTTCAAACATTTGGATTCTACATCCTTAGGATAAAGAAAATATCCCTCTTGCGCCATCTAAAAAGAGTTGCAATTTTCATAGATTTCAGTTTGGATAATAAAGCTAAAACTCTTACCAATCAAGAGGATCAAAAACTTTATTATGCAAAATTTCGTAAATGATAGGTGCGTTGAATAATTTATATCTACTCAGCATTCTGAATATAAGAAAAAAATTTTGAACAAATGTTTTACATAGTCAACATATCGTCCAATTTGTAAAATGAATCTTATCATTATAGAATTCTCAAATCCTAAGTATTTTTAATATGATGAGAGAAGAAAATTATGTAAAGGGAAGTAATTACTTCTGCCTGGCCTCTTGCCGAGCATCTCGTTTTAGGAAGTGACAATAGGCTAGAAGACCTTGGAAACAGTGGCTTTTAGTATAATTGCAAAAAACATCGCCACAATTGAATGTTTGTTTGCAATAGTACATTACAAATAGTATCAAACCTTCTGCAAAATATGAAGATGAGATAGCCTAAGAACAGCAAGAATTACTAAATTCCAACCGATGCCTTCTCAACTATCTTTTAATCTGGATTCTGGACCTCATACTAAAGACGGATACAATGCTTACGTAGTAGCAAGGACTAATATTCAGACACTTAATCAAAAAACACATCAAACCAAGAGTTGGATGGTATTTTGGTAAGTGAATGGCATTCAAATCAATAAACTCTATAGAAATTATTCACCAACACCAGTCAATCACTATTATTATAGAATAAATTTGCAAGCAATCTAAACTTGAAACATTAAAAACAATTTCTTTGATAGCGCTACCTCCCAAGCAATGTGTTAAACGAAGAAAGGTCTATTTGTACTAAGCTTCTTTTGAAATGAGCTCAAAATATTTGTTCAAGCTCAGCTTGTTTTCATAACAAGCAAGACGAATAACAAGCTTTTTTTGACAACTACAAACCAACTGATGGATGAGCAGAACTGCAAGTTTTAAGTAAAAATACCTGACTATAATTGGAGCGTATTGGTTCTAATTCAGCAGTAGGAGGTGCTGCTTCAACTTCTGCCAAAGAAGGATAATTGAGATAAATAGCTGCCCACCTCAAGAAAGATCTAAGGTCCTGTTTGCTTATACTCCCAATTGGATTTATATCTGCCGAGCTGCAGTCATACTTAAAAATACAAATACTGTAAATGCATAGTAAAAATTAAATAGATGAGCTAATTGTTGTTACTACACCTTGAAATTAAAATTAGTCATCCTCAATGAAGTTAAATAGTAAATAATACAAGTTTTAACTTGACAAAAGAAAAGCAAGAAACACGAAGTGAACGGATGATAGAAAAGAAACGGCCATGCAACATAGAAAAGCAACAAAAAATGAGAGATTTCAATTTTAAACATAATTTCTGCTTCAACAATCTAATGTTTCATATCTTTGCAAGCCATCTCATAAAAAGAAAAAATTTTGGTACTTTAAACACAAAGTATTGGAACATTTTCTCTACATTAAAAACAGTATTGCTTACCTTTAACCTTCTATAACTAGTTCACATTAAGAATGTCAACATAACTCACTTTTCAACGTTTTAAGCATTAAGAATCCTAACTGACCAGAAAGCAACAAAAATAATGATTACCTTTGTTAGATAACCCCGTAATGCTTCATCCACGTTTGAACTGCCCAACACGAGATAGAATCCAGATTTGTTATGAACCCATGGCATTAGAGAGGCCATCATAAACGCTAGCACCATTCTAATACGAGCTTGAATATTCTGCAATGCTAAATTTTCGGCATTTGATCCACCATCAACCTGATCAGGATGACATTATTTCAAGTTCACAACTTACTAATCACTTATTTTAAAAAGGAATAGTGCTACATGTAAACCCATTACTGCATCTGACATATTTCTAATAATCACATGTATTGCAAGCTAAAATAGTATAGAAGTACCAAAAATAAGTCCAATACCAAGAGCATTTCAGTACCTTATAACGTGGTCTTCTCCCTGTTAGTGTTTGGAACAAAGAGAGGAGAGCACTAATAACAGCGTCTATGTTCACATCAAGGTGCCACGAACCTATTTCTTCAGCTAATTTCTTTGCTCTAGTTCTTGTAGCATCAGAGCTGAATGAAATAAAAAACTTCATTAAAGACAACAAAATCAACAAATTGTGCACTCTATTTGGTCACAAAGAGCACAGATAAGGTTCATGAAGCAAGGATATGATTTATTATATGCAGCACAAGAATACGAAGATATCTGAGATATAGAATAGTTCCTAGAAAGAATGAATGAAAATTGAAAATTTATAAAGCCAACATCAACGACAACTACATGAATCCTTCGTCTCCATTATGTCCTATTATGTGTCAAATTCTCATTTAAATCAAGTATACTAAGATCATTTTTTATACATCTTAACCAAGTCTTTTTAGGTCTACCTCTAGCTTTCTTAAAATAAGGAAAATCTACTCTCCTAACCGGGTCATCGGACGGCCGACGCTTAATGTGGCCAAACCATCTAAGGCGACTCTCCCTAATCTTATCTACCACTAGAGCTACTCCAATTTTTTCCCGAATATACTCATTTTGCATTCTATCTCTAAGAGTAAAGCCACTCATCCACCTAAGCATCCTCATCTCTGTAACACTTAACTTGGTCTTATGCTTCTCTTTTAT
Organism: Cymbidium sinense; assembly: GCA_021442155.1. NCBI lineage: Eukaryota > Viridiplantae > Streptophyta > Magnoliopsida > Asparagales > Orchidaceae > Cymbidium > Cymbidium sinense. Next base: position 89,453,930 of record CM038215.1, read on the forward strand.
TGGCCAACATTCTCGCACCATAAGTCAAGTCTTACCACCATCTTATAAAATTTTCCTTAAATTTAAGGAACTTTTCTATCACATAATGGATGCATTCCTCCACTTCAACCATCCAACTTGAATTCTACTAATAACATCTCCATCTATTTCACCATCATTTTGAACAATAGAGCCTAAATATCTAAAACGCTCACTCTTATTAATGACTTGTTCACCTAATGTCACAACACTACCACTAGAACTTCTACAACTAAAATTACACTCCATATATTCAATTTTAGATCTACTTAAATGAAAACCTTTAGACTCTAGAGTTGACCTCCATAATTCAAGTTTCGTTGGACTCCTCTAGTCTTATCGAAGAATATCATCGAAAAGCATACACCAAGGTACATCTTCTTGTAAATGCCTAGTAAGAATATCCATAACTAAAGTAAAAGATAAGAGCTTAAAGTTGATCCTTGATGTAATCCAAAAATAGAAAATATTTTGTCAATCCTCCTTGTGTTTGGACACAAGTAACAGCTCTAGTATACATATCCTTAATGACTTGAATATAATCAATATTAACTCCTTTTCTTTTCTAGAACTCTCCAAAGAACATCTCTTGAAACTTTATCATAAGCTTTCTAAATCAATAAATATCATATATAGATCCTCCTTACTTTCTCTATGCTTTCCATCAAACCCTTAACAAATATATAACATCCATAGTAGATCTACCTGGCATGAAACCAAACTGATTGTGAGAAACTTCTGTATCACATCGTAGCCTATGCTCAATTACTCTCTCCCATAATTTTAATGTATGGCACATTAACTTCCTATATAATTTGCACTCTTGTGCATCACCTTTATTCTTAAATATAGGAACTAACAAACTCTTTCTCCACTCATCTGACATATTTTTAGTCTTTAAATTGACATTAAAAAGATTTGTAAGCCAAGAAACTCATTGATCTCCTAAACATTTCCACACTTATATTGGAATATTATCCGGTCCTACTGTTTTTCCACATTTCATTTTCTTTAAAGCTTCACTAACTTCAGATTTACTAATACGACGATAAAAATGAAATTCTCTATTTTGTTTAGGGTATTAAGGTTGCTAAAATCAATCATACTTTCAAATCCTTCATTGAAAAGTTTATCAAAATACCTCATCCACCTATTTTCAATATCCTTTTCTAAAAAAAAATATTTTATTATTTTCATCCTTAATACATCTCACTTGAACTATGTCTTTACTTTCTCCTAGTAAAATAAAGTTAATGGTGATAATAACTTATACACATGATTTTATTATTATTATTTTTTTTTGGTAGAAATCAAACTATTATTTTTCTTAAATTTAAACCATGCAACTTCGAAATGGAAAATCAAGGCCAACCATCTATTATACTCATTCTAGGCAATAAATAGTAAGAGGATATCTAATTTCATCAACCATCATAAATAATTACATATGATTCAAGCATACGACTGAGGACACATTTGAACAGTTCAGACAATGAAATAGGATTTCAATTTAGAAATACTTGTAGTATTGTATGATGGAGAGCATTACTCGTCCATTTATCACATACATACACATATATATATATATATATATATATATATATAATGTGTGTGTGTGTGAAATTTGGATGATGATTATGAATGAAAATTCCTTCAATAGATGACGTGTTGTTCCTAGAGTAAAGCTTAAAAGAGATTCGAGCAAGCCCACCTAATTAAACTCTAACCATTTTATTATTATTATTATTTGTAGATATCTTCTCATCATCCTGGCTCTCTAAGCAAGTTCTCACCAATCTGCAATGAGATGATCGAGAATATATTTACATAGTTCAAAAAAACCATCCATCTATGCTTGTCTGCACATACAAACATCAAAAGGAACTCTAGATGCAATCATTCATAATCACATACATTGACAAATATTTTTGTAATATGGTTGCAAGAATTATAAAAATAAAAGTCACAAAATATATGTAAGATTCAACAATGTAGAATATACCTATGTTTAAAAAAATTACTAGCTTATTTGAAACTTTAAAGCATATTATACAAGAAAATATTTTTCCGGGTACCAATACGAGAGACATTACATACATTAAAAAAAATGAAAGATAGCAAATAACTAAGAAAAGAAATTGGTGAGTTATAAATGTTGAAATACACAGATATCCAGATATTCAATATTCTACCTATTTTCAGTTCCCATATAGACAGTATAAAATATTCTCTTTGCAAATTCCTTACTGCTGCTCGGAAACTCTCCATTTCTGTAATTGCCAACCCGTATTGCATCAGCTTTGACTTGCTCATCACCATTCTCTATATCTGCAAATATCCAAGGAGTATATTCTAACTGCCATAACAAATTGACATTAATAGCACAACAAAAAATTTGATTTCTGGCAGAGAGCTTAACTAAGGGCTACGTATATCCAGATAGTATAACAGAACATGTATTCTCACAACACGTTGCATAAAGAATCATCACATTCAAGTGGAAGTTGTCATATTTAGTCAGAACAATACTAGACGTCCTTAGTTGATTCAGTAAACAATTTGATTCAATTATTTCTGCCCAAAATTTATCCCTTTCTATGCCACCAACACCAATGATAAAAAAGTTAAGATATTGCTTGTTCAAATTTTGATTCTTAAATTTTTTGAGCCCTTTTCTGACTTAAGCCATAGCATTGTTTTTCAGCAACTTAGCCTACTGATGAGTCATAACGATCTAAAAATTTAGCACTCTAATAAACCAAAACATAATTCCTATTCAATTTTAGATAAATAAAAAAGAACACTAACCCTTGATCACAAGCTGGCACATGCAACCTACAATAGCTGCAACTGCAGAGCTATCAGCTCCTCCAGAAAGCGGAAGTAAAAATCCAGAAGCTCCACTTCTTCTTAGATAATCCCACAGCCAACAACCAGGCCCAAATGCTATTTCTTCCTCAGGATGGTGGTACTTAATCTGCAAATGACGCCACCAAAGTATTAATTAAGCTAACACCGCAGTATCAACATTAGCTAAAACAAAAAGGATATTTCTATGCAACAAAAAGTTACTGGCAACCACATCACTATGACGTACTAGTAGCAAAATAATGATTTGATAGCTTTGTGAATTCTTAGGTATCAGTACATTATTCTGCGGAGTAAAGACTTACATATGGTAGAATTTTAGATTATGCTTAATAAAACAAAAAGCATAAATTCCTAAAATTAATCTCAGATTCCTGTTTTAATGAAAATATTGGAAGCCATCATATGCTTCTGGTTACTTTATCATGGACATGATTCTTTCTTTGTTATCTTTGCAAGCACTAAAACAATCAAGTCAAAGATTACAAAATACTATTTATACAATAGGTATAATCGTAAATAATTATTATTTTAACTATTAAACTTTTGAGGATTATACAAATTCATTAGCTATGCACAATAAAAAATGGGGAAAAAAGGGCACCAAAGCCTGTAAAATGACTTTTAATAAGTATTCAAACCTCTTGGTTCCTAAATTGACTAAACTACCTTCCTTATCACTTTACGTGTGTACACCAACATATCAAGAGTGTTGTGTGTGCACCATCCTTTGATTTTTCTTTTAAGCTCCACTTAAATGTGCCTTAAACAAGTCTCTAAAGGACAAAAAAATTTCCATTTTGAAATGCTCCTAATACTGACAACAGCATCACTGAAAAGATTACTTCAACAGTATATGCATTGCGAGAAAACAAGTATAAATTTAGATGATTGGTTGTTTTTAACAAAACAGCAGTAATTCTATAAAAACAATTACAAAAATGCCAACAGGGATCAAGAATACTAAGATGATTTAGCACTGTAGTTCAAATTTGGAGAAGGATAAGTTCACCCTGAATTGGATGTCCTTGTATGAATCATTTTGTGTAACTGTGAAAAAGAAGCATCACTATAAAAGAACTAAATGCCTAATTCCTTTTTTGCTCTCAACTCCACAATACTAAAACAACATATATTCTTCCCACTACAACCCTGTTCCAGTCCTATTATAGAAGGACCTGATTACATATTACAGATGCAAATAAGTATATTATCAACCAAAAACAAGTAAGACCTGAATTCACTTATTTAGCACAAAAAGAAAATCAATAATTAACACCAATAATGTGAATCTCAATTTTGAACAAATACCAAATCATAGAAAGTATGCACTCAACAATAAATACACAATTTAAATAATAGTAGAGATTGTCAAGTTTCAGAAACTTGCATTGTACACATGAGAAATATATTCTAAACATGTTTTGATAATTGAAGTTATTCAATGAAATATTTAAGGAATAAAGCACAAACCTTCACAGGATTAGTAGGAAAAGTACAAAGTTGAAATGATTGGCAAAGTTTGCGAGGTACTTTCACTACTGGAACCTTTGATTCATGACTTGCAGACTCTCTGAAACTACTTACAGATGCACGGTAACTAGAGACCTGCCAAAACAGAGGTTACTTAACACTGAAAAAGCATATCATATAATTAGAAATGGTTCCCTAGTTAGGAAGTCACTGTTGCAACTGAGGATCATTGACTATGCTACAACCTAGCGTCATCGAAGAAACATAATTGAAAATTGGTTTGCACGACATAAACAACATGCATAATAAAAGGAAGCTGAAGATGAAGCATGGTTTAACCAATGTATAATAATCAATAAAAAGATTAATACATCTTAATAATAGTTAATTGTCACAAATCATTTACCTAAAACTAACATCAGGCATAAAATTTTGGAAGAATGAATGCTGAATGGCTTTAGAGCTGATCTTTTCTGTTAAAGCTTACTACCCCACTCTTGATTTGACCAAAAGGTCTAGGCTTACAATTCTGGCTTCCGTAATGCTCATGCTTGGAAGTTATAACCTAGTACTGGAGTCAACATAGCTATGGGTCTTACAACATGGTCCTATAGGTAAGGTAGATCGATGGTGTTCCACACTCCAAAGCTGATGTCTAACCCTTCTCTAATGAGTGGATGGAGATAATAATCATGAATAGAGCACCAAAACCACAAAATGTATGATGATCATCATCTAATAGTGATCAAAAGCTAATAACAATTCTTCCATCATACCCATTCATCAGCTAGGAAGAAATCACTTCCTATATCCAAATTAAAGATCAAGGGTGAAAGGGTGAGAGAAGAAATCAGAAGATCTATAACAAAGGGTTGGTATTTAAACCTGGTCAAATGAAAGATTAACGATGAGAGGCCTTCAATTTAGTTGGACCAATGACTCTTCAAAAATTTCCTAGTATTCTTTTCAATTACATGATTCTGATTCCTTTTGCAAAAGTCCTCTTTTCTACATTCCTTGCTGGTGGTTAAAATATTGAAGATGGCATCTACTTTTTCATCAATGACCAGTCAAAGAGACTGAATGCATTGATGACTACTAATGATTTGCGAAATACTACCAGATTTTTGATCATATGCAATTGTCAATGAAAAAAAAAACGCTCTAAATCCATAATAAAGATCAATGAAAGAATAAGAAACCTAGTGTCAAACCATAGATCAATGGCAAGAGGGTGGCCTTCAAACCCAATCTATCCAAGGTCAATAACGGAGTTTTCAATTTAAAATAACTTAACCAAAGATGACAGATCTTCTACCACCTATGTTCCATGTATTGAGAGAAAATAGATGATAGAAAAGGGGAAGATAGAAACTATACCTGCATTCGCCTGCAAAGGAGATGGCATGGGGGCATTAAGCTCATAATTATTTGACACAACCCACAAACATCTACTCCAAAAACATCTCTTAATGCTAGAACTATCCTTGATGTCATAAAAAAATATGAGGTTCATATGAATTATTTGATTTTTTTTTTTTTTCATTTCATTCTAATTTGAGAACTATTGGACCTTGAGGAGAATAACCACTACCTTATAGAAATTTCTGAAGCTTTACAGGCATTGACTTCTCAATTCATAATTCATGCAATATGTGGATCTATTTCCCCTCAAAATGTTAGGCCTCACTTTACAGTTACTTGAAACTAACCAAAATCTACTTGGGGTACCAACCCTTATTTAAGGCACTAATATCTTTAATTTTCAATGTTTGCTGCAAGGAGTTCCAATTTAAAGGCGCCTTCTTCTAATTGGATTCTAGGACATTGAAAATAATTGCTAGCAGGCAACAAGTAATAATTGTAATGATAAATGCTTTACAAAAGATAGGCATAGAGTCTGAATATAAGATTTTTTTCCTAAAAACATAATAACGAATAAAATATGAGGCAATTACAAAAATTGTCTAAAGATAAAAACATAAAATAAAATTAAAGATAACAAGATGATCAATCATTAAAAATCTTTCAAAAAACAAGAAAAACTCAAAACTCTCATTTGCAACACCATGCATGAAGCTTGATGAACCTTAGGTAGTAACAATAAATTTACTTTCTCATTATTGCCGCATCTGGCAAGTAAGATATGCAACCTCCTATGCTCCAATGTATCAAAACTTGAATTGCTCCAATCTAAATTATAAGGCTATCATGAATTATGTTCACCAACATCTTCAATAATAGAACAAAGAAGAGAATCAATAAAATAAGAGGATCGACATCAATCATCATGCTTGCAGATAATATAGTGACCATATCTGTCGGGCTAACAAGGGCAGGCACTGAAGGCTCTAGTATCATAAGGAGGTCTACTAATATTGGTTCCAAACTATGACGGCAAACCTGATCTGAAGTTGGCAGCAGCCATCATAATTGAAGGTAGTAACTAATCATTTACATGCATCGTTTAAGCCTGGAAGTTTGATTTCCTACGATCTTGATAAGCTGTGTAACATTCAAAGTAGGCACGCCCAAAATTATATAAGAAAAACAATAGAAAGGAACACATTCAAGTTTTACTTTCTGCCAATACAATACCAGAAACAAATCAATACTTCCTTTCTACGAGGAATAGTAATGTCCAATTCAACTAGAACTCTGATCACAGACAGCCTAAAGAGATGAACTGTAGCAGCATCTACTACTAAAAGATTTTCACAAATAGAGCCAACGGAGTATAAAATGGATTTAGGTGAAATAATATAAACCAAGCCAAAAAAAAAAAACAACCCAAACATCATTGATACCTGTTTTATCAAAATAGCCAAAGTGGGAAGACCATTTTAGCATACATTGAATAGCCACTAACATAATTGTATCACTAAGATAAAAGCCTAATGTAATATGCTTCTAACATTTTCAAAAAAACAAATAAATAAAAGATTACAAATTTGCCTTGGAAAGTACATAACTATATATATTGAGGTGGGAATGAATCTTACTGAAAAAATAAAGCTAAATGATCAAATGAAGAACAAAAAATTCCAATAGACTTCAACCAAAATAGAAAAAAAAAGGCCCAGATGTATATTATGGCATAGATGCGGTAAATAGGGAATATCCGTGCCTCCAACATTGGGTGCATAGAACATGATATGACATGTGAAAAGCAAGAGGCCAGACTGTTCATTTTCTGTGGTTTTGTGATGGAAATACCAGTTCAACCAGCCAAATCCACGTGAAATCAAGAAGCAGAAATCAACTGCAATAAACAGAAAGGTAAAGATGCCTTTTTTAAAAGGAAAGTGCACCAATAGTTCAATCATCCAGTTTTAAGTCTGTGCAGATCGTCTTCACCATACAAGCAGGTAAAGTTTTTGTGAAAGCATGCAGAATATAAATGACAATCACATATTAGGAAATATAAACAAAGGACTTACAGCATCAAGATCCACAGTGGCAGTCAGCACTTCAATTTCCTTCAAGGAAAATTGAGATCCTTGAGCAACAATATCCCCATTCACAGCAATGAAACAGCATCCATCTGCCATACTTATCTGTCAGTCACTGTAAAGAACTTCAATAGTTTAAATTGACAATTGTGCAAGACATCTTAACCTAGTAGTTGAGAGCTTAGGCTTTCAATCAAGAGGTATTGAGTTCAAACCCTAGCACATATGTTGTGTGTATAAGTTTGCAATTAAATTCACTCAAATTTTCTAAAAAAAAATTAATTGACAGTTACACAAATAATACAAGGTTTAGCTGATTCAAGCATAACACAATTATTCACAAAAAAAATTAACCAAGTAACAAAATTAACGAGAGCATGCAACAAAATAAGCTTCGAATTTTATGCAGTCACCATTTTGACTAATAAAAAACCTTCATAACCAAACCTAGAAGGTATTAATAGTAATAACAAAACTATCATTGTGATCCACATCAAAGAATATAATGTGCATATATGCTGTCTATAGAATCCATTTCATCATTCTTTGACCATATGAATGTTGAATGAGCATGGCTTGACCATTAAAAGAATAGCTGAATCAATCCGGAAGCTTTAATACTCTATAAGGTGCTATAACTCAAACAAATTGATAAACATTTAGATTTGCTATGATTACTACAAAACAAAACAAGGAAACAAAGTAGTGTAGGTTTACAGTTTGTTGTGTACATTTTAAATTGAAAAAAAAAGAATGATGTACCATAATAGACGACCACCATCACAGCCCTGGTGATTGCTATACATGTAAACACCTCCGCAGAGCCAGGTTGCACTTTTAATTGCATCAATCCGAACATTGAGCTTTCGTAGCTGGTGGTGACTTCCACTTGCGTTTGTAAAGACCTCAACACCATTATATGCAAGTGCAACATGTGGTGCACTACCAGTAAAAAGTTCTTCACAAGTTTCAGCAGCAACTGCTCTGAAAACTTAAATAAAATAATTAGTAAAGGCTTTTAAACTTTCATGAGCTGATAATCCAACGTCTTATCATCAGTTAGTACATGTACAATAAGAAGCAAAAATATTTGAGAATTGAAATGAAAGTTCTGAATATTGAAGGGTGCTTCTTTTAAAAAAAACTTAAAAGATTTGAGTATAATTTTGGCATAATCAAGCATGATGAAATATTACGAGTTCTGTCATATGTTAACCAAATATCCCAACTAAAATCAGAACCGTATAGCATACTACATGTAATCTCAAGAATGCCTTACCAAACTAGTAGTAAGTCATACAACTAAAGAACTATAGTAAAAACAGGAAAACAAATGAGCATTCTACAAAAACTAAAGAAAGAATCTTAGCAAGCAAGTAGCAGACAACAAAAGCCATACAAAAAAAAGATGAGTCAGCAAAGTTGTCAGGCATATGAGAACCAAAAACCAATATCTTTATCAACGGAAAGAAAGGACATAAAGTAGGCTACTGGTTAAAGAGTATCTACTTCCATAGGAAGTCTAAGTTGAAGCATAAAATACAAATGATTAGACGAGAATAAGCTTGCAAATCAAAAGGTAAGAATGATTATGCATTACCTTTGAAGACTATGGCTTAAAATATTTGGAAAACCCCAGTCTGAAGAATTGTTGCACATATATAAGCACATAGGATGAATACAAAATGAAGGGAATAAGAAGGAGAATATACTCAATTATGAGAAAATTAAATAGAAATAAAAATACGACTTTTGCATACAATATTTCTCTATGATAACGCTTTACAAATTACTACAATCCTATGATAACAATACTATCTGGAAAATGAGCAATCACATATAAACTTAGAAAAGTAGAACAATATATAGAAATATTATTCTTGAAATTAACCAAAATATCAGGAAGCGCCTCATTTGTTGTACACTTTAGTTTCTTATGGTTCAAAAACACATAAACAAGCCTAAAATCAAAATAATTTAAAATTGATACATCTATAAGAACAATCCCAGTAATGCCAAAACATTCATAATAATTCTATAATTAATACAAAACAAAGATTTAGATAGAATAGTGGCTTGATGACAGTCATAGTTTCCGATCACTTAATCATACACAAAATATGTCAATGTTAATGAGAGACATGACCTTGTAAACAATATTTAAAAGATTTCTCTAAATATGCAATAGAGGAACTTGAAAACTTTAACACCAAAAGAAATTATAAACTAAATTAAATAGAGAAACATTCAAGAGTACAAATCCTATAAAAATTGAAATTTTCCTAAAGATAAAAAATCAAAATCCAAGGTAATAACTAAAACAATTGATGAGAAAGATTGTACCTAAAGATTTTAGGGCTTGATAAATGGCTAAATCATTAGTGATAATTTTTTTATTTTCTAAAACGATAAGATCCATGTATATACAATGGACTAAGGTAACTTAGTCTTTTTTTCCTTCACAAGGTAACTTTTTTCCTTAGCCTGAAGCTAATCTTCACAAGGTAACTTTTTTCTTTGAATTCAAGATGCTTAATCTACATGAAACAAAAAAAGCTTAAATGCATTAGTAAGGATTTAAATTGAAAACAATTCCTATAATAAATGATTTACTTAAAGGACATTGATAGAAAATATTATTATGATAATGAGATACAGTGTAACTAGTAAATTTTGGTTACATATTGTTGGATATGATTCGAGATTAAAGCAGACATGCTTTCAACAAAACCAACAAAGTTTCGGATGATTCATTGCTATCAATCTTCGATATTTTATTTTAAAAAGAATATAATTAGGTTAATATAAAGAGCAAAAAAATCAAACAAAAGAATTTTTTTTTTTAAAGCCACATCACCCGCATTTGGTGTAAATGAATTCTTAGTAAGAATTTGGTATCATAGCATTAAAAATAATCATTTCAAGTGATAAAATTTGACCTGGCATTACTAAAACGCACTCGGTGATCCCTTTACTGCAGAAATAAGATGAAAGCAACCATGCCAACCTCATAATATCTATTACCTAATGTAAGAAGTAATCAACACCGTAGCAACAGCATAAAATTCTAGTAATAGAGAAAATATTTTGCTTAATGGCCATAGGTACTTACGTGTCTTGGAATTGAATATACCCAAAACCAAAAGGTGCTGAAATTTGTGATATAGCTTCAGAAATATCACTTGGGAGTTGGAAATCGACAAGCCTATCTTTAAATTTCCAAGCTGAGAACCAGCGCAACTCCCGATAATTTCCATCATTTGCAAGACAAATCTTTGGGCGTATCATGATAATTTTCCGATCCAAGCAAAATACTTGGCAATTGTATCGCACACTTTCATGTATAATGGGCATGCCAATACTACATAATATGTGTTCAGTCCAATGGCCAGATAATAGATCCTTTAAGCATTCCCATCTGCACATAAATATGTATCAACTGTGTAAAAGAGAAAAAACAACAACAAAGGCATTTAGCAACAATATATCAAAAAAGTACGGGATAAGCATCCATAAAGGATAAGATAGTCGGTTATGATAGGAGTAAGCATCAGAAAAGTTGTGAATTAATAAAGTTACAAAAATTAGAAAGAAAACAGTTTAGTGTTTCATCAAGTTCAGCTAAATGGAACTTATCAAAAGAATCCAACAGTTAAACTTATGTTGGTAATGATGGCAATTAATAATGAGATAAAATATACAACTCACAGCGCAAATAAAAGAAAAAGAAATCATGGAAAACATTTGCTTGGAGAATATAATTGCAACTTAAAACTTTATTGTAGAATGCTTCAAGCTACAAATGTAGTTTTAAATGCATTTATGAAACAATAGACTCGAAAATTTTTAACAGTCATTAAGCAATTATAACTAGTACTACTAGAAAGAGATGGGGAGATATTTAAGATTTAATGAACTCGAGATATTTAAGACTTAATGAACTCCAACTAAGGATGCAAACAAGTTGAGTTTGAGTAAGTTCAAGTGTTGTTGAACTTGACTAATTAAGCAAATGAGCCAAAAAAATTTTATTTGTGTTTGGCACATTCACTTATATATTTACTTATAGAGTCGCTATTCACAAGACATATATAACTTTTAGAACAAAAATGACAGCATGCATGTATGCATTTATCTAAACAAATATACATGTATTTATAAGAGCGTACATAATATATACATTTACAAGATTTCTCTCCACTATGCTATGTTGCTTGTTGGCTAGTTAGAGTCTTGATTTTGGTCAAAAATTGATACACCATAAATCAAATTTTGTAAAAATTAATTTACTTGCTTATTAATTTTATTTGCTTGCAAATTCTTACTAAAATTCTCAGATTTTGCAATCATTTTATTGTAAACTGAATTTAGACTATTATTGCTTGTTTTCAAGAAATGAAACCCAGTTGTTACTTGATTGATAACCAGGAATTTAAGAATCTTTGCTTTTTTTTTTTACATGAAAAAGTAATACACATCATATTAATTGCATTAAGAAAGCCTAATCTTATGTCATCTTGCAATAGATATTAGATTAAAAAATAAGAAATAAAGGTAAAAAACAATCATTCATATGATAAAGAAATGATATAGAACCTAACTTTCAAAAACAAAAAAAAAGAAATTTGATCATAATAACTTTCCTCTAAATAGATTGTTATCACAAATCGAAAGAGATTCCTTCTTATTATAAAATGAAAAAGGTAAAGTTAAATAAAGTTATAAAATACAAATAAATTGTGCTAAACTCACGCATGGGTTATAGTATCTTGCTCCAAAAAATGATCTTCACAACCATATCCAGTAATCTCAAGCTCTGGTCCAATTCTGATTGTAGCCCCTGCATCTTTAGCACCCAAAATTGATGCCTTAATATTTCTAAGGTTGTTATCAAAATCCATGGCCCACTGATTTAGATTACAAGTCGTAAGAGTTAACAGCCTCATCTTTATCTTTAACTGCATAAATGGAAGAACATAAGATAAATGAATTATGAATGTTGAAACAAAAATAAAAATTACTTAAAATATGATCATCAAGATTCATTCAGTTTGTTAAATAATTCAAAATTTACATTACAAAATTGTGTGTCAGGAGAGGCAGAAATAAACCAATATATACACAAAGGACCGATAAAAGAAGAATAATAAATAAATAAAGCATGAAAGAAAAATACATATCACTGTTGATCACAAATAGTGTATGTGTGAGTGCAGCCCGAGAAACAACTAGAAATATTAGAAAAATATCTACAATTAAAGAATAGATAAAAATGAAAGAATAAAAAAAAAAAGAAGCAAAGGAGCACAAAAAAGAGATTGTTTAACAAATTTCTTTAGTTACACTTTGGATTAGGAAATTAAGCAATCAAACCCTCCCTAATCCCTTAGTCTATCCTAACTCAATTTGATTAATTGAAACTAGTAATCTTTTTATACCCTCAACCTTATCCTTGACTTGGTCCCTTAATCTTGCCATCCAATATTCCTTTGTATTAAATAAGTCCTACTAGAGAGATATGGAGAGAGAGAGAGAGAAGAGAAGTTTAACTTCAAATAATAATAATTGATTAATAAATTGATCTCAGTAATGTTAAATTTGCAGTGAAGCACACATTTAAAAATTAACGTAATGGAAAGAACAAGGTAAGAGATTTGCCAAACAATAACATTGGGCAAAACTAAAACACATTGTAAAGAAATGGAACTACTACTTCGCTTCTAGATCATGTAGAGCTCAAGCGCATACCTCAAAAGTACAAACTACTTTATAATAGAGTTATTGTATGCTTTAACTTTCTCTGTTTGCCATGATTTTTTTTTTTTTTACAACTATTACTTATATGTCTCTTCACAATTCAACTTCACTAATTTTAATACTTCTAAATTATAGCACAACCACCACATATTTTTACTGATGACATAAAATGAGCAATGAAATAATTGTAACTTCATACTAAATCCAAGCTTTCAAAGTTTGACCCACAGACTTTTCCTAAGGAATAAGCCTGTTTATTACAAATTTAAACTTTCAAAGTTTATTTTTGTGAGATCTATTCTACTATTATTTAGCGCCCAAGCCTCCATAATAATATTATCCTACCTAATGTGGAATTATATTGTAGCTTCACATTATAAGAACTTCGATTTAACAATTTGATTCTTTCAAACATTTGCAACATGCATACATTGTTGAATCCATGAGATCTTCATTATATCATTACATATTCTAGGTTAGCTCATCAATGATTTGATGATAACAAGCATTTAGTGTTCATCTAATAGTTTGTTGAATATTGGACATGAAACCTAATCAAGGAGTTTATTGGGGTCATTTCCAACCTTCTTCGACAATCCTCTATCCTTGATGGCATAGAGTATGAAGGACCTTATAGATGGAAATATTCACCAACAAAGAAGCCAATGAATTTTTTTAGTAATGGATCTCTAAGAAATGTATTCCCTAGATATTGCACCTTGGTGTGACACAGCTCCAATTACGCCTTGGTGTGACACAACACATTTAATAAAAGTAAAATCCATAAGATTTGAACAGTGAACAATATTTAATTATGATTTGAAAGTTTTCTTATTTAGCTTAATTAAGCTTTAATTACTTGGCTAATCAGTCTCAAATTAAATGTGTTGATTCCTTGGGATGTCTTAAGCCTCTCATAATTTTCTTGAGATTTATTGGCTAGGTAATTGAGAGAATTTGAAATTCAAACCTTAATTACTCTCATTAAATGATTTAATAATTATTAAACATATCAAATAGCAAAAATTAATTAATTAAACTTAATTGCTCAATGTTAATAGTAAAATGATAGAGTGGAATGATTAGGACCTCTTCCCTAATTATTTTCCTAAATTCATTTCATTAAGGAGTGTAATTAATTCATAGCTTAATTAATGCATCTCTAAGAAATGTATTCCCTAGATATTGCGCCTTGGTGTTCACTAAACAAATTCTTTTTGCTAGTTGGATATTGTCAAAAATATAGATTATATCTTTTGCATCTTGATGGTGAGGAATCCATTTTAAATCTTTCTCATTGGATTATCCCAGTCTGAGACTACAAAATCATTAGAGCAGTGACCTCAACAACCAACCTTCTAAGTTTTTTTTTTATATTTCTCATTCATTGACAACTCAAAAGACTTATAAGCACGAAAGGGATGTGCACCTTTGTAGTGCTTTTAGGACAAGTTAATAAGCAACCTCCCTAATAATTTCTTCACTTTAGCCTTCAGGCATTTCTTCTGTACCCGACGTAATAGTTCAAAGTCATTGGTCATCACAATGCTGGCCTTCAAGCTGTGTCACATCCACTTGAGTCATCAAACAAAATTTTGGATACTCAATCCAAAGATAAGCAATTATTTTCCTTTTGGTCCTCACTAGTATTTTGACACCATAGGATAAAGCTTTTACAACATGTCTCCTCAGGAAAATTTCATGAATATTGTAAATTTGACAAGAGAGATTATTATTCAGGGCAGCAATTGTTCACTTGATTTTAGGCCTACAAGCCTTTTTCTTTGTAGTTGGGGAGGTGATAATTGAGAGCCTCTAGAAGAGTGATGCTTTATAGGACACCCAACTGAAAAGAGTATGGGCATTAGAAACTTCAACGAGTCATCACCTTGGCTCATTGGGAATAATCACATTTAGCCACTTTTACTTGGGAGACAGGCTTTGCTGGTTGACATAGCGGCTCTTTCTTAAAGCCCTAATGGCCCTTAGTGACTTTGGTGGCAATGATACTTTAGAGGTTGTGTTGAATTAAAGGGTAGCACTAATTGCACATTGTTAATGATATGATGGGAAATCACACGTAGATCCTTCCCAAGTTTTATAGTCATATTATGCAAAAACCATTGATTTGAAGTTTTGTCAACACATAAACACAAACAAATTTCAAAGTAGTTTGATTTAGGCAGTGATTGGTAGCAGGATTGAAGAAATATTTAACTTGAATCTTGGCAAGAAGCAAAAATTGACAACTTTAAATCCTACAAAAAATTTAAATCCATTTTCTCCTCCATTTGTCTTAAATCCAGGATTTAGTAAATCCGATTGGCAAGAAGATTTACAGAATTTACACAAAGTGAAGCGTGTGCAAAGAAAGACAAGGGTTACCTTCGTGGCATCTCACTTTTCTTCCTCGATTGTTTCGGGTAGGAAGGTGTGGGCTCCGAAAATTTGCCACCGACCTCTCGATGAAGAGAGTGATTGAAAGTGTCGGTGTAATTTTTAGAATGCAGATGGAATTGTGGGATCCGAAAATTCGTCACCGACCTCTTTTGGAAAAAAAAAGAGTTGTTTAAATGTCAGTAAAAATTTCAGAAGGCAGATGGATAGTAGATAAGACACTACCCAGAGATTTCATCATTAATTGGTGAAAAAATTTTATATCTGGTTCTAGATTTCCTATAGGCGCAAGCCCCTATAGTTAATTACACCTCCCAATACTAAGAGAGCACTTTCGATTAAGGCCAGTCAATGAATAGTTAAATAACGAATATATAATTGCAGTGAGTGGAGTTCAGGATTTATGAAATTTATCATTTTTATTTTAAATTTTGGTGGGGGAACGATCGCCGATCTAGATCCCATGGTTACTCGTCCGGTGCCGCGGTCCCGCTAGTCGGAGGAGGTAGTCACCCGAGAAGGATGTGACAACCATGGGTTCGTCATCCAAAGTATGCTTTAAACGCAGGGTGGAGTTTGTCGAGACAAATATAAGTCAACCCTTAACATAGGATTTTTTTGCTAACAAATCGTTACATTTCACATTTCAAGCTCCGTTAGAAACGATGTTCTTGGTCGTGGCAAATTTAGTGGTTTCATATCGCGGCCACCCACGGTCTGGTTGTATAAATTTATGTGGTGTCGTTTCGACAAAATCACGCATAGGGGATCTGGTACGTCCTTACGAGAAAGATATTTGAGTGTGAAGTTAATTATGATTTGATTTGGCAATTATTTGTGAAGCAAACTTAATTTGTCACGAGACAAACATGGAGGTGGATTGATTTTTTTTTATTTTAATTTAAATAATTAATTTCATTTCATTTATATTTTGTTATTTTATTTGAATTTTGATCATTTTATAATTGATTTAGATTTGAATATATAATCATTTATCATTGAAATTTTAATAATAATTACCCTTCTCGAGGGTAATATCGATTAATAGGCTACACTCGTTAGATTTCTACGTAATCTAAATTCATGTCTCGAAGTATAATCCTTCAAATCTTGTCAACTAGCTTGTATAGAGGATCGGGTTTGAGTTTTTTTAGCGATTTGAATTTGTATGTCGTTGATTCATATCTTTATAATTATATGTATAAACTACCGGATATTATTTAAATATAATCCAAATTTTTAGGTTTTGTTAACCCGGACCCGATCCTAAGACCAAACCGGGAAAATATAGCATCTGTTCTTTTGCTTTGTATCTAACTTTGCATATATTCCTAAATATTGGAACATTTCAACACACATACGAGTATCTGTTCTTTTAAAAAATTGTATGGACATGTGAATGCTAAGTTTGAAATGTAGGTGTCAATTTACAAGTTTAATTCTTGATATGACATTTTTGGATTTTGTTAGCACTCTCCAAAGCATAGCGTATGTTCATTTTTGACTAAGAACACAACATGTATATCTGCTTTGAAAATTGCATGGACAATAAGATGTCTAAGTTGAAGCTTAGATGTCAAATCGTAGGTTTTGATTTTTTTGAGTTTTGTTAACCCTTGATCTAAAGCCGGCAAACCTAAGCATCTGTTCTTTTTTTTATCTTGCATTTGGATTATATGTCTTTCTAGATATTTGATCTCAATACTTCATACATCAATGCTCTGTCAGAAAATATGCAGGCGTATGAATCTCTAAGTTGAAGTAGTTGAATTAATTGATGATGTATGCAATCTGGTGAGTTTTGATATGGGATTTTTAAGTTTTGTTAACCCGGACCCGATCCCAAGACCAAACCGGGATGTATAGCATCTGTTCATTACTTTTTTTTATTTTGCATTTAGGAAGCATATTTCCCTAAATGTTTGATCTAATAGACATTTCAACATACATATGGGTATATGTTCTTTTTTTAAAATTTTGTATGGACATATCAATGTTAAAGTTGAAATAACTATCTTTAGTATGACATGTCACTTTTAATACATGTTATAAAATAAGTAATAATCTATTTTTTGATCAAACATGTATCTGCTCTTTTTGATATTTAACATTTACAAATGTAAACCAAACGAATATCATATAAGTTTGCACATCATAATCAAATCTCATTATATATATTAGGATTTGGATAGTTGAAGGTTAACTCAAATATAAGCATATACATGGGTTTTCATTCATGCCTCTTTGAGTTTGAAAGAAAGCTTTATGTTTAATAACACCTTCCATATACACATAGAAAGGAAAGAGTGATACATAAAAAAATGATGCTTATGTTAATCAACTTACCCACTTACTTCCCATTTAAGGATCAAATATTTAGAATCTAAGGAACTTTCCCGAGGGACTTAAGTTTCATGTATAGTAAGTAATTTTTGGAGGGTCATATCGATGTAAGTTGAATGTCTATGCGGTAAAATGCAATTTAAACATTACCAATTAGCCAACTAAAAGGAGTTTAAAATTGCATTCAATGTGACATTTTAAAGGCCCATTGACTCAAATGTAAGATCGTTCATATAAGGTATAAGTTTGATACTCATTTATGGGTGTATCATGAAAGAATGTCATTTTTAAATGACCAATCAGCAAACAAAAGGGGCTGAAAAATAGCATTTTAAGAACTCATTTGATCAAATATAAAGCCATTTGTGCAAAATAGAGATTGACATTTATTTATGGGTATGATATGAACATTATTTAGATGAAATTCTCATTTTTATGTGACCAATCAGCAAACAAAAGGGGCTGAAAAATAGCATTTTAGGAACCCATTTGATCAAGTATGAAACCATTTGTGCAAGAAAGATATTGGCATTTATTTATGGGTATGATATGAACATTATTTAAAATAAATCCTCCTTTTTATGTGACCAATCAGCAAACAAAATGGGCGAAAAAATAGCATTTTAAGAACCCATTTGATCAAGTATAAAGCTATTTATACAAGATAGAGTTTGACATTTATTTATGAGTATGATATAAACACTATTTAGGCCAAATGCCCTTTCTTATGTAATTAATCAGCAAACAAAAAAGACTGAAAAACAGCATTTTAAGAACCCATTGGATCAAGTATAAAGTCCAATAGATTTTTCATATAAAGAGGAGGTATATCAATTCTAGAGTGAATCAATTTTAGATGGGCCCTCTCTTTTTTTTTGTAAAGAAATCCATGTTTATGTCATGGGAGCATAAAAAAATGGCAAAATGAGTTAAGATCATTTCTTAGATCTATGCTTGTTATATGACATTAAGAGAAAATGATAAGGATATAAGTACCACATGTCATTAAGAGACAAATGACAAAGATAGGAATGCATGTTACATGTCATTAGGAGACAAGTGGATTAATTAAATCAACCTCCTTTCCATGCAAGCTCATGACAAAAGGAGCACAAATACTCATCAAATCTCATTGAGGAGATATGGCAAAAAGAGAGTTTATTTTTCCCTCAAATTCATATTTTTGTCATATGATATTAAAGAAATGATAAAGATATATAAGAGTATATGTATATTTAAAGACAAAATGGCAAAAAAAATGAAATAAATGTCATTGCTTAAGAACAAATGGGTTAATAAAATTAAACTCCTTCAGACGAAGCTAATGACAAAGGGACATATTCATCTCATTAAAGAGGTATGACAAAAAGAGTTTATTTTCCCATCAAATCCATATTTTTATCATATGACATTAAAGAAATGATAAAGATATATAAGAGTATGTCATATACCTTAAAAGACAAATGGCAAAAAAAATAGAAATACATGTCATGTGTCATTAAGGGACAAATGTGTTAATTAAAATTAAACTCCTTCACATGCAAACCCATGACAAAAACATAAAGGAAAAAAAATTAATAGGATAACACAAGTCTCACCTTTTTTTTGTTTTCTCTTTTTTGTCTTTATGCTAAGAGGCTTATAAATAAGAGGGGAACCCCCTCTCATGAGATTTTACTTTTTCATTCTTCATCTTTTTCTTTTAAGACAAATTGCAAGCCTAAATCTTCTAAAAGAGCTTACCCAACTTGCAAAGGAAAAATCAATTTGGATCATTTTAACTTGTAAGTCATTTCTAATTTCATGTCTTAGATGTACCCAACATTATTTCATACAAATGGATATTTGCTAATAAAAACCAATAAAATATATTCTCTTTATGTTCAACCATGCATAAATAGGTGCTAATAGGATGTAACCTTTTTTCTATGTTCAACTATGCTTAAGCATGTGTCAATCGAATACATCTCCCTTTTTCTATGTTCAATTATACATAAGCATGTGAGGATTATTACAAAATGAACAAATAAAATAAAATAGATGTCCATACTAAGCTCATGTTTAGGCAAAAGAGACATGAGATATAATTAGCATTTAAGCAAAAGGAGATTGAAATTAATCAAATATTTGTCATAAAGCGTGTCAATTTAAATAGATTGAGATAAACATTACTCAACATCAAGTATTTGGTATATGACGTGTCATGGAGATTGAGATAAGCGCATTCTGATATTATAAATTCAACACATCATAATTATCATATGATAGAATAAAACTACGTGATCTAAATCAACACATAAATACATACATATATGGCATGGGAATTCAAATAATACTTTAAAGTATTTACACTTTCTCTTTTTTTATCAAAATTTCCATCATCGTCGATATGGGGTTGCTTTGGGAGGCTATCGCGTCGTAGTAGGTGTCGAGATCTGCGTAGAAAATTTATTGTCCACCACGCCAAGAAAGGCGTGCATGGATTACATGTAGATTTGCGTTCCTTGTCG
Organism: Cymbidium sinense; assembly: GCA_021442155.1. Classification (NCBI taxonomy): domain Eukaryota; kingdom Viridiplantae; phylum Streptophyta; class Magnoliopsida; order Asparagales; family Orchidaceae; genus Cymbidium; species Cymbidium sinense. Next base: position 89,474,748 of record CM038215.1, read on the forward strand.
CGTTAGAACAACGTGAGCAATCTTATCATGTAATTTCTCTCGTTGGAGCGTGCAGTCTTATCACAAATTTTCCCGCCAAATTGGAATAATGTGAACGTGTTCTTATCACAAAGCATATTTAGAAACTTGCATTTGCATATGTATAGAATTAAATGCTACTTAAGCTTCTTTGCAAGGAATAGAAAGAAGGGAAATAGATAAAGCAAGAGCAAGATAACTCCCATAAAAAATCATAATATTCTTCTCATTTGTTTAGTAACTCAAACAAATATACTAAGAGCATGCTATGAAACTTGGCTAAATACTCATTGGTATAATCATAGATAACCAAATGGTAAACAAAAGATAATGAAAAGATAAGGCAAGCAATTGCACTAGACTCCTCACCACATATTTGAAACTTTTAACTTTAGCCAAATGACTATTTGCATGTTAAGATATCCACCTCCAACATATATAAGAGGAAGAAAAGTTTGCACTCCTTTTTTTTATTTTTGAGTATGTAGTCACTCTAATTTCAACAAAGCATATATCTAAACTTTCAGATTTAAAGAGAAACTTGCATACTAATCAAGACCTAAATGAAATATAAGTCCAGCATGAACAAATATGAGCAAGCGATGCAAGAGAGAGAGTAAGTAACCATGTTGAGTTCAACTTTATAAAAATCTGAAAAAACTCTACTTCCACTAGATAGCCATTCATAAAATCAAATAGCTTTAACCCATCAATGGTAAACAACCCTACTACATTCAATATGCATCATTCTGAAATTTTCAGCATTGGTCACTTGCATAGTAATGAAATGTCAAATGATAGAAACCGAACAATTTATATGGCGATTGAACATTGTGTATAATCTTTAATCCACTTAAAGACTCTCAAATTTCAGCATTTGGAGTAACTAAACATGCACACATATTCAATTTTCATAACAAGTAATGGCTTTTTCCCCCCTTTTTTTTACCTCAAACAATAAGACAAACTTCCACACTTGCCCTTATATTTTCTTTATGCATTTTATAACAAATACAATTGAAGGGAAACAGAATGGGATACAGGTTTGCAAAAATCAAAGGGAGACACCCAACATATGATTTAAAGTTTCAAACCATACATTATCATTAACCTCATTAACCTCATTTTCACCTCTCTAATTCCATTTCAAGCATATGAAAGCGGCTTAGCATGCATCATTTCATTCAAGCAGCAAATTGGATATGATAGGAGAATACAATTTGCAAATAGGTTAAGGTTTGAGCCTCCCAATATTCCTAACCCATTTCCATGCTTCGAATTTCATTTTAAACATATAAGAAAAGATTAGCAAATGTCAATTCCTCCCAAAGGACAAAACTGAAGCATAAAAAAAAAAAGGGAACGTGGACATAATTTAGGATTTGAATCATATACCAATTCAAAACCTTCTTTTCATACTTTTAGTTTCATTTTAAGCACATAAGAAAGACTTAGCAAGTATTAATTCCCTCAAACTGCAAAAACTGAAATATAAAAAGATAGAGGAAAATTTGCTAATAGGTTAGGATTAGAATCACAACACCCTAAGCCTCTTTCCTTTCCCATTTCAGATTTTTATTAAAGCATATAGGCAAAGTTGCACAAGTATTCACTCCTCCCAAAGGAGCAAAAACTGAAGTATAAAAGAAACAAGAAACTTTACACAAAATCTGGAATTAAGCCATGCAACATTTCAAATCCCCTCTTTCAATTTCAGATTTCAAACTAGCATATAAAAGAGGCATGACATACATCATCTCACCCATAGAGAATTGATTTAGGTAAGATAATAAGAATGAAATCCATAGAAAACAGCAAACAGCATGAGACTTGGATCATGCGCCTCCTTTAAACACACTTTCATGCTTCTAGACCAATTTTACATAGGTAAAAAAAAATTTCAGCGAGTATTATTTCATCCAAACGATAGGAACTGAAGTTAAAGATAAAGAAAACTTGCACATAGCTTAGGGTTTGAGCCATACACTATCTCAAAACTGATTTTTAAATTTCAGAGTTCACTTCATCATAAAAGAAGCTATGGTTGGCACATCTTTATCTTATGCAGAAATCATTTTCAGCAGAGTAGAAGCATGAGTATCCATAGAGAATAGAAAACAAAATGAGATTTGAACCATACATCATCCCAAATTATTTTCAGCAAAGTAAAAACCATGAACATCCATAGATAATAGAAAACAAAATGAGATTTGAGCCATACATCATCCCAAATCTTCAAAACAAACTCTTAGCATCATCTCAAGCATAAGATATAATATATTTAACAAAACCCTAATTTCAAAAGACCTTAAATGTGTAAAAATAAGCTTAGGATTAGAAAGAGACGGCCTGGAAGTGTCGAACACTAAGAGGAAAGGAGGAGAGGGATTTCAGTTTGCTTGGGAAGAGAAGTCGAGCTCGGTCAGGGCTCACGGGAAAGACGGACGGAAGAAATGAGGAAGACGTGGGATCGAAAATTGCCACCTCTTTTCGAAAACAAGAGTTGTTTAAGTATTAGTAATTTGAAAGATGAATAGTAGATAACAACTAGATTTCTTCATTTGGTGAGAACTTTTATATCTGGTTCAGGGTTTCTATAGGCCCCATAGTTAATTACTCCGTCTTGAGAAACTTTCGATTAAAAGCTGATGAATCGTTAAAGCCCAGTATATAATTGCGGTGAGTGGAGTTTAGAACTTATGAAATTTATTATTTTAATTTAAAACTTTTGTGAACGATGACGTCCGTCCGTGATTATCATGTCATGGTCGCAGTCTAGTCGGAGGAGGATTGACAAGAAGGATCCTGTCGGAACACGTGGATTACGTCGTCAAGGTGTCGTATGGCAGGGGTGGAGTTGTCAGAGGCAAACATAAAGCCACCATAATGGGCTTTTTGCCAAAATCATTCTACATTTCACTAAAGCTTTGGCTTACGGTGGCAAATAATTTAGTAGTGTCATATCAGCCGTCACCTTAGGTTATTCGTACCATTTATGTGGTGTCGTATCGTAAAACCAGCGACGGAGACAGGCACATCCTTCGCTTTAGAATAAGAGTGTGAAGGTAGTTATGTATTTAATTTAACGTGGCTGTGAAGAAAATTTTCTTAATTTGTCACAAAATGGAGGGATGGATTTATTTTATTTTTTTTTTAATTTAAATAATTAATTTCATTTTTTATTTATTTATTTATATTTAGTTATTTTCTTTGAATTTTTGATCGTTTCTGATTGATTTAGATTTGAATATATATAATCACTTATCATTGAAATTTTAATTATAATTACCCTTCGATCTTAGAGTTAATATCGATTGATAGGCGTATCTGCTATTTTCTACAGAGGATGGTGAATTAAATTATCTCAAATATAATCCTTCAGCAAACTCTAGTTTGAGCATGGGGATCGGTTGGGACTTTTCTTCCAGAATTTGAATTTTTTTATGATAGTTGGTTCATATCTTGTATTATATCATTTTCGGATATTATTAATTTGAAATTCTTATAATATCACATTTTAGGTTTTGTTAACTTGGGACGGTCAGAAGACCAAGGATGTATAAGTATGTTATATTTTATCTTCGTTTGGATTACATGTCTTTCTAGATATTTGATCTACTAAACTTCACCGCACATATATGTATCTGTTCTTTTAAAGTATTCCGGACATGATATACAAGTTGAAGTAATTGAATTTTACGTGATGTAATGCAGCGTGAGTTTTGATCACGGATTTTTAGGTTTTGTTAGCGGGCCGGTCAGAAAACCCAGAATGTAGTATCGAGATAGAGATTGATTTTCATCTGGATATAACATGAACATTATTTAACGAACACTCTTATATGAAAAATCAAGTAGGGATTGGCCCGAATCTTTGAGCAAATAAAATGTTGTTGAAAAAATAAAGAAATACTTGAGTATGTTATGAATCCATTATAAATCAATCTCTTTTTTATACAAATCAGAGTAATAGGGATTAAAATCTTTGGCCTTTGATCAAATAAAATGTTGTTGGCATAAAATAAAGCATCATTGAGTATGTTATGAATCATTATAAGTCAATACCTTTTATGCAAATCAGAGGATATAATGAAATAAATTATGTTGAGCATTTGATCAAATGTAGGTAATAGACAAAACATGGGCTTTTGGAAATATGATCTGAAATTATTTTACCTCTTTATGTAAATCAGGGATATAGTGAAATAAATTACTTTCTGTTGATCAAATGTAGGGTAATAGACCAAATCTTTTATTGGAAATATGATATTATTATTTTGGTCAAAAACTCCTTTATGTCACAAATCAGAGTAGAGCGAAATAAATTATTTTAGAGCTGTTGATCAAATGTAAATAATCTACTTTTTATTTTAGAAACCTTCTTCTACGAATCATGAATATAAAGAAATAAATCATTTTGAAACATATGATCAAATATAAAGTAATGAGCAGAATGAATTTAAACTGATTTATTTAAGAGACTTTCTTTATGTGAATCAAGAAACATAAATGAAATAAATCATTTTGAAGCTCATATCAATCACCCATACCCCATTTTTTTTTCGAGCAAGGGTAAGACAAAAGATACGAAGTAGACGCCATACGTCATTTAAGACAAGAGTTAATTAAAATCCACATCCCTTCACACGCAGTTCTCATAAAGTGGGGACAAATACCATTAAATTATTAAGCAAGATACTAAGAAAGAAATTTATTTTCCCTTTCAAGGAAATGATAAAGATGATAGCATGACGCATTACGTCCATACGCAGTACGCTGATACTTAATAAACGACATTAAATTGGGACGATTTAATTTTAATGCTTACGACGAGACCACATACGTGTCATAAGAATAGATGATAAGAGAGAGGCTAGAAGCTTATAAATAAGAGGATTTCTACCTACACTTCCTACTCTCCTTTTCTCCTTATACCACAAGTTTAAGCTCCAATCTTACATAAGAAGAGTTAAGTCAGCCACATATACTCATGAGTTTCTTTCTAACTCAACCATTTTTTTGATATCTTCGATATATATCATGTCATACTAGATTTAATTTATTCCATACGTTGCTTTCCAAGCCTTCTCACTACGTCTCGTATGTATGTGAATCATGATGAATGAAAGAAAGAGGATTTATGTTTGAAGACACGCCTAATGTATTTTTCATAACACGCCGTTTAAATAATCCTAAGGAAGCATTATACAATACATATAAGGCCAATAAGAATATGATGATAAAAATTCAACACATAAGATTCACATTCAGATAAAGAATATTTTAAGCCAACATAACAACTTAAACATTTCATCCCTTTCTTTTCATCTTTTTTTTGATAAATTTAAGAACCTCCGGCCATCCCCTCGGGCTACTGGGACTTCTTTTCTCACCACGCCAAGAAAGTGTATGGTAGTGTCGGCACCGCTGACCGAATTTATTTCCACCACGCCAAGAAAGAGCGCAAGATAAAGATAAGAATAAGTTTCCCTACCACGGAGAAACACAAGTACTTATAATAAATTTAAAGTTTCAGATTTATATATATAAACAAGTTTGCATTTAATTAAGAAAAATAATCAATTACAATTTCTCCTCCCCCCACGCGGGTTGCCATGAGACGTGCCCACCATACCAAGAAAATAATGAGGTGAATGTCGAGACACCACTACCAAATTTTGATAAGATAGATTTCACCATTTTGGAGAACATAGGTACTTATAATAATAAATTTAAAGGCCAGATTTACATATAAACAAAAAAAGAAAGTCAGATATATATTTGAGAGCATAATAATCAAAATTTACAACAGTCCCCCCACAAGAGATCCGCCCACAACGCCAAGAAAAAGTGGATGTGACAGACACCACCAAATTTTGATAAGATAAGATTTCCTACCATGAGAATATGCATATATCACAAATTTCAAGCTCAGACGACGCAACATGTTCAGATATATACTTAAACAAGACAACATTACGAAAGATCGACGAACCAAAGTAGTTCACGAAAGAATAATGTAACCAAAAAAATATGAAAATCAAATTAATCTTAAAATGAATCTCCTTCACATTTTGACTTTCATAATAAGAACTACCATGCAATGAAATAAGGTAACCCTTCCTTTCAATTTTAGATTTCATATAGTGAAAGAAATATAGAATCTCCCATGTGTTCTAGGATCTATGTCACATAACACTTCAAATCCTCCCTTACTTTCGATTTTAGCATGAAATTGAAAGATTTCAACTGCATATGAAAGAGATGATATATATATAATTCCCTTCATAGAAATCAATCAAGCAAAGTAAGCATGAAATTCAGAACAAAGATCATATCTCATTAAACAAAGAACTAATTGATTTTTCCTTAGATAAGAAAGTTTAGCAAGCCTTATACTCATCAAATAACATATTACCGATTTCCGATGAAAATATTTTTTCAAAGATAAAAGATCCATGTAAAAAAACAACAAAAAGAAAACATAAAACAACACTCAGATGATTTCATTTCACACATATTCATGGATAGAGAGAATTCCAAAATTCCTTCCAAACAAAATTTTCAAAGAAACCACATGCTTGCAATCTCACAAATAACACATAGGTTTAGCCATACAACATCCCAAACCCATTTCCAAAAGCTAAGATATGAAATCTAGAATATAACTTTCCAAACAGAATTTCAGAACCCACACGCTTAATCTCACACAATAATAAAAGAAACATAAGGTTTAGATACAACATCCCAAACCCTAGAAAGCATTTGGTTTTAAGCATGAAATAAAGCTCACTTTACCAAGCCCTAATTTTGGAATACCCAAATGCATGAAAAGCTGGGGAGAGAGAACGACCCTGAGGTGTTGATTTGCAAAAGGAGAAGAAGGAGAAGGGATTTCAAAGGTTCTAACCGTCAAGGTTCGGTTCGAGCTCCCCAGACCGATCGGAAAGGAGAGAATCACGAGATCGACTGAACCCAGGGAAACTCAGAGAGAAGGAGTCAGGTGGGAGTTCGCCAGAGCAAGAAGAGGGAGGGAGAATCGACGCCAGAGCTTCAGAACCGCAGAACCAGAGAGGGAGAGGAGAACTGAGCCGCAGGAAGTGTGGAGAGGGAAAACCAGAGAGATCGAGAGGAAAGGGTCGAGAGCAGGGAGATCGACGAGCTTCATGAGAGCTAGCGAACGAGAGGAGAGAGTCGAATGAGAGTCAACGAGGATAACCCTCGATCATGCCTCGATTGGTTGCAACTAACCAGAATTAATGCTAATTCCATCGGAGGCTGTGGGATGGGTGGGGATTAAGGAGAATAAGAAATTAAGCGTTAGTTAACCTAATTATAGATTAATATTTCACGATTTTATAAAATTTTATAAAATTTATTTGTGTAACAACCTGATTGTATAGGTGTCAATTTTAGGTGTTTTTGATTGTCTTGAAGCATATGGCCATTCAATTGATAAGTGTCGTGGTTGTTGTCGGAACAATTTCATAGGATTTAATTGGATTTAATATCTCTCGTACATCAAGATTTACTAAGGGTTATTTGCTAGATTGAAAAATGAATGCAATATAAAGTAAATATAATGTATTAAAATTACGTTAAATTATTTGGTTGAAATATTACAAATGTAAGGGTTTATTTTTTATTGTTTGGTAAAATGAATATAATATAATAATATATTTTGTTGGCAGGAGTCAGCAGGTGGTAGGTGGCGTTAGCCAACGATAGCCAACAGGTGGCTGGCAATGAGCGAGGATGATAGCAGCAATGATGGAGGCCGGCCGGCAACAGTAGCCACTAGTTGGCTAGTGGTGGCAAGCAGTGGAAAATGGAGGCGGCCAGCGGGTAACTATAACGGCAGACGACAATCCTCACTTTATATCCCATAAATCACCCACTCAAAATTCTTATAGTATTTACTTTGCAACATTCCAAACACCCAAAAACAAAATCTCCAACATTCCACCTATTATACATTGATAATGCAGACAACCAAATAGGCCCGAATCTAGATTAGAAGATTTACTAAAGGCTATGTCAATTAAACCCTACTTGTAGCAAAACAAGCCCTTAGGATACTAAAACCTAGACTTCTATGGTAAAACTACAAACAAACATATTTCTTAGGGCTATTTGGTTCTAAAAGAATCAGATTAAAGAAATATAATGTAAAAGAATCTGATATTTGGATTACTTTAAATTTGGTTGAAAATTTTATAAATACATGAGTATTTTTTTCTATTTGATAAAATAAATGTAATGTAGAGTATTTTGAAAGTTTTGGGCGTGATAATGCGGTGTAAGTGGCTGGAGGCGCTGGCGGGCTGACGAACCGTGACCATCACTTTATATTAGTCGAAGTATTTGAAATTTGCCCAAAATTTAACTTTCTGATGAATTCCAAATGCATTACATCACTTTAAAATTTTCTTTTGCATCATGCCAAACATAAAAAAATCTAAAACTCATACATTTACTTTGCTTTGCTTTCAAACCAACACAGCCTCTTAATAAATTCAGCATTATATGCTGATAATATTTTTTTTCTTCATCAAAGGCTAAGCATATGCTGACAAAGTTAATGCATATAATAGCATACTAGAGGCCGCATGATTTTACATGATGAGTAAATGCAATCACATAACCACTCTTATGGACTCGGCACTGACTTGAAACTACATAAGGCATAGGCAACTGGAGCAGAAGCTTGCCTAGCAAGAGAACTCAAAAAAATGTAATGCTAAAAATTACATCCATAGTTCCTAAAGAAGTTCAAAAAGGATATCAATAGAAAGGAGGTGGTCGTTATTAAGATAGATTATAATAAAACATTTGAGTCAGTGAATCTTCCGGATCTAAGCCTTCTCTTTATGGCATTGTTGTAGGAGTTTTGAGTTCAACATCCAACCTTAAAAGGCGTGGGGAGCTATTTGGAATCGGTTTTAGGTGAAGTAAGAAGACATCAACATCATAAATGATTCAAAGAGTCAAAAGAACATAATCTTCATAAATCTAGTTAAAAGGTTGGGCCATGGGAAAACTCCTCAACCACATCCTTAACAACTTGGATGGGCATTAAGATAACTCCTTAACCACATCCTTATCAACTTGGATAAATTCAAAATGACTCCATGATGCAGATTGTCCAATGGTATAGTACTCAAGGCACCATCACTCAAAAGAACATCAAAGAGGTGATGCGTGAAATGGTCCCTTTTAGCGCATGCCATGTCATCTTTGGAAACCAAAATTTGTGGGACTAAGACATTATCTTCTACCCAAGGTAGAAATCAAATTGTCTCTCCAAGAATGGTGTGAAGATTACTACCAACAAAAATAAAGTATGTCAAATTGGGGCATATTAGCGACTTGATAAGTGAAGAGGCCGAAAGGTTTTCCTTTTTTTCTTAAGAACTCTATTTTGAAGGTGATGATAAACTCTACGATATTATGAACTATTTATAAGTAGTTTCTTTGGCATTAAACGTTCTTTTATTAACTAAGGATCTATGAAGCTATCATCAATCACATGTTCATTAAGTTGTCTTATAAATCCTAAGCAAAAAATTATTAATCACCTGTGCATACACAACATAAACAGAAGTAATCAAAAGAGAACAAATTGGTTCTTCTAGGTCGATGTATGATTTTCTCAATAAATTCATCATTAATCACAATTTCTAGAGTTTACGAACTTTAATTATTTGAGGAACGAAGATGGAGATGTGAACTCCTCTCCTTCAAACTACTTGAATCTAAAATGTATAAAATTAACTAAGTCAAAAAAAGTAACTATGATGATCCGTGAAAATGTATTTGAAAACATGATGATTTATGGATATGTTGATTTATGCATATTTTATAAATAGAAAGAGAACGTAAATTACACCAATAATTTTATCATAATTTACTTAATTCACAAATGAATTAGATAAATGATTTAATACTTAATTTAATTATGCAAAAAATATAATTTCTTATAAAATAAGAGATTATAATACATCAGATGATACATTTATATATTTTAAAAATTTAGCTAAATGATTTCCATATTTTTTCCAATCACAATATTGTTTATTCGACATTAAGGATACAAGAATTTAAAGTCCTCAAAAACACAGCTTTAAGGAATAGGTTTAAATTACTATAATCAAATCTAAGCACAGACAAATAAACATATGAAGTTTATGATAGCAGAGTCCGATTGCACTCAACAAAATAGTACAAAAGCACGTGATATTTTACTCTAGCCTTTGAATTCAAACTAACCTCTGACATGATGTAACCGTAGTCCTATATAGATTCTATATATACCTCCTATTGTAGTCTCTAGACAAGCTCTCTGAATATAATAGTATAATCATTTACTATTTTATTACTTCTCCATTTATCTGATTGTCTGTGTTCTGGTTGTAGTAGTGTTTCTGAATATTTATCATGGTATCAGAGCATTGAAAGCCTTGCGGTGCTGATTCTCACACTGTCCAACTATGCAACACTCTGAAGTAACCTTTGAAGAAAATTCTTCTGTTCTTAAGTGCAAAGTCATCATTATTCCTACTTAGCTTAAATTTCTTATAAGCAATCTCAAGAATACTCTTCCGATTCAACTAATTCCAGATAACTATGCTACCTGGAAAGCTCAAGTTCAACAACTCTTCAATGCAAATGGCTTTGGGGTACATCTAGATAGCACTATTCATCCACTAACAAAGTTTATTACTGAAACTAATGGAAGTATCATACCAAATGCTACTTACAGTCTTTGGAATTTAATAGATCAGAATTTAATCACAGCACTCTATGCTACCATTTCTCCTTCTTTATTGTCAGATGTTTTATCTTTATCTACTTGTGCTGATGTTTAGAAAACACTTGAACATCATCTTCAAGCCAGTAATCTATCAAAACTTAGACAGCTTAAAAATGAACTTCATCATATATCCATGGTTGGATGTTCTCAAAATAGACAACCTTTAACCACTACTCTGAAAATCATACTTGATGGTCGGGACGTACAACCCGGTCATATGGTGATCGATCACCCTAAAACCGATTAGCATTGAGCAGGGTAAAGTGAGAACCGTCATGTTGAACTGAAGGTCCAGTTTAAGAAACCAACCGGCTCAATAAATTTTTCTTTAATCACTATTTATATTATTTAATCAAATAATTAAAATATTTAATTAAATTTATATTAAGTTTTAATAATAGCTTTTTATTATTTAAATTTAATTATTTTTATAATCATTTTTATAAATTTTAAAAATCTTATTTTATTAATACGAATATAACTAAATTGATTTATAATATAACTACCATGCAACCACTCAAGTACTTTACAAAGTTACCTTTTGGAGCTTTTTTTATATAAAGAATACAACACTCATTTCTCTTTTTGATGTGGGACTAAAGATTGAGAATAAAGAGTGCAATTATGTTTAAATTTTGAGAATAATAAAGGGCATTAAGATATAAGAACATAAGAATAACATTTGAAATTTTAATTTTATATTCTTATTACAAATTAAATTTTATAATATAAAAATTTATTTAAAAAATAATTTTTTATAATAATATTTTATATGTTATATATTTTATGTTAGCTATATTTTATAAAGTTTTTAAAAATAATTTTTATATTTAAAATTAAATATTTTTATTACAAAATATATTTTTATAGTAATATTTATATATTATATTTTTATGTTAGATATATTTTATAAAGTTTTTAAAATAATTTTTATATTTTAAATTATATAATTTTAATACAAACTATAACTTTTTAAAATTATATTTTTATTATATTTTATACTAATTTTCATAAACTTATATAATAAATATTTTGATATATTTAATACACTTATTTAAATTTACAACACACAAAAATTATAACTTAATGAGCTTTATATCAATCTTTAAAATTATAATTAATAGTAATATTATTTATGTTTTTTTTTTTTTGTATTATATTTTTATCATATATTTAAATTAGTGTATCATTTAATTAGATATATATTTAATCATTTTAATATTTATTACGTCATCCGGTTCAACCCCGATCGAACAATTAAATCTTGAACCTCTCTCTCTTTCGATTCTATGTCGAGTCCGGTTTTCACAACCTTGCCTTTAACAAGAGAGGATATTATTCTTTATACATTGAATGATCTTCCCTCCAATTATCAGGCCTTCAAAACAGCTATCCGCACGAATCTTCAACACACAGTTATTGATGATTTCTACTCCTTGTCGTGCGGTGAAGAAACAAATCAAACCACTAAAGCTGCTAAAGAATTACAACAATTACAAATATGTTCTACACCTACAGCCTTTACTACAACTCGTGGCCAAGGGCGACAACATTTCCTTCCAAATACTCGAGGTTGTCCCAATAACACACCCAAAAGTTCACAACACCATGCTGTTGTTTGCCAAATATGTTGCAAAAAAGGACATACAACTGCAGTTTGTTGGCATAGACAAAACTTGGCCTATGCTGGTATCTCTTCTTCTCCTCAAGCTCTTTTAGCTAATCCTGCCAATATTAGTTCTCCAACATTGGGTAATTGACTCTGGCACCACTACATACCTCACTTCCAACCTTAATGAGCTTCAATCTCCTTCTACCTATCATGGTAATCAACAAGTCACTCTTGAAAATGGACAAACACTTTCCGTATCTCACACAGATCATGGAATTCTTCCCACACCAAACAGTAAGTTGTGGTTAAAAAATTTGCTTTATGTTCCTCATCTATCTCATAATTTGCTCTTTGTGCATAAACTTACATTGGATAATTCTTGTTTTATTTTATTTAACCCACATGGTTATCAGATATTGTACATGAAATTAGGACTTCCCCTTCTACAAGAACCTTATCGTAATGGTCTCTACTCTCTAAATTCTGCATCTCACTCGTCACCACCGTTAACTGTTCTTTCTTCTACAAATACTACTGATCTATGGCATTGTCGTCTTGGACATCATCATTCAACTACATTATCTACTGTTGCCCATCAAATTCCCTTTCTGCGGCTACACTCCTCCCCATCACCTTGTGTGTCCTGCAAATTAGCCAAAAGCAGCAGACTGCCGTTTTCTGTCTCTACAACAAAAGCTACAAAACCTTTATCTTTAATTCATAGTGATGTATGGGGTCCCTCCCCCACTCTTTCTACTCCTGGTTATAAATATTATGTATTGTTTATAGATGATTATTCCAAATATTTTTGGTTGTATCCAATGTTTCTTAAATCTAAAACAATGTCCAAATTCTTAGAGTTTAAAGCCATGGTTGAAAACCAATATAGCTCAAAAATACATAGTCTTCATTATGATGGTGGTAGTGAGTATCTCAACTCATCTTTTCAACAAATTCTTAAACAATTTGGTATCCTTCATCAGTATACTTGTCCATATTCACCTCAACAAAATGGAACCGCTGAACGTAAACATTGACACCTACTTGAAATAATTCAAATTCTTCTTCTTGAAGCCAACTTACCACAACATTTTTGGGTAGATGCTCTCCTTTCTACAAATTATCTCATTAGCCGCCTACCTACTAAAGTCACACATATGATCTCTCCCTATCAACTTCTTCATCAAAAACCCCCAACATACAATCATTTAAAGATTTTTGGTTGTCAATGCTTTCCTTGATTGCTCCCCTATCAACCATATAAATTAAGTCCTAACTCTACCAGTTGTGTTTTTATTGATTATGCTACACATCAAAAAGGTTTTCGTTGTCTTGATCCTCAAAACAACAAAGTTTTTATTTCACGTCATGTTTATTTCAATGAATCAGTCTTTTCATTTAGTACTTCTTCTTTATCACCACAAAATCCACCTTCTCAAACTCACCCACTCACTTTAGTTCCCATCTCTGCTCTTTCACCAAACTCTTCTATTAATCCTTCCTCATCTATCTCTCAATCTTCAACTCCTCTATCCTCTTCTGATAACAACTCCCTATCTATCTCTTCCTCTTCTACTGTCAATACTTTCTTAGAACCTTGCTTCAACCACTCTCTTTCCACCATTTTGCCCCATCCTCATCCAATGCAAACCAGACTTAAATCCGACATTCACAAACTTAAACCCATCTTTGATCTTTCTCATACTACTATCCCACCATAACCTACCAACTTTATTACTGCCAGTAAAGATCCAAACTGGAGGAAAGCTGTCCATTGAGTTTCAAGCACTTCAAGCTCAAGGGACAACTCAAAATCTTCTTGGTTGTAAGTGGATCTACAAACCCAAACATCATAGTGATGGCTCCTTAGCACGTTATAAAGCTCGTCTTCTAGCTTAAGATTTTGGTCAAGAATATGGGCTTGATTACACTGAAAATTTTAGTCTTGTGGCAAAAATACCTACTCTTCATATTCTGTTAACTCTTGATATCACAAACGGTGCAACTCCGACATCTAGATGTGTCCAATGCATTCTTATATGGTACTCTACATGATAGTCTTTATGAAACAACCACAATGTTTTATTAATTCTAATCATCTCACTTATATTTGTCGACTAAATAAGGCCATTTATGGACTTCGCCAAGCTCCTCGGCAGTAGTTTGAAAGCTTTATCACCTATCTATCGAACCTTGGCTTCACCGCTAGCCACGTTGATCCCTCTCTTTACATTTATGATGACAACGGCCCTCTTCTTTATATACTTATTTACGTGGATGATTTACATTTGACAGGAAATAATTCTACCTTCATGAATGATATTTTTCATACACTTCAACACAGATTTCACATGAAGGATATTGGTTCTCTGCATTATTTTCTTGGTTTACAAACTCAACAAACTGATTCTAGTATGCTACTTCATCAAATAAATTACACAGTTCAACTTCTCGATCAAGCTGGAATGAAGGACTGCAAATCAATTCTCACTCCTCTTCCACACAAGCAGCCTTCACTCCTTCACTCCCATCAGCCATTCTCAAATCCTAGCTTATATAGGCAGTTGGCAGGCTCTCTTCAGTATCTAGCACTTACAAGACCTGATATTGCCTTTGTTGTCAATAAGATTTCTCAACATATGCATCAGCCACTTAATCTTTATTATGCTTTACTTAAGCGACTTCCTCGCTATCTTAAAGGAACATTATCATTTGGACTTTCAATTCTTGCTACTACTCTTGTTCTAGCAGCATATGCAGATGCTGACTGGACAGCTGATTTCACTGACAGAAAGTCTTTCACTGGATATTGTGCCTTTCTTGGTCACAACCTTGTCTCATGGTGTTAAACAAACAACTGTTGCTCGATCCTCTTCTGAAGTCGAGTATCGTGCACTTGCTTCAGTTGCTACAGATGTCATATGCTTCGACGGCTTCTTGGTGAACTTCACATCCCATTTACCTCTCCCACTTCCCTACTTTATGACAATAAATCAGTTATTGCTCTTGTAAATAATCTGGTTTATCATGCCAGAACAAAACATGTTGAGGTTGATCAACACTTATTAGAGATTGTATTAAGGCCCACATTCTTATTGTGCATCATATTAGTTCATATGATCAGTTGGCTGATATTTTTACTAAATCATTAGATGTTGCTCGTGTCCAACTCTTGAGAACCAAGCTCATAATCCAACCAGGATCATCAACTTGCGGGGGGTGATAACAGAATTCGTTTGCACTCAACAGAATAGTACATAAGCACATGATGATATTTTATCTCAGCCTTTGGATTCAAACAAACCTCTGACATGATGTAATCGTAGTCCTATATAGATTTTATATATAGCTCCTACTGTAGTCTCTAGACAAGCTCTCTAAATATAATAGTATAATCATTTACTATTTTATTACTTCTCCATTTATCCGATTCTCTATGTTGTAGCTGTAGTGGTGTTTCTAAATATTTATCAGTTTATTACATCCTTATGAGACATTTTGACAAATAAATGGTGTGCGACTAAGTGAGCTCCAAAAATTCGCCACTGACCTCTCCGCGTGAAGAGAGTAGATTAAGTGTCGGTGAAATTTTCAAAAGCTAGATGGAATAGTAAATAAGACACTACCTAGAGATTGCACCCTCATTTTTGCGAGGACTTTAAATCCGATTCTGGGTTTCCTATAAGCGGAAGCACCTATAGTTAATTACCCCTCCCAATACAAAAAGAGCACTTTTGATTAAGGCTAGTCGATAAATCGCTCAATGCGAGCATATAGTAGTAGTAAGTGGAGTTTGGGAATTAAGAGATTTATCATTTCAATTTAAAGCTTATGTTTGGGGGAATGATGATCTTCAATCAAAATTAGTTATTATCCAGTCTGGTACTGGTACTTAGTTAAAGGTAGTCGGCCGGCCGTAGAAGAATCGCTGTCGATGGTTATATTGTGTGTCATAAAGTAAGCGCAGGGTGGAATTTGTCTAAAGAGACAAATATAAGTCAACTTAGCTAACAGAGGATTGATTGTCCAATCAAATACATTCTATAGTTCATAGCTCAAAGAGCAAAGCCATTATGGAACATATGAACATGGCGTAATAATAATTTAGTGGTGTTATATGGTAGAAACCAGCAGGTTAGAAGCTTTATGCGTAGTCGTTTATGTGGTGTCATATCGCGCAAAATCAGCGTCTGAGAGAACAGTCAGCGTTCTTCTGACTTTGATTATTTTAGTGTGAAAATAATTATGTATTTGATTTGACATTGGCTCTTTGTGAGCAAAAACTTTCTTAATTTGTCACTCCCGACAAATAGTTGCAGATGAGTGGATGAATTTTTTTAACTTTAAATTTAAATAATTAATTTTATTAAATTTTTATTTTTTGATTTAAATATTTGATTATTTTTTAATTGATTTAGATTTAAACATATAATGATTTGACATTAAGACTTAAAAAATTTTGATTATAAAAAACCCCTCCGGTTGAAGTATTTAGTCAACACGCACATCATCGGGATAGACCTTGTCGACTCTGTCCTTTTTCTTACAGAAGATCGAGTCTAAATTTCTCAATTCAAAATTTATAGTCCTCCAGACCTTGTCAACTCTAACTTAAGCATAGAGGAACGGATTTGAGATTTATTGCTTCAAAATCTATCATCCTCCAAACCTTGTCAACTCTAACTTGAGCGAAGAGAATCAAGTTTGAGATTTTCATCTTGATGATTTGAACTTGAGAAGACATGTTAACGGATTTATCTTTTTACAACTATATGACAGAATTAGCTTCTCAGATTTTATTAAGTAGAAATTCTTATAATATCACAATTAAATTTTTAGATTTTGTTAATCTGAATCCGGTCCTAAGACCCAACCAAGGTACGATCTGCGCAGTATCCTCAGACACTAAGTTTGGATTTGTGAGATATGTGTCGAGACTCATACGGGTAATGAATTGATTTTGAATGACTATATGATTTTGTTCATTCATTTGGTTCTTTGCACATATCTATTTGAACATTTAAGCAATTAAATACTTCAATATGAATATCTATTCTTTCAAATGTTGTATGAACATTGAAATGTCAAAGTTGAAATTGTTATGTTTGGCAGGACATATGTGTCAAATTGCAAGCATGGGTTTTTGATACCTAAAAAAAATCATAAATCAAGTGTAGCTCTACTTATAAAATATGGGAATTCTGACTCATCCGAACACTTGTTGTAAATCAAGTGAAGATTTGTTCTATAAAAATGTGAGTTTAATTTTTCTCAAATACTTGTTGCAGACCAAGTAAGTATCTGTTCTAAATGATATAGGCTTGATTCTTTCAAACACTCGTCATAGATCAAGCATGTATCTACACTTGAGGATACAAAATATTTGTTTACAAATCAAATTTAGATTTGTCCTAAAAGATGCAAGTTTAACATTTTCAAAGCTTGTCATAAGTCAAGCACATCTATCTTTAAAAAACATACATTCAGTTCTTTCAAACACTAGCTAAATATCAAGTGTAGTACCTATTTTATTAAAGTTTCAATAAAAATTTAAAGGTATGTCATGGATCAAGTATTGATCCACATGATAGAATATTATGTCATGAGACATGCAAGTTTGCTTCATTTGAATATTCACATATGAAATCAAGTATGTAATTTTCTCATAGCCCATATCACATATTGAAATCAAAAGAAAAATGGGATATTATAATATATGCATGGGAGCTAGCCACATTTAAATTCCTCCATACATGTTAGAATTTGAAAGAATGTATATGAAGATTAGCCCAAATTCTAACTTTTATAAGCGCGAGTATGGAGTTGGGCCAAACGAGCCTCTGAAATGTAAAAGAAAATTATGGGTTTAAAGATTTAATGAGATGGGCCTCTCTTTCTCTTTTTATAAACCCACTTTAGAATAAAAAGAATGTGAGCTTAAGAATTTCAAGTGGGCTAAACTATTTTTTTATAAGCCCACTTAAGAATTTCAAATAGGCCGTGAATGAAGGAAAGAAAATCTCAAGCTTCTCATGGCATCATTACTCCTTTTTTCTTTTTTTTCCTTTTTTTTTGTCCTAGCAGGATTATGTAAATAGGGGGAGAAGCTTCTCCTCATATCCTTTTTTTTTCTTATACCCATTTATGGGTAAATTATGAAGAAAGGGATAATTCAAATTATAATATATTTTCTTCCATACTCTCCCCTTTTTCCTCTCTTTCCTTTTCTCTTTTCTTCTTTTCATTTATTATTTTCTCTCTTCTCTCTCTTTTTTTTGTTTGGTTGTTGACCTCCACATATGATTCACAAATAAAGCAAAGCACTAAAGATAAAACCAATAATTAAGAGAAGTAACATCGTATGAATCGAGTTTAAAATGTCCTAATCGCAATCAAATTCAATCAAAAAAAAATGTCTCGATCTCAAATTTGACTTTGTAATTGCATTTAAAATGCCAAAACTAATTAAATAAAATTTATTGGATCAATTAATAAATATTCTAATGATCAATGTTAATTTTTTAATGAAATTACTGCTCAAAGTCGGAGCCGATGGCGTCGAGCGACCGCGAAAATTGATTGTCATTATGGCAAAGCGGAACCTTATCCACGGCGTCTTTCGCGGTCAATTCGGCAAAACTGGCGAGCGTCAGCTATTCAAATCGACGTCGTGTAATTTAAGCTTCACGATCGAGGTGGTCAGCGATCTCCGTCGAAATTGCTAGTCATTGCGTTCGACAAAGAAACACCTAAAATCGACATCCATATTGCTAGGGTTTATCGCACAAAATAATTTCATCATATTTGACGTGAAATGATATTAATTTGCAATTAAGATGGTTAATAGCTGCTTAATTACTTAAACCCCTCCAACCTTTATCCTAATCGGCTGCCCAAATCCACCCAATGGAAATAGCCTCTCGCCATTCCTAATTGGTTGCCGTTTAGGTAGCCAATTAAAAGAGGCGGTTTAACCTAAAGGCCGAAATGCAACTCCCGATCCCTCATTCCATATGCGACTCCCCCGAACTCCCTTCTCTCGTGCGGTTCCCCTCCTTCGGTTCTTCCCTTCTCTCGTGCGATCTCCTACCTCTCATCTATCCTAATCGACGCAGGAAGCTTGGAATCGAGGCTCTTCTCCAAGCCGTCCGTCCCTCTCTTGCTCCCTATCTTGCCGTCAGTCCCTCTCGTGAGCCCTAGTTGAACCTGAGTGCAGGGGTAATCGAGCCCTAGCTAACCGAAACTTCTTTCCTTCTTTCCTCCTAGTAATCGAAACCTTCAGGTCGTCTCTCTCTAACCCTAAGCTTATTCTCATGCATTTGAGTTCTTTTGGAAGTTAGGGTTTTAGTAAATCTCTCTTATTATATGCTTGAGATGACGCTATGGTTTTAATCTTGAGATTTGGGATGATGTATGACCCAAATCTCATATCGTTTGCTATTATCTATGGATTTTCATGTTTCCACTTTGCTTAAAACGATTTCTTCATGGATGAAATTATGCTGGTTATGCTTCTTTTATGAGCTTAAAGTGAAATCTGAAGCTTAAAATGGGTTTTGAGATGGTGTATGGCTCAAACCCTAAGCTATATGCAAGTTTTCTTTCTCCTTACATTTCAATTTTTGCTGTTTGGATGAAAAGATATTTGCTGGAACTATTTTACTCGTTAAAAACTAGATTAGAAGCATGGAGATGCGTTTAGAGGTATTGTATGGCTCAAGCCTAAGGCTATATGCGAATTTTCCTCTCTTTTAAGTTTCAATTTTGGTTGTTTGAATGAAATAACTCTTGTTAAGTTTCCTACATATGCTTAAAGCAAAGCTAGAAATGTGAAAAAAAAAGTGTTTGAAATGATGCATGGATTAAGCTCTAAAGTTCTATGCAAGTTCTTTTCTTTTATGTTTCAATTTTAGGTTATTTGAATGGAATAACACTTTCTAAGCATACTTTACATGTTTAAAACAAAGTTGGGAATGTGAAAACAAGTTTTTAAATGGTAGATGGCTTGAAGCTTAAGTTTTGTGTGAGCCCCTTTCTCTTTTCATACTTCAGTTGTTTTCTATGGATGAAATAGCATTCTCTATACTTCTTTTAGATGTCCAAAATGGATTTAAAGATATTCCTTTGACAAACGTTATATGACACATTATGCAAAGTCTTTTAAGAGGGAGAAGGAATGATATTAAAATATCTTATGTTTTCATAAGGAAAAAAGGGGTGAAAGTATGATTTTGATTCATCAAATATTATCCACTTTCTTCTTAGTGATTTCTTTCATTCAAATGTCAAATCTTTGAAGTAAGCTATGAAATGAGATTTTTCTATGCTAATCAAAAGATTATCTAGGTTTGTTTTAGTCTCACTTTGAGTATGGGAGTATCTTGGTAATATGAAAAAAGGATTCATATGCTTGTGCATTGGGTTGGTGTGATAATTCATTTGGCCTATCCTCATTTTTATTTGTCATTTGATTGCTTATCATCATGCAAATAAATGTTTAATTAAAGGAAAATTTCAGATTTATATTCCTTTTCCTTTGCTAAAATCTGATATACTTAATTATGGGAAAGGGGTTTGTTTTGTTCATTGTATAGATGATGAACTATCTAAAATAAAACCTTTTATTTTCTCTTAATGAGAAGTTTGGTCAAATTGTTTGCCTACTTCATAAGTATAAGTTGATAGCAAAACCTACCCTTAATGGAATCAATGGTCATATGAATGCTCTCTATGATTAAATCTGAAGCTAAAAAAAAAAAAGAGAGAGAGAGATTGTTTGTTGTTTACTTTCTTTACACTACTCACTAGTTGTAAACTCTACCCCTAATGAATTCTGTCAATGTGCAAGCATCTTCCTTGCCCAAATCTGGAATTGTAAACCCATGTTGTCATGCAAGTCTATGTGATACTTATTCTGTAAAGTATGTTGTTGTTTGGTATAAGTCCAAAATGAACCCAATATGAATTTTTTTTAAGTCGATCCTTTTCAAATGAAACAAGAAAAGGAGAGTTTATGTGTATAGCATCCCACATGGCCTCTTTCATGATACTAAGGGTTGAATTTTATTTATGCATGATCTTATTACATTTCCTATTATTGAATGGCATAGGCTTTGGGTTTCATTTAAGTATTGTGTTATATGCCACTTACAAATAACTATTATGTTATATGAAAGGGGATACTTTCCCTTTCATGATCAAAGTGAAAGTGATTGAAAGATGTCTACATATAATTGAATACTCATGTTATAGCTTGCTACTTGAACTTTTGTTTTTAAGTAAAATGCAATTGGAGTAGTGATAAAAGAATCGTGGCATTGCAAAGAAGCTTGAGTAACATTTAACTCTATATGTATGCAATGCGTTTTAAATATGTTTTATAATATAAGTCGTTCGCATTGTTCGTCGCGGCGGGCTTGTGATAAGTGCGCGTTGTTGGCGTGAAATCTTTGTTCTTCGTCGCGTTATTCCGTCGGTGAAAAATTTGTGATAATGTTCACGTTGTTCGTGGCGGAAAAATCATTCTTATAATGCGCGTTGTTTAGCGTGCGGAAAAATTTTGTTATAAGTGCGCATTGGCGTTGTTCCGGCGATATTATGATAAATCTGCGTTGTTCCGTGGTAGGTATTCTTTATGATATAAGTGTTTGCTCGCGTTATTCCGGCGTGTGAAAATGTTATGTTGTATTAACACGCGCCTTTCTAGCGGTGGATAAATAAACTTTTCGGCGGTGTCATGAACTACCATAGCGTCTTTCTTGGCGTGGTGGGAAGGCAGTCTCGGCGGCCATATCAGGGAATGGGGAGAGGTGAAAATTTTGATAAAAAAAAAAGTTTGCATAAATGCTTAAGTTCTTAAGAAAAAAAAATGATTACAATATGCTTATGCATGCTTTGTTCATTGCTCTTGCCTAAATGGTACTTATACTACTTAAGTGATTTGTTTAAAGAAAATAGACATTTATGTGTCATATGGTTTAAATCTTGTCTTATTACTAAGTATGTGATTATGATATGATTACTTCCTCTTTGCCTAAGTCTTGAAATAAGATTGAGATACATCCATTCACATGAAAGGAGAAAGGACAAATTTAAAAGCATTAAGTTAGTTATAACTTACCAATTGATATGTTATGATAAGACCAAACTTGAGTGTTGGGGAGCTCTTCCTTTGAAAAATGAATGAACACTCTCTTATGAAACTTAGATTTGCAATAGATTTTGTAAGGAAAAAGGGAAGAAGTGGGAGAGTAAATTCTCATGAGAGAAGGATTCTCTCTTATTTATAATGATTAGCCCCTTAGCATGAGGCCAAAAAAAAAAAGTGAAAGCGAGACTTGTGTCATCCCATTAATTTCGATTTCTTAATGTCATTTGTCATGAACTTGCATATAAGGAGGTTAACTTTTTTTTTGTCATTTGTCTCCTAATATCATATGATTTGCACTTGCATTTTTGTCATTACTTTTTAATGTTACATGACAAGAATATGAATCTAAGGAAAGATTAACTTTCTCTTTGTCATTTTCTTCTAATGTCATATGACATACACTTACATGTAATGAGATTAACTTTCTCTTTATCATTATCTCTATCATATGTCTGTATTTTGTCATTCTAATGTTACATGACAAGAATATGAATCTAAGAGATTAACTTTCTCTTGTCATGTTCTCTAATCATATGACATATACACTTGCATATAAGGAGATCCTTAATTTTCTTTGTTCCTCTTAATGACGTATAATCTGAATCTAGGGAGATAACTTCTCTTTATCATTTTCTTAATGACATGTGACATAATGAGATCTTTTTTTCTTTTACCTCTTAAGGTCATATGACATACATATAAACCTAAAGGAAAAATCTTTAACCCTTTGTCATTTCCTCTTAATGACATATGACAAGAACATAAATCTAAGAGGAGATTAACTTTCTATTTGTCATTTCCTCTTAATGACATATGATAAGAACATAAATCTAAGGGGAGAATAACTTTCTCTTTGTCATTTTCTCTTAATGACTTGTAACATACATATGAATCTAGGGGGAGATTTAATTTCTCTTGTCATTTACCTTTTAATGTCATATGACATACATATAAATCTAAAGGGGAGATCTTTAACCCTTTATCATTACCTTTTAATGTCATATGACATACATATAAACCTAAAGGGAAAATCTTTAAACCTTTATCATTTCCTCTTAATGACAGCATAAATCTAAGGAGAATTAACTTTCTCTTTGTCATTTTCTCTTAATGTCATGTGACATACACATGAATCTAAGGAGATCTTTATTTTTTTTTTTTTTTTTGTCATTTTCTATTAATGATGTGACATACACATGAATCTAAGGAGATCTTTAATTTTCTCTTGTCATTTACCTCTTAAGATCATATGACATACATATAAATCTAAAGGGAAATCTTTAACCCTTTATCATTTATTCTTAATGACATGTGACATGCATATAAATCTAAAGGGGAGATTAACTTTCTCTTTGTCATTTCCTCTTAATGACATATGATATACACATAAATCTAAAGGAAAAATCTTTAATCTTTTGTCATTTCCCTTTAATGTAATATGACATACACATGAATCTAAGGGAAGATTAACTTTCTTTTTATCATTTTCTCCTAATGTCATATGACATATACTTACATATAAGAAGATCTTTAATTTTCTGTCATTTTTATGATGAGTCGAGAAGGGTTTAAATTCATATCATTAAAAAACAAATATTCACTTGATGTGAAAGTAGATGTCTTATCTCTTTCGAACAGATATATGCTTAATCATCTAGAACAGATACTCGTTTGGTTTGCATTGGGAATGTTGAATTCAAAGATAGATACATGCTTGATCAAAAATAGATCATTACATGTTTTATAACATGTATTAAAGATGGCGTGTATTAAAGCATTTATTTCTTACATTGCACAGCGGCTTTAAAGAGCAGATCTTTTCGTATGTATGTTGAAATGTCTAAAATCAACATTTAAGGAAAATATGCAACCCAAATGCAAAATAAAAACAGAGATAACTTCACTTAGGTTTGGTGCTTGGGGCCAGGGTTAAAATCCAAAATGTCGTATTAAAATCAACTTGTAAGTTGATATCTACATTTCAACTTAGGCATTCAGCATTCCATAAACATTTTAAAAAAAAGCAGAATCTGTATGTGTGTTGAAGTGTCTAGACATTTAGGAACATATGCAAGTTATATATAAAACAAATGAACATATACTACACTTTCCGGTTTGGACTTAGGACCGGATCCGAGTTAGCAAAACCAAAAAATTCATACCAAAACTTATGCTTGCGTTTTGACGAATATGTCATGCCAAACCCAACTATTTCAACTTAAACATCATGTACATACTGATTTTAAAAAAGAAACGGATATATGTATGTTGAAGTATTCATTCAAACAGTATAAAAATATATGGTCATGTGCAAGAAATAACTACACTTAGGTTTGGTGCTTGGGAGATCCAGAGTTAATAAAACCTAAAAATCGATTATAATATTATAAAATTTTAAAAATAATATCAGAGCTAATTACACATATAATTACAAATATGATTATACTTCGAAATTCAGTCAAGAAGAGAAAAAGTCTGGCCGTCCTTTATATATTAGAGTTTGACAAATTTAAAAGTATTATCTTGTGAATGAATTTAGGCTATCGTAGAAAAAATAGCAGAGAGATCATTAAGATATTAGTATGTCGAGAAAAGCGATTCTTATTAAAATTGAATAATTAATGATCGTATATTAATTTCGTAAGATGATCAATTTTAAATAAAATTAAATTAATTATTTATATTAAAACTTAAAATCAATCCTATTTATTTGTCAGGGGTGAATTAAAACTTTCTTCACAAAAGATGTCGTCAAATCACATTTTCACTAAAATAATCTTAAGCGGTGGGCGTGGCAGGTGTCACTCCGCGTGATTTCACGAAAAGATATCACATAAATGACGGTTATAACCAGAGCCCTCTGATTGGGTGGTTCGTTGTGATATAGCAAATTCTGATCGGCGGCCGTATGTTCCACGGCTTTCTCTTTGGTATGAAATGTATAATCGTTGGTTGGCAAAAGCCTCTCATTGTAAGGTTGACTTATATTTGTCACTTAAAAACTTAATCTGAGGACGACGACGTAACATGTGTTAATGAGGATCGCCCGGTCAGATTAT
The DNA here is from genome assembly GCA_021442155.1 of Cymbidium sinense. Classification (NCBI taxonomy): domain Eukaryota; kingdom Viridiplantae; phylum Streptophyta; class Magnoliopsida; order Asparagales; family Orchidaceae; genus Cymbidium; species Cymbidium sinense. Next base: position 89,500,400 of record CM038215.1, read on the forward strand.
TCATCTCCCATGAGACCAGGGCGGATAATGGCAATGGGATCTAGATCGGCGCATCGTTCCCACAACAAAGTTTTAAATTAAAATGATAAATTTCATAAATCTAAATTCCACTCATTTCTTATTATATCTTATTTATCGTCAGCATATCGAAAGTGATCTCTCAATATTGGGAGGGGTAATTAAGCTATAGAGCGTCGCCAATAGGAAACTTGAGTCATATCTAAAAGTTAACAACTGAAGGCGATATCTCGGATAGTATCTTATCTCTATTATCGTCTCAAATTTTCAACTACTTAAACAACTATTTTCATTCAAAGATTGTAATTTTTGGGATCTCACATTGGTATGACAAACCCGTGGAGAAAAGAGAAAACTCCATTCTTTCTTATCTTTTTTCTTCTTATTTTTCTTTTCTTTTTCCTTAAAATCATGCCCCATTTCATGGGTAATTTAAAAAGAAAATGATAGACTTTCTTTCCCATTTTCTTTTATCATGTCATTATACATACATTTAAATTTGTCATTTTCTCTTTTTTTTCTTCTGCATGGCATGGTGTCGTGAAGAGAAAGGGGAGGAGTAGAAATTCTCCTCCCTAATATTATGCAAAAACCCATAGGCATTAATGGGATGACATAAATCCCTTTTATTCATTTTATCATGCATGATTTAAATATTTTTATCTTCATGCAAAGGGCTTGGATGAGATTTTATTTAGGAAGAAAGCTTGAGATCAAACTAAAATTTATTATAAATAGAACACCTCATTTTCATGAGAATTTGCTCTCCTCTCCTCCCATCCTCCCTCACATCTACAAAGAAATTCTTGAGATACAATTGGGATCAAACTTATCGTATCACCCGTAAGTCATGTTTTAGCTTGATGTGCTAAGTTTAATTTCACTTATCAACTCATGGTTATATGAAGAATTGATTTGAATTTTCTTTTTATTATTTCTCCTTCTTCCTTTTTTTTTATTTGCTCTTTCAATCATGCATGTATGACATTTCAAAGAATTAGGATGGGAATTCTTTGCATTCACCACTAAGGTGTATAATCAAATGATTGTTTGAAATGTTACTAAGCATCCCATGAAGATTCAAATGCTTAAAACAAATCATATTAAGTTAAAAGCTTATATATTTTAATTTATAAAATTTTTGGCTCGATCGTCCGTAGAGTTCTAACTTCATCGTGAGCGTAGAAAGTATACTTAACCACGCCAGAAAGCGTGCAGCCTTCATTTTACGTATCATAACAGTTCCTTGTCACATTGAAATAATGCGCACAAATACTTAATTTGAAGTAAATTTCTTCGCTACATTTGAATAATATGTACAAGTACTGATTTTATAGCACAATTTTCCAGCTATGTTGGAACAACGCGGTTTTATTTATAGTGATTTTTCGTTAGCAATGTGCAGTCTTTATTTCAAAGCGCATTTCCTTGTCACGTTGAAAGAACGTGCACAAGTCCTTATTTTACAATAGATTCTCCGTCATATTGGAACAATGTGCACGATTGCTTAATTAATTTTAATATTTCTTTACAATTTTACCTTCATATATGAATTGGGGCAAAAGAATCATTGTGCAAGTAAAGCTATCATTTTATATCATTATTTCACATGAAATTTGATTTGGAAATTACCAAACAGCAAATGATAATATAAATTTCCAACAATCCAAGCCCTCTTTTCATCATTTCACCTAATATTTGCCTTTCGAATGCACCAAACAACAAACAAACGTATAAGGTTTCAACAAATGTAAGGCCCACATAATCTTTTCATGTTGAATATCAAAAATATTATTTTCTTCCTTAAATTCAACAAACCAAAATAACAATTTGATGATAAAATGCAAACAAATTTTCAGCTTTGATAACATGAAAGAGGCAAAACAAAAGTAATGTGCCTTTATGAAAATCACAGTCCCATTTTATCATGTAAATAAAGAAAGTCTTAAGATTAAATTGATTGAATACATGTGAGAACAATTAGAACATGAAATAGTAAAGTTTGAACAATTTTAGCCCACAATCAAGTGTGGACAGCAAAGTGAATGTCTCTAAAATTCACAAAACTTGCAATCACATTTATCATTTTCCTCATTTTGATTCAATCAACAAAAAGATGTTGAATGGCTAATGTTGAATGCAATTTCATAAATTACAATGAAATTATAAAGCCAAACAATACATTGAAATCCACTTCTCCATTTTGCATCAATATTATAACAAGATGATTACTTAATCATAAAGTGTAAGAATGATCTACTCAACTAAATTGCAAGGTAAAACAAGAGGACTCAAATAATAGAATGAGAGTCATGAATCAAAGTTAAAGCTTATGCATTTGCTATTTCACTTTAGTTTCACATTGGCAATTGAATTTGGGAAAGATTCAATCAAGTAGAACAGGAATTGACAACTTTAAATCTTACGACATTTAACTCATTTAGGCATCAAATTGACAACCTTAAATCTGAAAAGATATTGAGGACTACATTTCCACCAATTCAACATTATCGTATTGAACATCAAAATGTTATCTCTTCTCCAAAAATCAGCAAGCAAAATGAATGTTTAGTGGCAAGGTTTGGTTAATAAAAACAACAAATAGTAGCTTTAAATAGCAAATGGCAACTCCTTTCTCAAAAAAAAATCCACAAGTAAAATGACGATTTAATGGTCATACATAGATAAATTTCAACCTCCAATAGTAAGAAGAATACAAGATTAGATCCTAAAGCTATTTAGATTCTACCTCTCTATTTCCCCCACCAAACATTAGAATGAAAATTGTGAAGGAAAATTTGATTAAATAAAAAGAAAATTCAAAAATCCTACTTTTTTTCTCAAATCTGACAACAGAGATGTCAATAAGAGCAGGCTATAACAACCAAATGACAACAATAAATCCCATAGAATTTGGCCTCCTTTCAAGTTTTGTTGCTTTAATAAATCCTGGATTCAGTAAGCCCAGCTAACGGGCCAATTTGGCTTGGATTTCCTAAGCCCACTATCCCCTTTTTCTTTGATTACCAGTTAATCCCGTGAAGGACTTTGTGGTAAATAAGGCTGAGCGAAGATCAACTTAGGGAGATGCGGCTATTCAGCCTGGAGCTCAGAAAAATGTAATAAGACCAGGGTAGCTTGCTGGGATCAGCGGGCCATAAGCAAGATGGGGGTAGAGAGGGACGGCTGGGAGGTCGGCTGGGATGCAGAGAGGCAATAGCGTGGAGATGTTGTGCTTCTTGCATGAATAGGAAACAGGCGAGAGTGTTGAAGAGGATTCGGTAGAGGGAGGCTGCTGTAGGTCGGGTATGGAAGGACGAAAGAGCGAGCTTGAGAGCAAGAAGAGTTTCGTCCGTACCTGGGTGGAGCGACTGAAGAGAGGGCAGCAACAACGTGGAGGTCCTGTGGTGCGAAATCTGGAATCGTTCGGCTCGTGTGCGTCCAACAGGAGTCGCAAGAGGAGGACGGATGAACGGGAAGGAAGTGTCGCGCTCGGGAGAGAAGAACCCCCTTTTGTCGTTTCGTGCGAATGGGACGGTTAATTGGCTGCCCAGGCTTGTTTTGGCGGCGGCTAATTCAATTGACGGTCATTTGGCTAAGCTTTTTTTTTTTATACATTTTACTTTTGAGAGCATGTATTTTTTATTTTGATATCTATTTAAATAGTGCGCTTTTCTAAACGGCATTTTATAGAAAACTCTGTTTTACCCTGATTTCACGACGCGAAATGAGAACGGCTTTTCCCGACCGTTTTGGAAAAGTAAATAATCGTTCTCTCTCATCCGCGATCATCCGCGCCCTCTCGCGTCATCCTCATCCGCTCTTCTCCTCGTCCGATTGACATTGCCTCAAGCCCGACGGTGCGGCACTCGAGCATCACCGAGCATCTCAGAGCAAATCCGGCTCTACAGGGTTGCTTTCCCGTTCGTTCTAATTATTCCGCCTTATCCTAGTATCGCTCTTGATAAATGTCCTAATGCGAGAATTTGTTATTGGGTTTGGATTTAATAAATTCTGAAGGTATTAAATTTTATAAATTATTTGCGCGTTGATTATTAAATCTCGTAAATCTTGATAAACTGTTTAGTTTTTCTTGAGAAATAGATAGAGTTTTGCTATCAGAAATATTGTGGATGCAAGAAGATCGATTAGACAAAAGAAGATTTTTATTTATTTTTCAAATCTGTTCTGAATTCTCAACAATGCATAAACATTTGAATATTACGTTGAGAGTGTAATAGATTAAAATACATGCTTATGTAATGACCATTCTTGTAAGGGGAATTGGGTTTGGGGCGAATAGTGAATCACGAGTTCCAAAGCAGTCTTCCAGAGTTTAAGTCATTACTAAAGAGAGTTTTTCTGCAAAATAAGGGTTAATGGAAGCAGCAGTAGGTATAAAAGAACATGAAGAAATTAAATTTAATATGGTTTGATTGGTCTGCGTCCACAATGGGAGAATAAAGTGCCGCTTGAAGGGAGAATAACAAGGAGAGAAGGTGGTGACAAGCTCTCCTCGAGTTATAAAAAACTCTGAGTGAAAAGCAAAAGAGTGATCCAAGTGGTGAATTTGTTTACATTGACTTAAATCTTATGGAGTTGAGCTATTTTGTTATATCGCGGAATTAATTTAGTGTTGTCTCCTGGACAGTATCCAATGTCCATTCAGTAGTAAAAGAATAATGTAGATATAAACATGCCACAAATTGAACAGATAGTGCTTGCATGAAGAAGGGGCATTAAAGTCAACATATTAGTAGAAAAAAAATTTACTTGTTGCGTGCTAGAAAACCAGTCACGGTAGAGTGAAAGTTTACGTCTTAGCCTTGTTGTGAAGTCACACAGTGTAATTAAAAGAACAAGAGACACTCGAATTTTAAAGTGGAAAACCTCGAAAGAGAAAAAAAACCACGGGGCTAGCCGATAAAAGCTTCCATATATATCGTTTGAGTACAAAGTCTTCCATAGCGGGATTACAAAATTGCATATGAGAGAGGAATAACAACTATGTGTAACATGATCGGGTTGTGTAATTCTTATAATGTGGAGATGTAACTTTCGTGGGAATCAGTGATTAGTGGCGGTGGCGGTGGCGGTGGTTGATGGGTGCCGAGCGGGAGTGCAATCTTGCTTGGGGTGTGATCTTGCTTGGAGGATCTTCAAGCTTCAGAGCTCTCTCTTCCTCCTCACCTGGGCTTTTCCTCTTCTTCCTCGCTCGAACTCTTCCTGTTCTTCCTTGCTTGGTCTCTTCCTTTTCTTCCTTGCTTGGACTCTTCCCTTGCTTTCGGACTCTTCCTCTTCTTCCTTGCTTGGACTCTTCCTCGGGCTCCTTCTCTTTCTTTACTTGTTTGACTCCTCTTCTTCTTCACTTCACTTGGCCTCTCCCCTTTCATGTGAGAAATGAAGGCCTTTATAGATGGGAGGGGCATTCTTGTCATGTAAAGCGTCTTCGACGGCTCGGGATGATTCCTTGATCATTTGATGTATTTTGAGCATTTGGATGCCCAAATGAAGTCGGAATTATGAGATCTTAGATTCATTAGATCCGGCTCGTTGAGCCTTCGATTTGACTATAAACACCCATATTTTGAGGCTGTTTTGGGATTTAATTGATGTCCCAAAGATTAATGATATTTTAAGTGATCTTGATGGTTTTGACTCAAAATCATATAACTTTCGACATCAATTTGTAGTGGTATTTTGAGATCCATATATGTTGCCCCTATTTTTGGATGACATTAGCTTAATCATCCAAAAATATATGTACTAAATATTCGAAAATAATGAATTGGAAGTTTTCAGGCGTTCAGGGGAGCGCGCTCGTCGGCGCCAGCCTTCGCGGTCTTGTGCGATGGCGATGCTCAGGTCAAGTCGTGGCAGACCGATTTAATGGCGAAGCGGGCAGCGTGGCGAGATGTCGTGAGCGGTCGGCGACGCGGCAGTAGCCCGCGAAGCTGGGTAATGCGCCAGGCCATCTGCCGATGAGGTCTGCGTCGCGTAGTTCAAGTGTTGGTGCGTCCGTTAATGCGAGTTAGTATGTGACGTTCGCGAATAGGCCGAATGGCTGCGAGGCAGCCAGATCTGACGCTGGCGCCTTAGGCGCTTACGGCCTTATTTGCAGCAGCGTAATGAGCATGGCCGCTCCCAATGAGGATTTGAAGGATTTTGAGTCATTTTTTTGGGGTTTTACCCTTTTGCCCTATATTCCTAGGGTGAGAGGAGGCACACCTTTCCCTCTCCCTTTCTTCTTGAGTGAGGGTCCTTTGGAAGCGATCAAGAAGCGTTCAGGGGAAGCGTGAGGAGATCAAGGCCCGATATCGTCGTGGTTCCATTCTGCGTCGGTTCGGCCTCGTCGGGCCGTCCGGGTTAGAGCGCACGCGGTACATCGTCGTGGTTCGGTTCTGCGGCCTCGTCGGTTCGGCCTCCGGGCCGTCCGGTTAGGGTCGACGGCCCACGTCGTGGTTTTTCGACCTCGTCGGTTCGCGCCTCGTTGGACCGTCCGGTTAGGAGGCGTCAAGGCCGATCACGTCATGGTTGGTTTTTTACCGGCCTCGTCCGGTTTACCGGCCTCGTCGGACCGTCCGGGTTAGGAGGCGATCAAGGCCCAGTTCGTGGTTCCGGTTCGGCCTCGTCCGGTTTCGATCCGGTTAAGCGTCAAGGCGGTACATCGTCGTGGTTCATTCTGGCGATTACCGACCTCGTCGGGACCGTCCGGGTTAGGAAGCGATCGCCCGCGGTACATCGTCGTGGTTCCGGTTCCGCCGACCTCGTCGTTTCGGCCTCGTCGGACCATCCGGGTTAGAAGCGATCAAGGCCCGCGATACGTCGTTGTTCGGTTTTCCGACTCGTCGGTTCTTCGTCGTTCGGTTAGAAGCGATCAAGGCCACGGTATACGTCGTGGTTCAGTTCCGGTTCTGACCTCGTCGGACCGTCAGGCGCCCATGGTATGGCCGTGGTTCGGTTCCGCGACCTCGTCATTCGCGGCCTCGTCGACCGTCCGGCGATCCCACCAGCATCACGTCGTGGTTCCGGTTTCGACCTCGTCGGGCCGTCCGGGTTAGGCGATCAAGGGCCATCGTCGTCGGTTCACCTCGTCGGCCGTCCGGGTTGAATCGTATACATCGTCGGTTCCGGTTTCGGCGTCCGGGTAGGAGCGTCAAGGCCACGGTATCGTCGTGGATTCCGATTTCTCGTCGGACCGTCCGGATTTAGGTGATCAAGGAGATGAAGCAGGCGGGTTAGCGCTCACGATGTGGCGGCGGTGGTGAGATAACCGATATGGTAGCCGACCGATAATTGGCAACAGTGAAACCGACAGTCGGAGATAGTTAGCGGCAAGTGTGGTCGGCTTCACAAGCGGAGGGAGTCGGCAATTGGCGTCGCGTCGATAGTGAAGATTATCGGCGATGATGGTGGCGATGACGGCACGGTAGTCGGCCAGCGTGGCGCGTAGTCGGCGGAATGGCAAACGGCGATGGTGATTTTGACTTATCAGGTTGTTTGTGTGACTTCGATGGCGTTAACTATATGGAAGAGGTGAATTATCCGAGGATTTTTGACCCGTCGAGGTTGTTTGTCGAGTGTTATCCATGACATTAACTATGTTGAGTGGTACAAAGTTTTGACCTTTCTAGGTTATTGAATATTAATCGGCCACGTATGGAAGAGGCGTGAGTCCACCAACCTTTTGACCTTTCAGGTTGTTTGTCAGCTTTTGCTCGATGACATTAACGTATGGAAGAGATCGCGAAGTCCACCAAGGATGTTTGACTATCTAGGTTGTTTGTCGAGTTTTGCTTGATTAATAACATTATGGAAGAGGTTGAATTGAATCTGAGAATTTTGATATCAAGGTTGTTTGTCGAGTGTGACTCGATGGCGTTAACTATGGAAGAGGTTGAATTGAATCCGTTGATTTTGACCCATCCAGGGTTGTTTGTCGAGTGTTATCCATGTTAACAAAAGTGAAGTTTTGACCTTTCTTAGGTTATTGGTCGAATATTATTCGTCGATGCGTGTATGGAAAGGCCGTGGGAAGTCCAGGGACCTTTGACCTTTCACTGGGTTGTTTGTCGAGCTTTGCTCGATGGCATTTCCGTATGGAAAGATATAAGTCCGAGGGCGTTTTGACTATCTGATTGTTTGTCGAGTTTTGCTCGATGACATTAACCGTATGGAAGAGGTCATGGGAAGTCCACAGACCTTTGACTATCCAGGTTGTTTGTCGAGTGTTACCGATGGCGTTAACCATGGAAGAGGTGTGAGTCCTGTCGCCGTCAGCCGGTAGCGGCATGGTCGATATGGTGCGTGGCGTCGATAGTGTGGATGCCAGCGATAATGGTGGCGAAGATTCGGAGAATGATAGATTATGTATGAGTTAGCGGCAATGCCATAGGTTGGTGCGGGAATTGGCATGGCCAGCAATGATAGTCAGATTCAACATCAATAAGCGGGGATAATGACCAGCGATGGTGGTAAAGGTTCTCCGGTGCAACGAGATTATCGATAATTGGTAGTAATAACATGAGTTAGCGGAATGCAGTAGTGGTTTCCAGGGGTTAGCGGCGAATTAATCCGATGTCGTGGTGACCCGTAAGCGAGGGATGACACGGATGATAGTGGTGATTTTAATGGATCGGAATGCTGATGGTCTGATGAGCCAGCGGTTGTGGTCGATCCGCTTTTTAATGGATTTCTTGAAACTTCAATGGATGGTTCAAAGTTTGATGATGATATGTCAACTTATGGAAGAAAGGTGGGAAGTCCACAAGGACCTTTTGACCTTTCACAGGTTGTTTTAGAGTTTTGCTCGATGGCGATGTTGGAAGAGGTGGGATGTCCCTGGGGCGTTTGACCTTTCGGTTGTTAGTCAGACCTTTTGCTCGATGATATAACCGTTATGGAAGATCGCAGAAGTCCACCAAGGCGTTTTGACCTTTCACGGGTTGTTTGGAGCTTTTGCTCGATGACATTAACCGTATGGAAAGATCGGAGTCCAAGGGCGTTTTGACCTATCTGGGTTGTTAGTCGAGTTTTGCTCGATGGCGTTAACCGTGGAAGAGGTCATGAACAAGGACCTTTGACCTATCCAGGAGTTTGTCAAAGTGTTATCCCATGGCGTTATCATGGAAGAGTCGATTAAAACATCCGTTGTGGTTGTAGCCAAAGTTGCTCCTTAACCAGGCCTTCTCGGTGATAATTAATTAGATATCCAAAATATTGATTTGGATAGTCTTAGATTTGATTTGCGAAGGAATGAGTTTGATGAATCTTCATTCTTCTTGTGCTCAAAAGCATGAATTGCTCCACGATGGTAGTTTTGATCTTGTTGAAACTTGGATAATCTTTTGAGATTAAGAGTTGCCCCCCAGTTTCCGATAAAATCTGAAGGAACAAAGTTTGATGAATTTTCATTCTTCGCTTGCGCTCCTTAAAAGCTTGAAATGCTCCATCTCAATGGTGGCTTTGATCTTGTTGGGGAACTTGGTCTCTGAAGATATAATAATGATTCTCCAGCCAGCGCATTACGTCTTGAAAACCGGTCAGCGGTAGAGTGAAAGTTTCTCTTAGCCTTGTGAAGTCAAGCACACACACGGTAAAGAACAAGAGACACTCCAGAATTTTTAACGTGGAAAACCTCGAAAGAGGGAAAAATCACGGGGCCAAGCCCAGTAAAAAGCTTCCACTATATATACATTTCAGAGTACAAAGTCTTCCTGATAATGGGATTACAAAACATATGAGAGAGGGAATGTAACAATGATGATCGGTTGTAATTGTTGATGTGGAGATGTGGGTAACGGGGGAATACATTGATTAGTGACGGCGGTGTGGTGGTTGATGGGTGTCGGCGGAGTGCATCTTGCTTGGGGTGTGATCTTGGTTGGAGGATCTTCAAGCTTCAGAGCTCTCTCTTCCTCCTCACCTGGGCTTTTCCTCTTCTTCCTCGCTCGGACTCTTCCTTTTCTTCCTTGCTTGGTCTCTTCCTTTTCTTCCTTGCTTGGACTCTTCCCCTTCTTCCTTGCTCGGACTCTTCCTCTTCTTCCTTGCTTGGACTCTTCCTTTCTCGGGCTCCTTCTCTTCTTTACTTGTTTCAGCTCCTCTTCTTCTTCACTTCACTTCACTTCACTTGGCTTGGCCTCTCCCCTTTCATGTGAGAAATGAAGGCCTATTTATAGATGGGAGGAGGGGCATTCTTGTAAATTCATGTAAAGCCCGTACCACTCCCCTTCGATCGGACGGCTCAGGATGATTCCTTGATCATTTGATGTATTTTGAGCATTTGGATGCCCAAATGAAGTCGAATTATGAGATCTTAGGTTCATTAGATCCGCTTCGTCGAGCTTCGATTTACTATAAACACCCATATTTGAGAGCTGTTTTGGGATTTAATTGATGTCCCAAAGATTAAGTCTTGATCTTGATCGGTTTGACTCAAAATCATATAGCTTTCGACATCAAGATTTGTGCTTTGACTAGTGGTATTTTGAGAGCCATATCATTACTCTTATCAAATAGTTCATGCATAGATAATTGACCCCGAAAAGCTTCAGAGTGACATCAAAAATAATAAAGGGAAAAGTAAATATACCCTTAATCAAATTCAAATGTAAATAACACTAAACTACAAGAATGTGGAAATGAATGCTTAAGCATACTAAATTAAAACCTAAGGCATCTTAGAGAGATTTATTGAATGAAGATAAAGTCCTGCTCTAAAATCTTGCTAACAAATCAGATACAACAAAACAATCTCAATAAATCTGTAAAATACTCTAAGCATTTTCATTTGTATCTTTAATACAACTTGGTTTATGGTTCAAGAAAATATTTGAATAAGATCCTTATTTAGCAACTTTTCAGTGCTTGAGGTGTAATAACATTTTACCTTGTATACCTAATATTTATCAATGCAACAGTAATTTAGATAAAAAATTTAAAAATTGGTTTCTGTTTTGGTTTCAATCACATCGTAAATCTTTCGATTTCAATAATTCTATCAGTTTCAGTATTAGATTTGGATGTCAGTTCGTTTACAATTTGTATCATTACAAAAAATGTTTCAAGGTATGAAACAAAGATAATTATCTGATTTGAGTTCATATTACAACACGCATGAAATTTAATGCGTCCTTGGTAAATAATTCTAGCAAAAAATGTAGCAATTCTTCAAGAGTTTTAAGCGAACACACGTGTTTCTCGTATAATATTTCCAACTTGTGCTCGAAATTCATGATTGCTTCACGTTCCTTGATGCTATGTCAGCCCCTTGATTTTTTTTTGCAAGGAGTATTTATTTGAAATCAATACCATACCGCTTGCATATTTGTTTGCCTGACCATTACATGGAAGGAATTCAAGATTTCATGTAATTTGGAACCTCTATTTACTTTTTTTTGGTTTATTTTGAATAGTAGTTTGTCAATTTTAACTTGAACTTGAGTAGTACTTTATTAATTTTAGATTGATTTTGAATTACGTAAGTATTAAATTCAATTCAAATAGTAATTGGACCTACAATTCGTAATCACTATCACGGAAATAACATGAAATCTTATGATAGAAATGCGATGTATAGTCTCATCACCTACAGGGAGGTTTTCTTTTAATTTATGTCTTGTTATTGTTATTAATTAGATGTGAAAGCAGAAAGAAGGTGGTGCACCAACAATTTGGGAGTTAGATACTTTACTCTTACTGACTTCAGATCGAAATAGAGGCGGGCAACGAGCATTTCAACAACAAAGATGGCTGGAAAAATATTATGAACAACTTTAATGAGCGCATAGAGAGAACATATGATCATTAACTTAAAAATAAATGGGATCATTTAAAAAAGAGTGGAAGTTGTGGAAAGAGCTACTACGGTGAAACCGAATTGGATGAGATCCTATCAAAAAAATAGTTGATGCTTCAACTGAATGGTGAAATGAAAAAATACAGATCAGTTAACTTAGTGCACAACTTTAGCATTAAATTTGAAATACATATAATTACTTAACATTTCTGAATTGATATAATGTAGATAATACCTGCTGCCAAGAAGTTTAGACAAAATGGCTAGACGATCCGGAAGAAAAGGCTGGATAGGATGTTTGGTCATATTGTAACGCGGTGATAATGTTTGGGTTCTAATTGAGTATTACACCAGAATTAATAGATTTAGACACATCTAATGATGACGAGAATCAAGAAGATGAATCAAATTATAAAATTATGCAGTGGTGAAGGTACAACTTGGCCTCCATCTCAAAAATCTCAAACATCCATTCCACGGTAGGCGAAAAACTAAAAGTTGTAAGTCTGGTGGAAGGCAACTTCTATTAAACCATATTAATGAGGTAGTAATTGCGGAAAATCTATCACGATTCTATTCTACCATAAATGCCAGATCGTAAAATATTTACAATTCCCGAGGCATTACATGAAGTTGCACAAATTCTAGATATATTTCACGATGAGGAGTTCTATGATTTTGCTGATTTTAAGATAAAAGCAGGAAACTTTATGAGTATACACAGATCGAAAAGTTTGGTGGTTAAGGAAAGCGTTTCTTGAGGAGTTCTCTAAATAAAGTAATGTTAAACTCGGGACTTCTCTTTAAGTTCTATTTAAGTCCATGTGATATAGGTTACTAATGTTTTTGTTAATGTAATGTACTGTTAGACAATTACTTTTCTTGTCATGTCCAGGGGAACTTAATGTCGTTTCATGTATAAGGAATTTTTTTTTTATTAGATAATCTTGCGAGGACTAATGTAGTAGTTGAACTTAGATATTTGGCCAAAGACATGAATTAATATAGTTCCATTTACATCTAGGCGAACTTCATGTTTTTAAGAAAATGATTTGATATTGTGATAATAAAGTACCTTGTCTACAACTTTTGGTAGATCCATTCTCGATTTACCTAGCATCCTCATATTGACATGACCCCACAGAGGAAGTGTGAATGGCCAAAAATAGATACATATTCGCTTCAAGAGCTGTTGATCGAGAATCAGGACATAAATCTTGAATTCTTCCGAGGCGAGAACTGCTAAATCATTCAAGATGCTCAAGTTAAGATCTTCAAGATTCGTGACATGGATGGCTTCATTATAAGAATTTCTAGCAACCAAAGCTTCATGGCATAGAAAGTCATCGCTTATCAAATGAAAACCATATCGGTATCCTTGGAACTCATGATAGTTGAATTGATGGTAGATCGCGCTAGGTCTCGTAAATTCAACATAATGCCGTAATGTTGGGGAATCTAACTTATAACCAAGAGACTCCATATTCTTGGAGGCTCTCTAAAATATTTCTCTGAAATCTCATTGATAAATAAGGCTTTTAGTGCGAACACCAAGATGATACAAGAATGCATTCTTCATATGGAAATGAGTTTCATCCTCAGTAAGATCAAGTATTTGTCGTAGTTTCATATGGAATGCATTCGCTTTATTATTTCCTTCCTCAACATTCTTTCAATGATATTGTGATAATAAATTTCCATTTACTTATTTCGATTTTTTGTTGAATTTATGTTTTGTTATATTACTTTTTAAATATTATGTGTTTCATTCACGACTTGAATGTTTGGCTTGAAGTTACATTTTACTAACTATATGCTAATTTAAAACATTTTTAGAATATGAAGCCCGTTTTCATTTCATTAAGTTGCATCATCACCTACATCTATAAACTCAGCATACACTACATCTATTAGCCTGTAGTGGTAAATAAATTTCCGTTTACATATGTAATTCATTATATAACTTTTTGCTAGATTGGAGCTTGCGTGACAGGCATAGTAGCTGCTGACTAAAATATCAAGGTTGCTCAAATTCAGGTGGTATGGCTATCATTACATGAATTAGTATTCCATGATGAGATCTTGTACTTTCAAGTCATACAAAAACATGGGTTATGCTTCTCATAATTTCTTATTACAGTTAATGTCCCATGAAGGAAAAAAATGATTGAAGATGACTATGACAATTATGGTGAGAAGTGGATTGAGCATATATCGCAATTTTGTAATATTTTGACATCATCAAGTTATTTGATCCATGATTATAATGACTATACACCTGAAAGAAAATGACATGACATACAGTGATAAGTGGGTATTAGAGTTATTACATGGTCATCCTATACGATTCTACAATATGTTCAGAATGTCACAAGAAATTTTTAAGGACTTGTTAAGGTTACTTGAAACATCTTATGGAGTAGAGGGTTCACGAAGAACAGAGAAATTCTTATTATAAGTTTATATATTTTACATAACGAAGTATTAGAAACATGTGAACGCTTTCAACACTCCACGGTAGATATTTTTCTCTTTTATGTTATGAATGGATATAATTATCCCATCAGATAAATTGTTTGCTGAAATCCCATCACATATTCGAAATGATGTACGATATATGCCATATTTTAAGAATTGTATTGGGGTAATTGATGGCACTCATGTTGATGCATTTACGGAAGAACAAGTTGCATTTATAGGAAGACATCATTCACACGAATATTATGGTTGTATGTGATTTCAATATGTGTTTCACGTGACATCTGGATAGAGGGCTTTAGCATGATGCTGATATTTCATCGTGCGGTCAAAGATCCTAGATGCAATTTTCCAAGCCCACCTGCGTTTCTTCTTGTTTGCATATTAATGACTTTTGTCTTTTTATTTTACACCATCCGTAACTAATATGTTTCTCACCAGCAAATATTATTTAGTAGATCTTTGTTACCCTTACAAAGGGTTTCTTAAAACCATATCCGTAAACAAAGGTATCACTTACCGATTTTATTACCGCTCCGATTAGAAATCGTGAGATATTCAATAGAACATTCATCACTAAGAAGTGTTATAGAAATTTGGTGTATGGAAAAGAAATGGTGAATTCTTAGAGATATGCTAAATTATCCTTTCAAAAAAAACGCTTATAATTGTGGCTGATAATAATTTATTAAATCATTCACATATTGATCCGAGTTAATGTGATGTTGATGAATTTTTTATTCATCCGAATCATATAGTATAGAGTAGTACATTTTAGTGAATGTTCAAGTAATAAATGTTGAAGTAGGCGATGGTCGGTCTTTGAGAGATGCGAACTTTGAGATAATATTACACAATTATGCCAAAATCGGTAAGGCATGATTATATTTGATAATATTTGTTTATTACATGATGAGCTTAGGCCTTTAAATTGAAGTAATAACCAAAGAATACTTGTAATTGAATGTTGTTTGATAAATTTCAGTTTACCAATGACAATTAATGGTAGAGTAATTACTATTCGGTGATCTAACTGATATTGGTGATGTATTCGTTCGGTGATGTCGTGTTATATTAATGCAATGTTTTGTTCATTCATATGCGTATAAACATTTTTTTTGAATTTTGTAGGTATTATTTGCGGGACTTGGAGTCGTGTAGGTGGATCGAACCCGGCGTTGGAAATACTTTTTTTTCCTTAGTTTTATTATTTTATTTTTATTAGTTGGAGGGTCTAAACCAAAAAAGTATCAATTTGATAAATAGTGTAAAGTATTCTATGTAGACTATGTAAAATTCATTCATAGTAGTAGAGTTTGAAATATAGTTGATTCATTAATATTAGTCATCTTAATATCGTTAGGTTCTTTTTTTGCTTAATTAAGTACTTGGTTAAAAAAAATTTTGGTCCATTCACTTAAATTTTTTTGGGGTTTTCGTTATTAATTTTGAGGCTTTTTTGGAAATTAATATTTGCATAAGTTTTATATTAATTATTTATTCAAGATTGTGGAATGATCTTTGAATTTATAATAGATTTTAAGAGGTTTAATATGATTATAAAATTATAATTTATCAATTTCATAATAAAAATTTTGCATGATTGATTATTATTTAAAGTCTGTTTAAATAGTTTATAATTATGAAATCTTAATTTACGTAGAAATTTCCAAATAATTATGATATTTAATACACTTTCTACAAACTAATTAAATATTATGATATTTATATGTAAGTACTGACATAAATAAATTTAAAATTTGAATGACGTAATACTTTTAAAATTATGTTAATGAAAAATATATCATATTGGACCCTAGATCATATTTCGTAAATTTATGATAAGAAATTTGCTATTTGAAAATAGTATTGTTTGTAATTAATATATATTTATATTTATGTTTATTTTTGGTAAATTTTGTTTAAACAATAACATGTTTATTAGATATACTAAACTTTATTCTACAATTACATAAATATATATATAGTAAACGAAAAAATAAATATGCTAGAAGACATTGGGGTTCATATATTAATTTTAAAAAAATTTGAAGAAAAAAAAATTAATTTGAGATTGATTAAAATTTTTTTTCGTCAATATATTATTACGATGCATATATTTTTGAATAGCCAAATTCTTCAATTTAGCATATTTAGGAATATTTCATAAAGAGATGAAGATTTTTTTTAATACTATGAATCGTTCAATCTAGATTTTAAAAAGCTATTTTATTCAAACACGTAATCTCAACTTTTTTAGACATATAAATATTGAATACGGTTTTTCAAGAAAGACTTTAAATGAGATTTTTAAGAATCTCATATCTTTAATAAACAAAGCACGAGTTAATGTCGTCTAATTGGCTAATTGAGCGGCTTATTAGTCAAATATTAGGAGGTCTAAAAATTCATTAGTCATCTTGATTAATATTTTGTTAATAATTTTATCACAAATTAGATGAATTATCTTATGAAATAAATTCTAGTAATATGGGTATCAATTTTAGATATTTTTATTGTGTCGAACACAACGAAGATATATGTTTCATAATTAGAAGTCATTTGGATCATGTCAACAACTATCAAAGCGAAATTAAGTTTAAATTACACGACGTTCGCATAATTTTTTCTAAATTAATTGTGTAAGGTGTTATTTGATAGATTTTGACGTTTCGGCGACAACAACCCAATTAATTTCACAAACAAATGTCATTTGGACATCATTGGGACTCCCCGACTTCGATATGTGTGTAGTTTTATTGAAAATTAATTTTGATCGATTGATTGATTATTAATTCATGAAATTAGTTTTATTTGATTAATTTTAATATTTTAAATACTTTTAAGCAATCAAATTCTTCGAGTCGAGATAAATTTGATCGAATTTGATCGTGATTATGGTATTTTAAACTCGATTCATGCGATGTTGCTTTCATTAATTATTTATTTTAACTTTTATGAATCATCTTACTTATGAATCATATGTGGAGGTCAACAAACAGACTACAATAAAGAAATGATGTCCGCATGGAACAATTGAGAATTGATTACTAGCAAGCTAGATAACATCATGTCATGGCGGATCAAGTTAATTTATCCAATATCAGTTTTCTAATAATATATGCAAACGATCGTTAATCATAATTTAGTTTAGTAAGAACCTTTTGTAGATGGACGGCGCAGTGTTCGATCGGCGGTCAGTAAGAAATAGGGTGGGATCGGTGGTTCGGCTGATCAATTTAGAGGAGGCGCAAGCAGCAGCGCTGGTGGGTTTGAAAAGACCGGGCTATCGGCGGCAACTGCTGATGGGTTAGGGCTCAACAGAAGAAAATAGGGGAGAGAAGGAGGAGACGAGGTTAAGGGCTGAAAGTTACGGGTGAAGTCCTGGTAAATTTACAAATTAATCATTTAAAATATGTGTATTTATAATTTTATTTTTTTTTTATTTTTTTTAAATATTAAATTCATATATTTGATATACTACGATCAATTAGTTTAAATTTTATAAAAATGAAAAATATAAGTTAAGTTTTTATTATAAATTTTAATATTTTAAAATTAACTTGAAAAATTAAGATTGAAGATGATTAATTTATAAATATAAAAGAAAAAGATGATCACACATATTTAATAATTTTTATGTCTAATTTATAATGTATTCATCAATACATAAAAATAAATTAATTATTAAATATTATATATTATCTATTATATTAGTTTATAATTAATAAATAATTATTGTCTATTAATTAAATTATATGATATTATATTATTGAAGTTCAAATATAATCAGACGTAGACTCTGTATATAATAATTTTTTAAAAAAGTGATACAAGAGAATTAATGAAGGGACAAATTTTATCATATGGTTATGTGGATGGTCCTGGATTTTTTAATTTTTTTTTTTTTATAAATTAAATTGTGTATAATAAATTTAACTTATTTTTAATAATTAGAATTTTTATTGAGTAAAACATTAAAATTATAATTAATTTGATAAAATTAAAATTATAATCAACAACAGATTTAAGGCTCATTCTAAAAAAAAGAAAGAAAAGTATAATAGGGCAATTTAAATATTTTATAGTAATGGTAATGTCTTAATAAAGAATTGGTAGAAACAATTTTGTAATTTACCCTTGATAAGCATACAAATTGAATTAAATATAAAGTTATTTAAAACGTAACAAAAATATGAAATAAATGTCAAACAAAATTTGATACAGTAGTATTTACTTTAAATTTTCAAATTTGGAATATGAAAGGGATATTTATATAATGCATGTAAACATTCACAAATTAAATTAAAATATAATAAAAAATGTTTTTTGATTAGATAACTAATTAAAATATTAAATATGCATACATAAATAATAGAGAGATTCACTTATATACCACACAATTCTTATACATTTATATATCTAATATTTAAATTTTAATAATTGCTTATATAACACTTAAATTTTTAATTCATTTCAAAAATATCTTTAGTATTAACTTTTTAAATTAAAATACATATTTTCATGTATATATTTTTATTTGGTTAAGATATTAAAATATTATATAAGTAAATTACTAGAAATAAGATTTTAAAGTGCAACTGACCTTTTTTTTTTTTAAATTATAGCTAGAAATTTGTTGCTATTGTTGAAATCCAAATACATTAAAGGGCTTTTTGGTTGGCTGAATTTAAAATAAAATGTAAAAGAAATACATTATAAAATAAAAATATTATATTTGAAATAATTTTAAGTTGTTTGGATGAAATTTCTATAAATGCATTTTTTTTATTTGGTAAAATCAAAATAATATAAAGATTTTTCGATGACGGCATGCAATAGTGCGATGGTGGCGTGACAGCGTGGTTCGCAATAAAGGTGCGACCTACCGACGATAATGCATGAGCGAGACGACCGGAGGCGGTGGTGGTTGACGATGTCAACCGACAAGAGCAGTTTAATGCAAAGTGAGCAAAGAAAAAGTTTTTTTAAACGTTGGATGGTATATTTGATATTAGCTAAAATTGAGTGAATTTTAAATATATCAAAATTTAACTAGAAACTATATTCACAATTCGCTCCAAAAATATATTATATTTTAAATGCAGCCAATCAAGTAATAGAATTTTAAAAATGCATGTATTTAATTTACTTTAGAGTACAATGCATTTACTTGTAACCAAATAGGCCATAAATAGAAAGTTGTGGGTATAGACAAAATATTATAGACCCATAAATATGAGCCTTTTATAACATTTAATTATAAAAATAAATGACTTTATTATCTCAATTATTTAAATAGCATTTAATTCCCTTAATATATAATAAATCAGATCAACAGTTATAAGCACAGAAACATTCATAGCTGACTCCCATCTGCTTTGGAAATGCAGTCCCCAAAGCCATTCTTTTGTTAATTTAAAGCACTGTTCTTTGCAAGCTGGAATGTTGCAGCTGTTTAGAATTTGATAATTTGATTTATTTTTTATTTTTTATTTTTTTATTTTGCTTGATGCCTAATAATTGGGTTCTTATGTTAATAAAATGGATGGATGGTAATCCATGTGATCTTTTTTTTGTTAGCAAAGGCATGTAGAAAAATATTATTCAATCATTTAATTTTGATTATGCTCATATTTTTTATTTGTGTAAATCATTTTTTTCTAGAGAGAGCAAATATATATAATTGGCTAAGAATATATTTTCTTAAAAATATTAGTTTTTGTGTTTTAAATTAGATTTTGGTTACACTGTGTCATACAATAGATTAGTAGCCTAAAAAATAAGTGCATACCTTTCTTCCTCTTCTTCTTCTTCTTCTTCTTCTTCTTTTCGATAAAATCTTCAAGAGGAATGATTGAATCGCTTCTTTTATATTATCGTAAGCTGGAATGTTCGTAGCAATGGTGAAGAGTTTATCATCTTAACATTGAAAGAAATCGTTCAACACATATCATGTAGCATGTATGAACTTCGATGATATCTAATGAGGCAAGAGTAGGAAAAGCCTTGGCATGCCTATGTTATCTTTAAATGATAGAAGATAATCGGCTTCAATATTCTTTTGAAAATATGAGAGATTAAGCAATTGATAAGACAGATGTCAGAGAACAACGGCAGATGAATATCATATATTAATGCGCGTTAGATGGTATTCGATCATGGATATCGAAAGTTAAGTGACCATTGCAGGAAAATCATATTCTTTCGAAAAATTTACATAAAAAATACACCAAAATTTTCTTGGTATGACTCTCATCATATATGAAATACATTAAATTTGATTAATGAGCATATCAAAGTAAGCCTTCAACTTGTGTTGACTAATTGAATGTTTGGTCAATAATATATAAATAATTATATCAATTATAATTTATCATATAACAAATCATATGTCAAAAACACTATATTCGATTAAATGTTTTCTTTATTTAAAAACATTGTTTACTTTATTATTGTTGAATACTATAAAAATAAAGATGATAGAGTGAAAAAAGTATTTTGTGTTTGATATGACACCGAAAATTTTACTAGTCGAAGCACGAATCTTGATGTTAAAAGCAAATTGATCCGAAGTTGAAATTGGTCGAGATCAAGCACTTAAAATATCATTGAAAACTTTGGGATATCAGTTAAATCCCTAAATAGCCATCAAACATGGAGTGTTTATAGTCAAATCAAGCGTCTCGACGAGCCGGATCTAACAAGCCCAAGATCTCGCAATTCCGATTTCATTGAGCATTCAAATACTTAAAATACAGCAAATGATCAAAGAAATCATTTTGAGCTATACGATGAAGTGGAGTGGTTCGGATTTTGCATGTATTTATAGAGACACCACTCTTCCAATCTATAAATAGCCTCTCATTCCTCATATGAGGGAGGTGAAGCAAGAGATAGGAGAGCTCTAAAGCTTGAAAATCCTCCAAGCACAATCGTGCCACCACTCGACGGTTGTCAACCACCGCCGCCAGCCGCCGTCGCCACATCCTCCGTCAATCCGGGTCTCCATCATGACAACCTTTATCGCCAGTCGTTGTTCACCATCATCTGCTACCACTAGCAATGGTTACAACCTGAACGTGACTAGATGGCAGTTGTTGTCTGATTCTGGGATTCTCATTGTCAGTCATTCTCATATACAATTCTGTAATCCCGTTATCAGGAAAATTTTGTACTCTGAAATAGATACATAGTGGAAGATTTTTACTGGGCTAGGCCCCGTGGTTTTTTCCCTCTTTTCGAGGTTTTTTCACGTAAAAATTTTGGAGTTTTATTATCAATTCTTCAAACGCTCGGTGGGACTCTGCAACAAAGTTTGTAAACTTTACTCTACCGCAACAGTTTTAAGCATAAACGATTATTTTTATTTGATGATCTAACACCCATAAAAATAAGATAAAGTTATTAAAAACATTAAATTTTTAGGAAGAAAATGCGAAAAAGGAAAACATCAAGGGGCTTAATCTTTGTGCTTGTAGTAGAGATTAATAAAGAAATAGTGGAGAGTAATAATGAATATTAAAAGATAATGGTTGGGCAATGAATATCCAAAGATGGCAGCTAGAAGATAGTGATTTGGTGATAATAGTTAGACAATGATGATTAGATGGTAAGGATCGGGTGATAGTAATTAGGTAATGATGATCGAGTGATGATAATTGAACGATGGTGGCTAGCAGTGATGAACATAAATGCTAAAGTCTCTTTTATTTTAAGTCAAAGGCCAATCTTCCTTTATGATAAAAATATTTTTTAAAGTTATAATTTTAGAGTGACATTTAGATAATTAGCTTAAATCTCAAAAATACTCAATCAAATAACTCATATTTTTATTTAAGTACTTTTAATGAATTTAGAAATGAATAATATTGAACTCATTCAATTTACTCCATTGAGATGCTCATTTTAATTATAAATAGACAAAATTTAGATATCGATCGACTCTGCAACAAATATTTTTAAAGTTCTAATCATGCTTCAAGTGCTTGGTTTATACTCATTTGAGCTCAATTTAGAACACTTTTGATGTTTTAGGGTTTCATCTCATTAAGATATTTAGTTTAATTATATGTCTACTAAAATTAGAGTTCAGATGATATCCTATTACAAGAAAAATGCATGATCCAGTGAATTTTCAATTGATATATCATTTAACTCTATTTTTTAAACTTCAAAATTCCTATCGACAAAAAATATATTGAGTTATTGAAAAAAATTGTGCATAAAATTATAACTTTTAAAATATATATATATATAGTATAACTATTATTTGAATGTAAAAATGGACTTCCCATTGGGATTGTGAAGTAAATAGATTCTTCAAAATTATAATTCCACCCTTTCTTGAAATTTGCACATTAAGGCAACAAAATTTACAAAAATATCTCATCCCAATCTCTCAAATGTACCTAAAAAATTTTTGTAGGAGTTTTCTTGGGTTAAAAAAGTGCTAAAATTATGTTTAAAATATCAAAAAATGATTATAATAACCTTCAAATGCTAAAAGAGGCTATCTTGGCTCAAATTTGGGCGAGACCACTCATGACTCGTATTTGTGATGGTAATAAGGGGACGACAATTAGATAATGATGATTGAGTGTAGATAATCAGATGATGGTAGTTGGCAGCGGCGATCATCAACATTAGTTGTTAAAAAAATGTCCTAAAATGTTTCAATAATCTCTCTTCGATTTTTAAGTCAAAGATCAATCCCGCTTTATGAGAAGAATATTTGTTAATTTATAATCTGTTGAATATCATTTCAATAACTTCAGCTTAAATCTCAAAACACTAAATCAAAGAGCTTGTGTTTATATATTATTATTTTTCATTATTTGAGCATTTTAATTACTTTAGAAATGTATAATACTAATCATTAAATTTCGCTCATTGAAATGTTCATTTTAATTATAAACATACAATTTAGATATTGTTTGTCTCTCCAATGAATATTTTAAAATTTCTAATCATAGATCAAGCACTTAATTAGAGCTCATTTGGGCTTAATTTAGAACACTTTTGATGCATTTTTGTTTCATCTCAACAAAAATTTAGTTTTAGCTATAATTTATTTAGTCATAATTCTAAATCTCATTTATTTCATTAAAAGAGCTACTCGTTACCAAACTCAGTAATCCAATTTGAATCAAATTCGTGAACAAACTCAAATCAAGCTCGAACTTGATAATAGTAAACAAGCTCGAGCTTAAACGTCATCCTAAAAGCTCAAATCAAACTCGAGCTAAGTTCATTTGAAGCCCACTAATTTTCATTTGACCTTGTTTTGAATAAATTCACGAGTATTAATTTTAATTTCTTTATATTTATTTTGATGATTTTTTAATATATTACACTAATATTAAAGCATGTGCATTTCCAATCAATTTTTTATCAGAATATTTTAATATAAATTTTTTTTTTCAATATTCATTATCTCTCTCTCTCTCTCTCTATTTTCAAATCCTCTTCATAATTTATTTACACCTATTTTAATGTATAATAAATAATATTTTTATTATCCTTAAAATTATATATATATATATATATATATATATATATATATATATATATATATATATATATATATATATATATATATATATATATATATATATATATATATATATGGGCAAATTGAGCTTCATGAAGGAGCTGCCATAATAAAAATCTTCAATTCTTAGGAGATAAGCAACGCACATAAACTTTTGGAGAGGAGTGGGTTCTATTTGCTTTAAGCTTTTATACACAGTTCTTAATTGCTTTAGCCAAAGCTGTTCTTATGGGCCACTAACACTTTATGCATAGAGGAATTTTATAAAAAAAAATAAAAAAATTAAATTTATAAAAAAAAATTATTCAATAATAGGTTGCATGTATATGAAAACTAACTCATCAAAATAATAAAATAATAAAATATAATTTAAAAATCAAAATAAAAAAAATGGAAGGAAGATAGTAATTTGGATAAAATTTGTGAAAGAAAAAACAATTTTTCTGATTATAAATATATTATTTATATTATTTGACAAGTCATGAATTTATGCAAATGGATTTAAGGGTTATATAATTAAATATTTAAAATTTAAATGCTAAATGTGTAAATATATAAGAATTGTGTGGTATGTATATAAATTTCCATTAGTTATTTTGTGGCTTTCTTATAAAAATCAAAATTATAATTTGACAAAATTTTACAAAATAAAGGAAATCAAATTATTGCTCATTATCAAATCAAAAAGAAAAATTATAAATTGTAGATATAAATTATGATTCAAAGAGTAATTTAAGTTTATTAAAAATTAAATAACTTTAATTGATTTAGTAATGCTTAAGATTATGCAAAATTATTTATCTCCTCCTTTTCTTATAGTAATCATGCATAGTTTGGTTGCTACAAATAATAAATAGTGATTTTCTTGCATGAAATAAAATATATATATATATATTTTGATCAGTATAAAATGGTCAAGCTTTTGATAAGGATATATCTCATAATTGTTCAAATTATTTTAAGATTAATATAATATAAATTTTAATTAATTACTTGTATATTTCACTTTTGTCAACATAATTTCATTTTTAGATATAATCTAATCAATTTTTAATATATTTTTTTAAAATAAACGATTATGTATACTAAAAAAAATTCAACTCGTTTTCTTAAAATGATATCTAACATTTTATGCATAATCATTCATATCAAAAATAAAAATAAAAATAAAAAACTTGATGAGATTATATATCTAAAAATGAAATTATGTTGACATTAGTGAAATATATAAGTAACTAATTAAAGTTTATATATATATATATAATATTAAAAATTATATTACACTTATCTCAAAATAAATTTAAGAATTTTCAAATTCAACACCGTCAAAAAACTTAGTAAAGATATTCAAAACCAATTTTTTCAAATTATTTTATTTGACACTTTTAAATAAAAAATAAAAAATTATATTTTAGGGAAAAAGATGGAGGAAGACAACATGATTAAGAAAAGATAAGGAAAACGTGGCTACAATACAAATATAAAAAATATCTATCTAAGCTTTACGTTCAAAATGCTATAAATATCCTCTCTCAAATTAAATAATTTTTTTTTAAAAAAAGTGAAAGCTAAACTCTCTATATGAGCCATCTAACGGTCAATTCTTTCAATTATTTAAACATGGGGCCCCCAACACATTTATAATCATTAGAAAGAGAAAACTAAGCTAAGAACATCACCAATCAAATAAAGCCAAGTGTTCCACATATTATTATTATATTTGTTATTTTAGAATTCGAAGTTGGATAGTTGAAGTGGAGGAGAAAAGTATCGCTTAAATTTAAGAGAAAATTTTATAAGATTCGAGTAAGACCTGCAATGATTTATAGCGCAGAATGTTAACCAATAGAAGATAAGCATAAGACTAAATTAAGTGTTGCATAGATGAGGATGCTCAGGCGGATGAGTGACTTTACTCTTGGAGATAAAAAAAAGAGTATGTTGGAAAAGTTCAGTCCGTGAGATAAGATTAGAGAGAGTGGCGATGGTATATATAAAACGTCGGCCGTCGATGGCCGATTAGAAGAGTAGATGCATTAAATTTGACTTATGTTAAGAAAGGTAGAGGTAGACTTAAAAAGACTTGATTAAGATGTATAAAGAATGATCTTAGTTTACTTGAAGTAAATTAAAATTTGACATATAATATGATATAATGAAGACGAAGGATCTCACTTAGTGGGATAAAAGTTTATTGTTGTTATTATTGTATTATTTTATTTTATTATTTAGATTGGATGGTGCTCTTCCATGGCTGTTTTTGCGAGCTTTTTCTAAGCTTTTTCATAATTGCTTTTGCTTTAACTACTTTTCTTCAAGGCCACACTTACAAGCACTCTTAAGCGAGTAAAATTCAAGATTTTTTTGTGAGTTAATTAGTTTATAACTTTAGACTTTGTTTGATAAAGTTATGTTATGGTAAATTTTTGCTATGATATATAAATAAAATTATTATATGTTTATATGGAATTAAAATTATTTTATAAATCAAAGACATTTAGAAAACTATATATATATATATAATTATAATTTTTTAGACAATTCTAAAATAAATTAAAATTATATCTAAAAAATTAGATAGCAGAAAAAATAACCTATACATTGATACAAGATAATACAAATATAAGGATTAGATTATTTTTTTTTTATTTTTATTTTTTATTTTATGATCATAAGAAACTTTTGGCAATCAAATTTATTAGAATAGAATAACTATAAAATAATTTCCAATAACTTTTTTTTTTTTTTCACAGCGAATTTACAAACAAACCCAAACGGTCATTTTAAAAAACAGATAATAGAAATATCTGAAATGATCTAAATATGCTCTTCCACTCCTATAAATACTCTTCAATGCCCACTAGAGATCCTCCCATGTCTCTTTCCTATTCTCCTTCCAACTTTACATTCCAAAATCACAGTACTTCTCTTGAAGAAAAACTAATCCTACAAAACTCTAAGTCTGAACTCCCAAGTCGTCTTCCTCTTCTCTTCACTGATTTCTAGCTTCCAACTACCTCCAAGATGAAGAACAAGCCTTCAACCTTCTTGAAGCAGATCTTCTCCTTCCTAGCCACCATTATCAAGGCCAAAACCATGGCTATGAAGAGCAAAACCAGCGCCATCAAAGCCAGGCTGCTCATCTTCAACCTTCTTCGCAGCAAGAAGGTTCTTATGAGCGCAATCAACCACAAGATTCACGCCATTATGGGAGAGAATTACTGCAAGGCGATTGTGTTATACAACAATGCAGCAAAGAAGGTGTCTCCAAACATCAGTAGAATGGAAGATGATGAGCTCAACGAAGAAGATGAAGAAGATGACTATCCCGACCTCAGACACTCGCTCTTCGAGCTGGAAGATGAGGATGAGGATGAGGATGAGGATGATGAGCTTGTTAATGGCACAGGATCTGTCATAGATTTTGTCAGAAACTCTAGGGAGGATGGCAATGGCTTCAGCCTTGAAGATGAGATAGACCATGTTGCTGATGTGTTTAT
Source organism: Cymbidium sinense (assembly GCA_021442155.1). Lineage (NCBI taxonomy): Eukaryota > Viridiplantae > Streptophyta > Magnoliopsida > Asparagales > Orchidaceae > Cymbidium > Cymbidium sinense. The sequence goes on from CM038215.1 coordinate 89,527,746, forward strand.
AAGGAGGTTTCATAGGCAGATGAGGATTCAGAAGCAAGAGTCTTTTAAGAGGTATAGGGAGATGTTAGCAAGAGGTGTCTAAGAAGATATTCTTAGCTCAATACATCATCATCATCATCGACATCATCATCATCATCATCATCGTCATCGTCATCGACATCAACATCATCATCGTCATCATCATCAATGAAATTTATAGGAAGTGAATAAGAATTTTAGGTTGTATTGTCTAGTATGTTCCAAAAAAATTTCATAAAATGATAGAATAAGAATAATCATGATCATGTATCGGATATTTTCAGAGAAAAACATGATGAATGACTAGTGTATTTTCTGATAAGTATGATGTTAGCATGTTTTGTTATTTATCAATATGGATTATGTAATTTTATTTTATTTTTCTCCTTGTTCTATGCAATAGATTAAGTAGTTAATATATGAATATGATGCATTTCTAATTATTATTATTATCATTATTTAAGAGGTGCTTGTTTGATTTGTAAGGAAGGATTGAATTTCAAAATACATAAAAGAAAAAAAAATAGTGATTTAAGCAAGCAATGCTATCATGATTTCTAGGAAAAATATATCAGATAATTTTTTTAAGTACTCAAACTCAAAATATATCAAAGTTATTTTGAATATTAAAAATAGTTTATTTTTTAAAATAAGAAATTTAAACAAAACAAAAATAATCCCAAAAAGGCCCCAAATGTCTATAGTGATGCAATGATTATAAATAAGTAAACGATAATTAATAATCTAGATATAATTATTTTCATTTTAATTATTTTTAATCATTTTCTAATCAAGAATTATGACTGCTTAACTAATTTTAAGTAAATTTAAGTGCAAATAATTAATCCTTATTTACACTTTGATTATCTAAGTTAATAATATTAACTTTTAAAATAAATATTAATTAAAGAAATTACTCAATGTAACAACCAATAACACAAATCATTGTTAACATTTTATACTTAATTTTTATAAGACAAATTTCACTAATCATGACTAATTAGACAAATATTTATGTTATTTATTTTTTAGAACAATATATCTTAATATTCTTTTCAAATAAAAAGTACTATTTGAACCTTGATTTAAATTTAGTTCAAACTTTGTGTGACAAACATACTCATAAATACTTCATCGTTCATAGCTCAAAATCCTTCTTGTGAATGCTTTGTTGTTCATCTCTTATTGTTAATGGGGAAGGCAAGGATGGGACTTCATGGTGTCAATTCGAGCTCACGGGTCGAGTTTGAATTTGATCAAAATTGACCCAACTCAAACTTGCATGACCCGAACCTAACCTAAATATTATAACCTTGACTCAAACCGATGGGAGACGACAACTACTAGGCCGACTATATGTAATGAGAAGAAGAGTTTATAAATAGGATCAATAGCACATGAAAGAGAATAGTAGTTCACGATAGAACTTATTAGAGAAGACATCAAAGAGACCTACAATGTTCGTAGTAAGAGAAGGCATCATGGGACTTGCGAAGGGCAATGGACCTTAATAAGGAAGCCATCCGTCTCTTAGCTCAGTTGGTGGGCACGCGGAACTGACCTCTCTTGAGGAGGCCTTTTATCTGGTGGGGAAAGTAAGTGGGGACGACGCGTGTGGGTGATGAATGTGGGGATTATGGCAACCATCCCAAGATGGGGGTGTTGAGTGGATACCTATTGCAAAATAAAAAAAATAAAAAAAAGAAAGCCATCGTTGGACAAGTTGTGTGAGAAAGACCACAACAAAGACTATATCATGGGACCAACAACATACGACGAACCTTATTGAGATCAACATCACAGGACTAGAGGGCATGTGACCACTCGTAAGGAAAACATATTAAGACCCACAGACGATGTATAAAAGAGAAATTTCATTCACCCATTAGGCCCTACAACCATATATCTCAATATATATATATATATATATATATATATATCATCATCTCAAACCGTAAAACTTGATTAAAACTCAACTGCAACTCACACTCAATAAGAAAGCTAATAAACAAACTCAAATAAAATTTTTAAATTTAATCTCAAACTCTAAAAATATATTAAAAAATTTATTTAGTTATACTAATTTCATTTACAGCCCCGCAACTCACATGAGAGTAAATGCATGAATGTGATCATATACATCAAGTACAAGGAAAAATCAAGTTAATTCTTGCCATACATGTCAACGGCTAGTTACCTACTTTCAAAAGACAGACACAAATAACTTGAAAAAAGCGTTCGAAATGCTTAAAAAATGAAATTTAACCATGTTATTTAGTTAAAAAAACTATAGTTAAACCAAAGTGGGAATGAAATATTTCAGTGGTATATCATAACTCATCTTTCTCATCTTCCAGGTTTGTTTTTGCAGCTTTATCTGCTTCCTTCAGAGCAAACGATTTAAGTGACTCAACATCCCTTTGTCCTGCATTTTTTTTAAGAAGAAAGTTATGAATAAGCAAATTAATTCAACAGGGTAAAAGCAGGTACTGATATTCATAATACTATATAATAGAAAATAGACTCGATCTACAATTAGATCTGTATTTTCAAATATTCTGTGCAAGACATTTTAAAGTTTAACCTAGTGGTTGAAAGCATAAGCCAGAGTTCAAATTCTTGCAGATACATGTGTGTAAGTTTACGATTAAATTCGCTCAAATGTCTCAAAAAACAAACATTATCAATTTCTTATGTTTCTTTACTAAGAAGTAGCGATCTCAAAATCATTAAATCTGTTTTTTTATGAGTGTAATATTAATTATCTATATTGTGCACCCATCTTTAAAAAAAATTCGAAATTCTAAGATCCATCCTGACCAAAATTTTGGTCAGACGGATTACCCAATATATATTTTGGGTCATTTATCTCAATAGTTGTGCTAAAATTCCTTTCTTTTTTTATAAACTTTTCCTTTAATTATTTAATAATGACATGCTATGTTTGCTTCCCAAAATTTATAAAGTTTTATTATCCCTTTGTGATGCAAGATAGTTTAGGGTTAGTTTTTCTAATGCAACTAGAACAATGTGATGCACACTCAAATCATGCGAAGGAACTTGACTTACAAATCACAAATCACTAAATAAGCTAACAACTTACTTTTTTTTAAATGCAAATAGTAAATATAAGAATCAAAACACAATATGCAATGATCATATATATATATATATATATATATATAGAGAGAGAGAGAGAGAGAGAGAGAGAGAGAGAGAGAGATTAACAAAAAATGTGAAACACATGATACCAACGAGCAATTACAATTTAATCAATAATTTCAATTATATCAAATTTGAATAAAATCACGAGTACTAGCAAATCAAAAACAAATTATGCAAATGAAATTGGATCAAGAAAAATGCTAATGCAACAAAAAAAACTTTCCCAATAATTAGGTAGAGGCATTTTTAATGTGCTCGAAAGAATTAACTTCCAACTTGCACATTGCACAACAAGATTGGACTCAAAGTTATACATTACATGCCTCAAAATATTTATTTATAGATTCCACATCCTCTAAGTTGATAGATAGTTTGGTAGAAAATTAGCCTAATTTGAATCTAGTCCATTCAAATTCAAAGTAGACAAGTTTTAAGCATTCCGTGGGATATGGTCAAATACATGGTATCAATAACTAGAGAAATTTACATACATAGCACACAATTCTTATATATTTACATATCTAACATCTACAGTTTAATATTTACAAATATAGTATTTTTTTCTATTTATAAAAAAATACATTTCTCTTTAAAATATTAATGATAGTGCTATTTTTGATGTAATAATAAAGATTTGGGAGCTATTTATATAAATATCAAAATTTAGGTGTTAGATATATAAATATATAAGAATTGTATGCTATGTATGTAAATGCCCCTAGCAACAACTTGCCTTCAGCAACATCCTAAGAACCAGCCTACCTTCAGCGTTTACCTAACAACTAACCAACATTTAGTGTTGCAATAAAATTTAAAAAAATTGCAAGACAAAGGAACAATAATAGTAATTGCACAATATAGAATGTAAAAATAATATAAATCCTCTGTAACAGCTCCCTAAAAAAGGCGAGGGGCACCACAACCAAACATTAATCTGCTTAGTTTGACAAAAATTAGACTTTCATGAAGTGAGTCATTAATATCATTACAACAGCACTTAAATCAAACTTGAAGGTATCCAATGCAAAACAATATGATTTCATACAAAATCATGTATAGACCAACCCAGTATTAGGTAATAAATACACCCTTTCTCAAGGCCATCATCATGAACATGTTTAAGACAAGTGAAATTATAAAATAAAATTAGCCAACTAATTAAAACTAATAAAATTTGATTAAGCCAATGCTTGATTTGATGCATCAAACAATAATAAACATGAGGATTTTCATCAAATTTGTCTGGCTTGAACAAAGTCAACTCAGAATTTAACATTTAATACTAATCAATAAACAAAGTATTTCTAGAATACTCCAATTAACACATTCTCATCATCGAGAGTAGCTTCAAGAATAAGTTATATAGAATTACGTGGTATAGATTAGACGGAACTCAAAAGAAAAATTCAAAAAATGAACAATAGACTCTTTAAATAAAGCCAGATATGACACATTTAAAGCTAGATTAATACCCTTGAAAGTTTAATTTATGAGTGTTAGTTACAATGCTTTACAAAATTTTAAATGTCATGACTTCCTAACATTTTAAGTTCTTAAAAGCTCTTAATGGAAGTATTTCTGAATTTAATGCACGATGACTTTATGATCAACTTTAAATTCCATATACCTCACGTTTACTTCAAGAAAAAGTTTGCAATTGTCATAGTGGCATCAGTTTTCTAAGAAAATCCTCATACAAGTCATTCATATGTTGTGGAAAGATTGTGTGAACGCACTAAGCTTACACACACAATCTATAGACTCTTTAGGTTGATGCCTTAGGACAATTTCAAAGCAAATCATGCCAAAAGACCAATTGACAAATGAATTATATACAAACAGAACTAAGATGAATTATTATTTAAGCATGTAGTCATTGTTAAGCAAAGATGGATTTATCAGCCATTTCAAAAATAATAATGATATAATCTATACTTAGCCATAAAATGAGTTTATTATTTAATATATTTTCCTATTCAAATCTAATGATAGCCACTTCATAAATCAATCTTAAAAGATGATCATAGTACCAGCATATCTAGAAAATTATCCATGTGTGAATTTGTATCAGATTTAGGGTTTGTTTGGAGCAGCTTTCAAGTTTTTTATTTTAGTTGTATTTATTTCTGCTACTTTTAAAAAAATTTGAGCGTTAAAATGTGATGGCTATCGAAAATTATTATTGATATTTAAATATATATATATATATATATATTTATAACACCCACAGTTGCTTTCTAAAAAGTTGTTTTCCCACAGCAGCTTTACAACCGAATAATTATCATTTCTCTAATTAAATCTTTATATTTTTAAATAAGTTTCGTCAATTTTGATAAATTCAATGCATTAATTCTAAAATATGTTGGTACAGAAACTTTGAGAAATTTGATGAATAACATCATTTTTTGTGAATTTCATGAGTGCCACATGAAGATGGAGCAAATCGAGGATGCTCGAGCACTAGGCCGAGCACCATGCCTTTAGTGGGTTCTAGCGCCAAGGCATTGTACCTAGAGATTTTTTAATTTTTTGATAGGAAAATGAGCACTGATACACCAAAACTAGCGCTCATGAGCCAAATTCAATGAGCAACAAGTAATAACCTGGCATGGCGCCAAAAGCCATGATGACAGATTTAAGAGCTAAAATTGTAATTTTTTTTTGGGAAAACTCAATTATGGAAGTTGCATGACATGAATAGGGTGAATTTTCATTGCTTTGTGGTTTACTTTTCTCAGTGGAAGGGGACTATAGAGGACTACAACAAGATCCCTTGGAATCCTAGTTTTCCCTTTCTCTTTCCTCTACATATTTTAATTTCCATTATGTATTTTATTATTTCCTTTCATTCTAACATGAACTAAAGTCCTTTTTTTATGAATTGGATGTAACCAAATTATTAATGTTAATTTCTTGTTAATATAACCATTCAAGTTTGAGCATTTAATGATTGCTATGCATTTTCAATCTATTCTTAATGTTCTTGTGATTGGCTTGAACATCAATTGCAAGGTTTAGAGATTTGTTTAAAATTGAAGGGAGAAGAATAAATTCGTCATGGTTGAAATACATCTACACACCATAGGATAGAAATATCTACCTTGTGGTTGTATAATAGCTTAGATCCCGTGTTATTTAATGTAAATTTTCAACATGAAATTTATCTCAAAGATGATGATAGATTGTGTTACAAAATTAATCACTTTACGTTTTTAAGAGAATGATAAAGTGCAATATAGATTTGGTTACAACAAACTTTTTTACATCACTTGATTTAAATAACAAGTAATCTCATAAAATTATTTTGGTTAAATCCAATCCATAAATCTTCATACCCATGGAAATCAACCTTTACAAGCTTGCATTCTCTAGTCATTTAAAAATATTTTACTTAACACAAAAATAAAATAAATCTATATTTAACTTAATTTTATTGATGGCCCTACTATCTATATACATATATGATCTTTCTCATGTATAAAACATGACCTACACAATCAAACATACATCTCATCATAAATCCCTTGAGTGATTGATCATGGCTTTTATGTTCAATATTTTCTAATGGGTTCATCTTATGATGAGACAATTTAAATAATTATGATCCAAAAACTAAATCAATAATATATATGTCCCTCAATGATAATAATTAAAAAAGTTCATCATGATAAATATCTTTAAAATCAATAATTGATCAAACCTCAAATATTATATTTTTCAACTCAACAAACTTCTAAAACATAGATCACACCTTCTATCTACTCTTTTTCAAATACATGTCTATTTAGGATATCCAAAGATTTTTTTTTTCACCTCATTAAGAGCAATAGAATTTTTTTAAATATTTAGACTTCTTCAGCCTTTTTGGTTTTAAAAAAATACTCTTACCACAATAATCTTAAAAGCACATATATATTAAAACTCACAAAATGAGAAGCATCTAAATCATAAAATCTAGTTCCACCAAATATAACTAAAAAATGTGTCTATAAGCAGCACATTACATCAAATTCTATTAGTAGAAGCAGCTATTGAATCAAAACTAAACATCTCTAAATCAAATTTAACCATTTTATGTACCCATGATACATAATATGGTTGTAACTAGCCTTGTTTAAAATTGCATAATAAAAAATCTATCTCAATATTTTTCTAGAAAAATCGCAATGAGGCTTACATTTCATAGATGTTATGTGAGGCTTATGACTCATATGATGTTAAGCCCGTCTCGCCTCATTTTTTGTGAGGCTTACACTTTTAAATTTAATTTTAAAATATCAAATATAAATTTTAATGACATAAATAAAACGCATGCCCTAATATACACGTAACTGATCTCGAGATAAATATTACCAAGTGTCCCTCCTCTTGTGCCCTCTTCGCTCCTCATACACAGTGCTAGCCAACATTGCGATCATCATTACTTGTGATGTACTTACTATAATATTGGATAATTATAGTGGAAGATAAAAACTTAATATTTTAGGCTTATTTTGAATTGTTAAATCATTGGTTTTTAATTTGATATCTTATATTACTTTAATATTAGCATAACATTTTTTACGTCATGATTCAATGTCAAGATACTAAAATGAAATTTTATATTTTGCACAGTTTATTACTTCCTATTATGTTAAGATATTAATGTTTGATCAAAAATCTTTCTAAAGAAAAGAAATTGTTTAAATGTGATAATTTGAAGATGAATAGTAGATAAAGACACTACCAGAGATTTCGCTCTCATTTTGGTGAGAACTTTTATATCTCTGTTCTATAGGCAAAGTTCTATAGTTAATTACCCTCCCAAAACCGAGAGCACTTTCGACAAGGCTACCAATGAATCGAAAGTTAAAGATATAATCGATGAGTGGAGCTTAGAACTTATGAAATTTATTATTTTAATTTAAAAAACTTTTGTGGGGAAACGATGACGCCCCGATCTAGATCCCATGGTCCATCCGCAGCCCCCTGGTCCGCTAATGAGGAGAGTCGAATCTAACCCGACAAGGATCCGTAATATACATGGGTTACGTCGCGTGTCCTCAGACAGTGGAGTTGTCAGGGGATAAATATAAGTCAACCTATTTAACATAGCTTTTGCCCAAAAATACATTCTACATTTCACCAAAGAGCAAACCAAGGAACATACTTCTACCGACCGTAATTTAGTGCGCATATCGCGAACCACGGCCGAGGCTCAGTCAGAATCATTTATGTGGTATATCAGAAAACCACGCTGACAGACACGCCACGCCCCACGCTTTAAATATTTGAGTGAAGATAGCATGATTTGATTTGACGGATTCGTGAGCAAAGTTTTCTTAATTTGTCACCCGAAAACAAACAATTGTGGAGGAGTGGATTTATTTTATTTATTTTTTTAGTTTTAATTTAAATAATTAATTTCATTTTTTATTTATATTTTATTATTTTTTTTGAATTTTGATCATTTTACGATTGATTTAGATTTGAATATATGATCATTTATCATCAAATTTTAATTATAATTACCCTTCTCGATCCGGGGTTATCAATATAACTCCTCGTCCGATTTTCTAGAGGAGGTTTTAATTCATCATTATCTCAACTATAATCCTTCAAAACCTTGTCCACTCTAGAAAATGAGGATCGTTTGACTTTCTTCTTGAGGTTTTTTTTGTATGTGAATTGATTCATATCTTGTTTTATATGATAAATTCGATATTATTAATTTGAAATTCTTATAATATCAAATTTTAGTTTGTTAACACCCTATCTCAAGACCAAACCGATATGTAAAGAACTGCTCTTTTGAAATTGCATGGACATTAAGATGTCTAATGTCAAGTTTCGCCAAATTTTGATTTTGAGTTAATGTTCCCCAAGACCAAACCAAATGTATAGATCTATCATGATTTATTTGCATATGTCCCTAATATTTGAACATTTCAACATACATACGAAGTATCTGCTCTTTAAAATGTTGTATTAAACATTAAATGTCTAATAAAATGTGAAAATCAAATTTTTTTTGATTTTTTTTTTTTTAATCTGACCCTAAAGACAAACCGAAAATAGATCTAGACATTAATGTTTCGATTTGATGATGTATGTCTAAATTATAAGATAGCTTTGACCTAACATCAGAAATCGACATAGATACTCATTAAATATGAATTAATTCATTTCAATGTTTATCATGATCAAATAAGCCGTTTCTATAAGAATTTTATAGAAATGAAGTGACTCTCAAACCATTTGTCTTGAGATAAATTTATCTATAAGATAGATTGACTCTTTCATACGATATTTCGGAGCCTTTTCTTATAAGAATTAACGCATTACTGCAAACCAAGGATTGTATGTTAAATGATAATGATTGATTCTTTAAACCACTTATCAAGAGATGTATTCTTTAACAATCGCAGATTTTATAGTATGAATTTGATTCTTTCAAGTATTTGCATGAATGGTTAAAGAAAAGAACATCATAAGCAAATTTCATTTAACTGATATTAAAGACATTCAAACGAATAATGAGATAACACTTTAAATACAATAATCAATCATTTCACTTAAGATTTTAAAGACGGCTCTCATTTATTTCCTAAATGATATAGACACGACTGTATCTTTCCATGCATCGTCACATTTTCATTTCTCACATTCATCTATAATCACCACTAGTAAAATGAATTCAACTTTAAAGAAGTAATTTCATATGAAGATTCCAGAACTAAGCTAAGCATAAAGCACCGTAATTTATATAAGATAAATGAATGAACAAGTGTAATAATCATATATGCGTATCTTCTTTTTTTTCAAATACTTGGGACATTTCACATTTTTATTTATCAAAATTTTAGAAATTTCCCTAAGCCATCCCCAAGATAGTGGTCGCTGAGATAGCCCCACCACGCCAAGAAAGCGCATGTGGAGACATCCCTACCGAATTTATTTGCCCACCACGAAGAAGAAATAATGACATTAAAAGATTTCACACAAATAATGCAAAGATTATATCATAACAAGTCTCGCTGAACAATGCGCAAGACTTATAAAGAAGATATTTTCAAAACAACGGAAAATGTGTACTTATCACGTTTCACGATTGGAACAATGTGAACGGTACTTATAAAGATGAGCAATAAATTTGCATTCACATGTGAAAATTAAAGTATAAGCATTTATATATGACATCATTTCACCTCCTTTTTTTTATTGGTTCTCCACGCCATCCCCGTGATGGGTCAAGCCGGAGACTAGTTTTCCCACCACGCCAAGAGTGTATGGTAGTGTCGAGACACCCTCAAGAATTTATACCCACCACGCCAAGAAAGGCGCATGGGTTGCATAACACAAAGATAGATTTCCGCCACGCTGGAACAACAGCAAGTACTTATCATAACATACCACGAACAACGAACGCGCATTTATCACTCCGCATTAACAATGTGAACTACTTATGCAGCATATTTTTCCCGCCACGCTAACAACGAATGTGTACTTATCAAGCTCCGCCGTGAACAATGTGAACGGCACTTAGCAAGATATTTCTCCGCCGCTGAACAACGCAACGTACTTATTACAAATTTTCCGCCGATTGGAACAATGTGAACGCACTTATAGCAAAGATATTTGCCACGCTGGAACAACGAATGTACTTATCACAAGTCGCCGATTGGAACAATGTGAACGTACTTATAAGAAGATATTTCGCCACACGGAACAACGCAATCGCATTTATCATAAAGTTTCCGCCGTGATTGGAACAATGTGAACGTACTTATAAGAAGATATTTTCGCCACGCTTGGAACAACGAACAGATTATCACAAGTTTTCCTACCGTAGAACAATGTGAACGCACTTATCACAAAGTATATTTAGAAACATGCAGATATGTATATTTTGCATACATACTTAAACAAGACATAAGATTGCTATAAAGATCATTTTCATCACTATTTCACTAATTTGCATTTGAAACATTCAAATAAAGCGTAACATATGTTTTTAATCACATAAAGACATTTCCATTCTTCTCATTTTGAATATAAAAGAGAAATACCATTAAAGAACTACTAAGAATGTGCAACAATCTTGTATTTCATTCTCTTTGCTTAAGAATCCAAAAGGAGACAAATATAAATCATGTTTTGCCTCATGATAGTTGTTTTAATATTTGATTTGCAAATCAAGATGAAACAACTAACTCCATTTAGTAGATATAAATCTGAATTTTCAATTCAACAAAAATATTTGTTTATGATAACATGATTTAGCTACATTCCTGACATTGCCAAATGATAGAAAAGCCAAATAAAATGAGAAAAATCTCAAATCACAACCCCACTTTATCCTTTTGCCAACATCAACATGGATTAAACCCATGAGTAATACAAATATCCTTGCTTCTTTTCCTTCTTCCCAAATCAAGAGAAAGAAACAAGCATTACATATCAATGACCAAAGTAAGCTTTCAAAGATGTCATCATATAAGCTAATGAGATTAGATTTCAATATCACAACATGCTTTTATAATTCAAGAGAAAAAAGTCATAAAACAATGTATCTGCATTTCAACCTCAAAATACTCATGGACAAAGAAACATATTAACTTTGATATCATATAAAAAAGAGTTTCGATTTTGCAAAACATGAGATTTGTAAGTGAGCTCTTTGAGATTTTCAGCTTACTTTACTAGAAGATCGCAATACCTCTCCTAGAAAAGGCAAAATGAAGGAGAAACAGATAGTGCAAAAAACAAAGAAGCATGCACATCTATCCCTGCTCAAGGCCTAACAAGTGAATGGAGGACGAGGAAAGGAGGCACCAACAAAGAGGATGAGCTCCTCGCTACCTTAGAAGAAGAAACAAAGAAAGTAAAGCTTATAAGATAACCAACATTTTAATTTCACGATTAAATTAAAAGAAGCCCAACCAACATATGCCATAAACAAAATCATTCCTTCAAGGCAAACCAAATAACAAAATATAACTAGATTGAAACAACACAACCCGTCATGAAAGAAGGAAGAAGAAGGAAAGGGTTGGCTTAAGAAGAGGCTCACTTTCAGATCTGCTCGTTTCCACACTTTCATGAGAGAAGAGAGAAAGGAGAACCGCAATAAGTCTTTACGGGAGCAGAAACTAAGGGAGAAGTGTCGAGAGCAAGAGAAAGTCGCGGGACAGGGAGAACCGAGAGGAGAACCAGAGGGAAATGTCGTGAGAGAAGGAGTCGAGGGGAGAACTCGAGCTTCATCAAACCGAGAGCAAGAGAAATCGCCAAAGAGAGAGACCGAGAGAAACGAGAGATCCGAGAGAGGAAATGCCGAATGAGAGTCAACGCCTCGCTTCTTTAGTCGACTCTTCGATTTACGCCATCTGGTCATTTGATAGAGCGGCTGGGGGTTAAGGAAGAGGATTAAGAGATTAATTAAACAATTATAATTATAATCACATATTAATAATCATTTAATAAACCCCAAGCAATATGGGTGTCAATTTGTGTTTCAGCCGAACGCAATCCCGAGATCAATTTCGCGGATCTGGTCGCGACAACGCCGACGGCCGTGAAATTAAGTCTAAATTGTAACGTCTACCAAATTGCTGACGCCGCGACACTTTGTCAATCGATCGCTAAAAGGCGCCGCTTGATAGGTCTCGAATGACGACGCAATCAATTTCGCAAACGAGGTCTTTAGATATCGTCGGCTTCGAATTTCGACATGCGCATAATTTCATTAAAAATTTGATTTTAATTATTTGATCGATCCTTAATTGATTGATATTTTTATTTAATTAATTTTAATATTTTCGACGATTAAGTTTCAAATCAAATCGAATTTAATTAATTTCGATCGCGGATTGTGGATTTAACTCTATGTCATTTATTAATTTTAAATTACACACATAGTCAACAATGCCCAACAAACATGCATGGAGCTGACCGCGGTTTGTTGTACACTACGACCTCGGATCTCCAAGAGATTTGGATGTCACGCTTTGTAATTTCAACAACTTTGATAATACCCGATCGCGCTCGATGTAAGTATAACTCTGTTGCAAGCATTTGCATTTCATCGCTCCGCACAACTCGAACCGATTTGTTGTCACAATAGCTGCTGATTGAAAAGAGAGCTGATTTGTCATCATCAACTTGTCAAGAATTTGGGCATCTTCCCTATGTGTTTACAACTTGTCAAGACTTCCTCCCGAGAGTTTGAAATTTATATTTTCTCTGTCCTGGCTTTGGCCTTAGCGGATTTGATTGATCATTTTGTCGATGAGCATCTTCGGCCCTGCTTGTGGACTTGTTGAAGATTCCACCTCAACTTTGGGATTTGTATTTTCCTCCGCTTTCACCTGACTTGAAGTTTATGAGAGAACATCTTCTGGCCGCTTTGACTGACTTCAAGATTCATCTCAGATTTGGATTTGATTTTTCCTCCTCCCCGGCCGGCTCCTTTGACTGACTTGATGGATGAGATAGAAATATCTTCGGTCCTGCTTTGTGCTTGACTGACTTGTTGAAGATTTCATCTCGAGGATCTGTGATTCAGGCCTCCCTTTATCCCGCTTCATGCCTCGATGGATTTGATGGAGAAAGTCCCAATTATCTCGAGATTTGTCGATACGAAATTACCTTCGCCTAGCTTTCGCTTTGTAGAAGGATAAATGCGCACTCACCGTGAGTTTGAGTTGGATCAAGAGTCATCACCCGTGCTTTGCACATGTAATGACATCTGATGACAAAACTCCCTTAAAGATTTAAATTTATACCTAACATTGGGATAAATTTTCTTCTGATCCTCCGCTTTTGCTTGATTGACTTATCAAGAAGAATTTCCTTCTCTTGCTTTCGCTGATGAATCAAGGAGAGATTTCACATTTGTATTTGATTCCAAACTCGCTTAGTTCTCGAAAAGGATATCTTTGTTTTGTAGAATTTTGAGAAAGATGACCACCAAAGTGATAATTTCCCGGGGTCACTTGAACTCACCAAGTTGGAGAGATTTGGGATTTGATGCTCTTGTCTTTGAACTAACGGCAGAGGATCCCTTACTACTTGTGGGTATATCAGTAAGACCTCACTGCCATTTCATGCTTGAACCGACCTTATACACCCACTGAGTCGTGACTTGAGCAATTGATGAAGGATTTTATCCTCTGCCAACGATGGGGATCTCTTACGGCCTTTGTGGCTGTAGGCAATTGCCAACACTGATATATTTCAGCTTGAACCAATCTTATACACCAACTCGAATTTTGGATTTAAAAGTAATGATAAATGTATACTGGTTTGTCAAGTTCCAGACTTGAAAGTTTTCTTCTTGGTCAAGAAGACTTTAAATTTGAGCATTTGAACATATAATTTTGAGTATGCATGTGGATCTCAAGCACGATGTCAACCCAAAGAGAAAGAAAGGCCCCCATGTCTTACCAGGAACGCCCGATATTTTACTATAAAACTTTAAAAAATGCCCCCTGTCTAACAGGGGGATTTTTATTTTACTTTGGAAATGCATTCTTGTGTTACAAGAGAAATTCCAATGAAAATTTTCATAAGTGTTAATAAAGATTTTCAAATGCGTGATTTGTCCAATCACACTTTCATGTAATATTTCTTTAAATACCAACCATTGATCGGCATTGGTCTTTCACCTTTGAAGTCAATGAGCCGACAGTTCTCCTTGATATACCTTTTCAATAACAAAAGGTCCTTCCCAATTAGGTTCAAATTTACCGCCAATTCTCGCATGAGGGATGATTGGTCTTCGACTGTGACCAATTCTCCTTCCCCGAAAAGCGAGACGCATCAGATGATCAAATGCTCGGACATCCTCGCCCGATAGACTTCTAGATTTTATTTGAGCTTGAGCCGACCTCAAGCTCCAAGCTCTTCCATCCGTAGACGAGCATTCTCATCTTGGGTAAGATTTTGTTGAATGGCTACTCGAGCGGTAGTTCAACTTCGAAAGTGGCAAGCGCCCCAAACACTAGTGCATGGGGTAGACTTTGTAGGAGTTTTGTAAGTAGCAGAAGCATAACGCACAAGTTTGGTATGCCACTCCCTTTTATTTCTTGTGAGAATTTTTCTAAGCAATTTGACTAGTGTTTTATTAAATGCCTCACCAAGCCATTTGCTTCTGGATTATAAATTGAATATCGCCAATCAATCTTATGTCGACAAGAAATTTATAAACTTTAGTACTTTTGAAGGTCGATCCTTATCTAAAATGATTCGCGGTACACCAAATCTATAGACAATATGGGTAAAGAAGTTAGTCACTTGTTCACCAGAACTTCTTTAAATGGTGCGCCTTCACCACTTGGAGAAATAATCGGGTCGCTAAGATGAAGCGATGACCAATGATGATTGGATCAATCCAATTACATCCGTCCCCCCAAAGACTCAAACGGCCAAGATGCTATCGTTGGATGCAACGATTTGGAGGTGATGAATTATGTTACCGTGGACCGCATTCATGGCATATCTTTATGATTGATACAATCTTTACCATAATATCCAATTCTTTTAATTTTGAAAGCCATTTTAGACGATTGGTGCACCACAAAGTCCTTGATGGATTTCAACAATTACTTTTTTCTTATTCCCAAACATCCACACTTTCAAGGATCTACGATACAGTATTGCCAACATAAGCATATAATAAGCCTTTTCTCAAGTTGCGTATCGACTATTACTTGGCAATTTGCCTTCCTTGAAGAATGACGGGCTGTTCCTTCCTTCTTCTACTATAAGAATTTCATCGTATTTTAGCATTTCGTTGAGGCTTTTATCCGAATGGTTTGAAGCTTGTCTTGTTGACTTTGAAAGTAATTTGTAAGGGAGTGTGAGGAGCAACATGAGTCGCACTCGTTGATTTATGTTGATGACCCCTCTTCCAAATGGGATTTTAAATTTATCATTTCTGACTCAACGAGTGCAAACACACTAAGTATGTCATCGCCATCCATACTGCCATTTCTTTAGCTAATTTAGCTAAACAACGCTTTGCTATTCCTAGCTCGAGACTCGAGTCATAATGACATTTGAATTTGCTTCATAAGCTCGAGAACTCGCTTGTGATAGTAGCCAATTCAAGCTTGTTGATTTTGTAAAGGCCCAACACTTGATTAATGACGAAGTTGAGAATCGCCATAAATTTGCAAATTCGACTCCCATGGAAATGGCTTCTAAACCTCGCCACCAACGCTTCATTCTCGCCGTTGTTGGTTCGGGGTTGAGTTAATTTATAAGAATGTCTCATGCCACCTTGTGTGTGATCAAGATGATGACCACGAGCCTTTGAGATTTGAGGGTTGAGTGTATCTAATGGACAAGCTCCATCAAAATACAATTCACATTTGTTGCTTTTTTTTTCATATATGTGCATGATTTGCTCATGAAGATCATCATTAAAGAGTCTGACGGATGGGATGAGCGAAGAAAATGCTAATTTGCCCCTTCACCGCTTTCGGAACATATGTAATATCAAATCAGAAAGGATACCCATCGTGCTGCAACGCCAACGCTTGTCATCAAGAACTTCAACGGATCGATCCTTGAGATAAGGGTAATTTTATGAGATAGATGTAATGACGTAGCTTTTGGGCAAAAAATTAACGCCAAACAATGATGCTTCACCGATTGGAGAATAGCAGCTTCACATTAGTCTTGGTATGTATAGAGCATTCTCTTCCCTCATTATGTTGTCAAAGCAGAGATTCTCAGTCTTTGCTTTATATAAGAGAGGCTTTCACGGGATTGGGGCTGCAAGAATGGGTGGGTTCAGAGATATTTCTTGATCTTGTCGAAGGCCTCTTGACATTCTTAGTCCCAGAAAGGTATCTTTCTTCATTAATTTTGCAAGTGACATCACTGATTTGATATAAATCTTCTAATGAATGCGAGATGTCGTATGGGCGAAGTTGTGAAGACTCCTTGGAGGAGGCATTTGACAATCGATTTTGTTGGGATCGATTTCAATCCCTCGGCCTGACATATCAGGAACTTTCAGAAGAGACTCAAAGGCGCGCGAGAGGATTCATCTTGAGATCATATTTTGATTCTTTCAAGGCGATCCTTAAATCATCGAGATGATCTTTGCGATCTATACTCTTGAGCGAGGTCATCAACATAGCACTCTACTTTTTGATGAATCAACTCAGATTATGTCATAGCTCTTTGGTATGTAGCTCGGCATTCTTCAAGCGAAGGGCATGGTATAGCAATATATGCCAATTGGCGTCGAATGAGGTATGCTTCTCATCTTGAGATCTTGATTTGATTGTTGATGATCCATCCATAAATGAGAACATGTCGTGGTTTGAAGTGTTATCCACTTACGTCTGAGGAAAGTCATCCTTTGGACATGCTTTGTTTAAATCCACGAAATTTCTGAATCTGAATCGACCATTCTTCTTTCACGGGGGACAATATTAGCTATCATCGGCATATTTTTCTTCTCGAATAAAACCGCTTCAATGAGCTTCTTGGTTTACGCAATTACGTTCTTCAACCTCAATCTCATTCGCTAGAGGCTTGCTTGGTCTTTGCATCAGGCTTTTCTGGTTTGTGAAGCTATATCGGGGATAAGCACGGCATTTGCATATGTCGGGAGCAATCCACGAATTCCGCGAGCAAGGTTTTTAATTCTTCCACTTTATCTTGAGTAGAGCGCGATGAGCGTTGGGAGGATCCTCCTCGGTTCCCAATTAATTTCTTTAAGTTCATCCATAGTAGCGCCTCCCCACCATCTTCAAGCTCTTAGGTGCGGTCGGCTTCTACCTTCTTATTTGTGAGACTAACATTAAGAATGACATTCTCATCTTCATCATCACTCTACTTCTTCTGTTATAGCGTAGGTATATTCTTTGTGGTGTCTTGGATGAAACCAAGGCCTTTGGTAGTGTGTTTATTTCTCTTACCAATGGTTTGAGAACCTTTTGGGTACCACATCATTTCAAGAAGTCCCTTTACTTTCGGCCACGGACCCCATGTTTAGCATTAGGTTTGCATCTTTGGAGAGTAATATTTTGGCATCCTTGTGGGCATAGCTTCTTCTTCTTGAGATAGTTGCATTACTCGGATCTTCTTCTTGACACCCTTTTATAAAATAGGCTTCCTGGCATGTTTTCCAGGGAGGGGAGGTACATAAAAGGTCACCAGTTCCTCGATTTTGTGAGTTTCTCGAGGGTGATTTCTTTAAAATGTTGAGGAGGAATAGGGTGACTGAGTGTAGTCTCTGGCGATGGATATGATTGTTTTAAAGTAGGTGCATTGCACCTTACCTTCAAAAGCGATTCAAACTCATGTCGAGTCAAATGTTCTTCCTCGAGCTTTCTTCGAAGAGTCATGGACCTTTGGATTTAGAAGGAACACATTCATCTTCTTCTTGATTATCCTTTAGATGAGGGACGGTGTTATTGATTTTGGACAGTTCTTTATATCCCTAGGGATATTTGGAACAACCTCTTTCCTTTATTCATTTTATCTTCTCCTTCTTGTTCTTTTATGGGTTTTGAAGTAGATCTCGATTATTCTTAGTTGTTTTGTTAGCTTTGATTCCTGGAAGAATAATGGCATCTTGATAAATCTTCATTTCATGCGCATAAAGGTTGCATGTCACCTTTGGCATTCTTCTCCATCCTTTGTATATTTCATACATTGATGCAATGTAGATGGGACAATGCCATACTTATGAACCATAATTGACCAGAAGAGCTCGAATGAAGTATCGCATCGATCACATGAAATTTGGCTTACGTAGAGGTCTCCAAATTTAAGAGGAGGGACGAATGACGATAGTTTTGTCCCTTCTCATTGAACCTTGAACCATGACTTTATCGTCCCGGATGTTGTACATCCCAGAGATAGCCATCTAGAGTTCTCAAGTTCATAAGATTCACGGAGGCAGGGATCAATTAAGATCCAGTATTATAATTTCATCACTTTGTACATAACATCTGAGGCGATTGTGCTTTCTGCGGTCCAATTAGATCATCTTACGAAAATGTGACGGTTGGAGTCTTGAACATCTGCAAGGTCTCGTTAGGCGTTCAAAATATGCTTGAACTTTCTCTTTGAGAGCTTCAATTAAGGTGTTGGAGATCTTGACATTAGAAGTGCTTCGTATACACTAAGCTGCATTTTCCTTAGATGGGATAGAATATTGTAGTCGATCCCTTTTGATGAAGGCTTCTTATTTGAATCCTTAGGGATAACTCTTTCATTGACTTCAATTTCTTTTCCTTTATCTTTATTCATTGGCTCTTTCCTCTGTTGGGATGGTAGTCGACCACTTCTTTACTTGAGCTACTTCATTTGCATCGAATCTTAGATGACTTCAGTTACATCATACGCTCTAATGATAGACTAGAAGATTGAGTCCTTGCCCTTTATATTTTTTATGTTTGTTGATATGGTGAGCTCGATTCATCTTCATTTGGGAAAGCGAGTTCTCTAAGTTATCATTCATGCATCATCAAGCAAGACTTAGTAGGAAGTTCTTCAGCTTCTTCCTTCTTCATTGATCTGAAGATTTGTAATGAATTCTGCAAGCGTGATAGGTCGTCTTGCTGATTGTATATAATCTTCCATGTTATTGATGATCCTACGTGTTACGTTGCGACCATCAATAGTAGTAGTAACATTTTGTGCTACTGTCTTCTTCTTTTTATTTAATTTATTTTTTTGTTTGGCAGGTTTCTTAGCCTTCCCTTGCGGTATTTGGCTAGGTCTTTCATGAGATGAAGCCTTCCCATAACTTAGGTTTTGTCTCTCAACTCAATGCAAGTGGTGATTTCCATACACAGAGCAGCCTTCCAATTCTTGCATTTTTTATAGTCTTTTTTAGAGGCTGTGCCATCATCCTTCATCATCGACCAGCTTCTCTTTGCCTTTATCATTGCTTGATAGTACTGGAGATGAGGTGATTACTTTGGTGGATTCTTTCTTCGGACGCACCTTTGTCGATAATGTGAATTCTCCATTTCTATATTTTATTAGCCAATCTTTGAATATGTAATCTTCAAAGGATGGCACCGATGATATGGATAATAGTTAGGATTATCTGCTTGTCCGACCTCTTGGTCTTTTACACTCGGTAGTTGGAGACTACTTTGAGTGCATGTTTAAATAATTTAGCCACACTTTCCCTCTTAAAAGAATACTCTTTGTTCTTTTCTTTTAGGGGCCATTGAGTCATTGCTCCTTTTGTTTTCTTTGGTGCTCGCCTTCAGGCGACCTCGAAAATCATTACCTCAAGTATGAGCTTGGGTTGTGGGCGGATTGAATGTCTTGGTTTTCTTGATAGGCAGTAGCCTTTCTTTGTACGTTATAGACTAAAACTGTATCCTTCTTGTATGAGGTGAAATGTTTTCACCTTTCTTTGATCTGGAGCTTTTGCTCTTTTGGATTTATCTTGCTGGCCATCGGAGCGGGATAAATTTAATTTCTCAAATTTAGCCACCCTATCAGTAGCTCTTGAAATGTGGTAATTGAAGCCATGCAAAGATAAGCGCCATCTTATCATCGATGTTGCATAGTTGGATGCTCTTCTTATTGTTGTTCACATTTCATACTCATATTTTATAGCGTAATATGTCAGATTCGTCTTTCTTCCTCTTCTCAAGCAGATCGAATGTTGTCTTTTTTGGCTTATTGCGAACCTTTTTTGAACATGTTTTCAAGTTGGCAAAAATCTTGACAAGTCATTTGACATACCATTCAGCGTCGAAGTTCTGATGGCGGAATAATGCATCATTACGTGTTCTGCGGGATGCTTTGAATTGGGCTAGATCTTTGCTTGGGATTACCATTTCCGTCAATAGATTGAACTTTGGCATTGAATATCCCTTTGGATATGGAATTTGATCATACTCCGGGATATGGCGACCTTTGCTCACCAATTTTTACGCACTTTGCTATAACGACTTTGATCTTCTCATTCAATATCAAGTTGAGAGGCTCGCGGCTTGATATAGTTTGTATATTAGAAGCGGGTTGTCGGTGACTCATTTATTTCAATCCGGCTCAATTTGGACCCTTGAAGCATGTGAGATCAAATTTATTGGAGGATTGTCATGGCATTCTTGGAGGCTTGATGATTATTTGGGGGGCGGTGTTGGACTGTGATATTTCTACATTAGCGCGCATCATTGCGGTCATCGCATCATCATTTGCTCATTTTCATATTCAAGCGGCGATTTCTTTATCTTTGGCTTTCATCGAATTTGTCTCTCTTACGTAAAGTGATAGTATCGGTGGTATTTTCTTCCTTTCTTCTTCTTGTTCTTGTTCCTCTCACGAAGACTTCGAGGATGCTTCCTCTATTTGAACATTTTGTTGTTCTTGGTTGAGGAGAGAATCTTGTCGCCTTTATGTTGATATTGGCGTGCCGGATATCCGACTTGTTATACCCCTTCGGTCGTTGTCCTCCTCTTCTTCTTAGTCCTCTTGGACACGAATTTGGTCGGCGTCTCCAATGGACTTGATTCAAGTGTGGAATCGAAATTTCTTGATTAGAGGCTTGATCAGTTAACCTCCTCTTGATGGGATGGAGTTGATTGATGGCGGGATCCCGGAGGATTCTCCAAGGTGTCTCGTCATATCCTTTATCATTGGGGCCCTCTTTTTTAGGCTCCCATCATTGGTAGATTTGAGTTGGGCGGATCTCAGGAATTCACACCAAATGTCGCATATGCCTTTTCTAAAAGCAATTTCTTTTTGAGGCTAGGCATATCTGCTTACCTTTCCAGGGACCTTTGGTGGATTCACTTGGTCCAAGTGTCACACCGATGCTCACCGTGTGGGACATGGATCATTGGCGTCTGCCATTTGAGTTGGGATGAGGTCTCCTTGGAGGCAGTCTAGCATCCTTGATAACAGGACCTTGGTATTTTCTTTTCATTCCTCTCTTGCAACTTGGAGAAGATGCATCGTCGGATATAGTTCGCTTCCTCGAGAGGCTGGAACTGACTTGTGGGGTCAGGAAGGGCTCAGTAGAGTTTGTTTAACCCACTTAAGGTTATCAAACCGGTTGGGTGGGAACACTCTTTCTTGGTTCCATGTTGGTGTATTGTGCGTGACGATCTTGAGCACGCAGATTTCTTTCTTCTTTGCCTCGGTAAGCTTGCTTCAGATGAAGAAGCTTGATCTCTCCCGCGAAGGGTTGGTGCGGATTGCATTACGAGGGACTAAAGACAGTCCGATAACAACCCTCTTCATGTTGTCTTGAGGGGCCGAGCCTCTCAAAGCGATGATTTCTTTTGAAGTGACCTAGATGGGGTCCCACAACCAGCCTTTTGAGATGTTGCACATGTGCGGGACGAGTTTAAGCAGTTGAGAACTTGCTTTCAAGATATTTGGAAATCCACACTACCAAAGCGGATGGTAGCTCGGTGCTTCGGCATT
Source organism: Cymbidium sinense (assembly GCA_021442155.1). Lineage (NCBI taxonomy): Eukaryota > Viridiplantae > Streptophyta > Magnoliopsida > Asparagales > Orchidaceae > Cymbidium > Cymbidium sinense. The sequence continues at coordinate 89,550,330 of CM038215.1, forward strand.
GATGGCATGGCGTTAAGCGGATGTTGGCCAGCTTGTGAAATATGATGGTTGTCATTACAGAGTGTGTTTAAAGGTAAAAAATTAAAATAACCTATCACCTTACTTCCAAAAATATAGGTATGATAAAAAAATATACTAAATCACTAAATAAAATCTCAAATGACTTAAGACTTTATTTAGAAAACTTTGAAGTTGTCAAGTTTAACTTATCATTTCTTCATCTTCATTTCATTTTTTTTATACTCATGCAATTATAACTTAGATTTGACTAGCAAGATGGAAGAGAAACCTTTCCCCGGTAGTCGTAATCTGTGGGATCAGAAAATTACCTCTTTCGAAAAAGAAAAGAGTTGTTTAAATGTCGGTGATAATTTCAGAAGACAGATGAATAGTAGATAAGACACTACCAGATTTCGTTTTCATTTGGTGAGAACTTTTATATCTAGTTCGGGTTTCCTATAAAGCATGGTTAATTAATCTAAAAGCACTTTCGATTAAACAATGAATCGTTAAAAGCAGTATATATGCGATGAGTGGAGCTTAGAACTTATGAAATTTATTATTTTAATTTAAAACTTTTGTGGAGCGATGATGCCGATCTAGATCCCATGGTTTAGTCATCCAGAGGGTCCTGGTCCAGTCGGTAGTCGACTGACGTAGAAGGATCCTTGTCGACAACACAGGTTCGTCGTCCAAGGTGTCCTTGTAGACTGGGTGGAGTTTGTCTAAGACAAATATAAGTCAACCTTAAACTAACATGGGGCTTTTTGTACATTCTACATTTCCGCTCAAAGAAGCCATTGGGAACATCTGGTGCGTGGCAAATTTAGTGGTGATATCGCGGAACCACGGTCGGAGTCAGTCGTAGTCATTTATGTGTGGTCATGCTCAGCAGACGAGAGGACCACAGACGTCCTTACGGACTTTAGGAATATTTGAGTGTGAAGATAGTTATGATTTGATTTGACATTATCTTTGTGAGCAAAGTTTTCTTAATTTGTCAGACAAACAATTATGGATTAATTTATATTAAGTAAGCTTTTAAGATGTCATCATATTTTAATGAGATTAATTTCAATATCACAACATTTTATAATTAGTCATAAAATAATGTATCTTCTGATTCCTTATTTTGACGAAACATAGAACTTTGATATCATATGAGTTTCATTTTGCAAAACATGGGTTGTAATTATGATACTCTTTTGAGATTTTCAGCTCTTAATTTACTAGAAGGATCTATAGACCTCTCCTCAGAAAGGCAAAATGAAGGAGAAACAGATAAGCAAAACAAAGCATCTGCAGATATATCCTCTATCGAACAAGGCAATGGACGGACGAGGAAAGGAGGCACTTAAAACAAAGAGGATGCTCAGCTATTTAGAAGGAAACGGGAAAGCTTATAGATAAATCCAACATTTTAATTTCGTTGCAAATCCGTAAAGAAGCCCAACCATGAACATATCTTTATAAGAAATCATCTCCTTCAAGGCAAACCAAATAACAAAATATAACTTAGATTGAAACAACACAACCTGAAGTTTACAGAAGGAAGAAGGAAAGGGTTCAGGTTGCTTAAGAAGAGCACTCGCCTCGGCCAGGCTCACGATCCGTTCGACTTTTGCTTGTTGATTAAGAGAGAAAGGAGAACCGCATAAGTCTTTGGGAGCAGAACAAGGGAGAATGAGCAACGAGAAAGCGTCAACAGGAAATCGAGCGAGAAAAAGAGGGAAATGTCGTAGAGGAAGGAGCGTCGTGTCTTAGTATTTTGAGCTTGATGAGGAAGAGGAAATCGCCGAGAGAGAGAGCGAGGAATTCACAGAGAGGAAATGTCGAATGAGTCAACGTTCATTTCGATTTTAGTCCCACGGCCTTATATGTCGTTTTTGGTCATTTTGATTTTGAGCGGGGGTTGTAAGAATTAAGATTGAGAGATTAAATAATTTGATTTAATAATTAATAATTATTTAATCATAATCATCTAATAATAAACCCATATGGTGTTAATTTTAGTGTTTTATTTATCAACATATGATCAATTTGATTTTTTTGATAACGTCGGCAGTCGAAGTAGTTAAGTCTAAATTGTCGACGTCACGCTTCAAATTGTTCTGACGACATTTTGATCGATTTGGCGTCGTTTGATAGTCTCGACGTTGGCCGATGACGATCATTTGGAATCGTTTAGAGTCGTCGGCTTCCGACTTGATAGCTGAATTTCATTAAAATTTGATTTTAATTATTTGATTGATCCTATGATTCGATATTTGTTATTTAATTAATTTTAATATTTTCGACATTCGGTCAATTTCCAAATCAAGTCGTATTTAATTAATTTGATCGTGATTGGGCATTTACTTAATTTTAAATTCTACAGCATAGTTGTAAAATCGACAATGTATTATATTAATATGTTAATAAGTTAGAATATTAATATATTGCTTCTTGCTTTGAACTTTCATATATATTTAATATTTTTTACTTTGCGCAATTTATTGATTTTGAGGCTTACACCTCAAAATGCCTTGATGCTTACGCCTAGTCTCACAGACGAAAAACACATCAATACCTAATTGCGCGATTTTAAACTTTGAAATATACTTCACATTTCATATTGATGTAGTAGAGGGCAAACTTAGACAAATCATTTATATAACTCTCACTATCAATTATGAGATATTCATGCAAGTCTAATCATTAATTATGAATTACATAGCTTCTAATACTTTAAATTAGATTGAAAATTTGAATTCCTATTCAAATAGATGCAATCATAAGAGTACCTATGTGCATAATATGATATTGAAAGAGTTATCAACTAAAGCATTTTTCAAAATCTCCAATTACCTACTCAATTATTCCCTTTATCTCTTCATACTTATCAATAGATTTTAGCTTTTTCCTAATTAATTACAATTTTATAAATATAACTACTCACTCAATCAAAGAAGTAAATCTATTGATTAGTCAATTAAATTTTGGAACAATTTTACCATCATAAGTAAAAAATTCAACTCACACTTTTCTTTTTATGTCATCATTTACATTAAAATTTTAATGTCTACAATTTCCAAAAGCATCATTATTGAAAACACTAAATTATGTATATTATGAATGTGCTCATCATTGTGAGTGGAATCTACTTCAGGTTCACATGAGAGAACTTGATTAGCTTCTCAATTGTCATGTGTAAACAATATTAATGTCATTATTTAATTCATTTCTTTTTTTTTAATCCACCAGTAAATCGATTGCAAGGTTGTCAAAATAACTTCACTTTAATGCATGTTAAATTACACTAATATTTAATCCTACTTTTGAATGAAATTTTGACACAATCTAAAGTTTTAATACCAACTTAACATAGATGATTTAGAATTAGATTTTTTGTGCAACTATAATAGTGTGATGTATGTAAATCATGCAAGAGAACTTATGATTAGATACAAACCACTAAATAAGCCAACTTTATTTTACAGCACCATCAATATTGCAACTGAATATCAAGACAAACATTTGACCAATATAACAGCAAAAAAAGTGTCAAATCACAAACCAAACCAGACTCTCACCGCCACTCCACCCACCATTACACCCAACCAAACCTACCACATTTTAAAACATTGTATTCATTTATTTAGGCATCATGACTTATGTTCCCTACACTATCGAGTTCTAGTCCACTAAACACAAAGACACGGTTCATTCTTGACATGTACCCTTCGGTCTTTCACACAAAGACTGGAATTAAAGGATTCATGATCATTCAAACAATAGATGATCACCAACTTGGCTGTACATACTATTTAGGGGCTTTTATCTAAAATTAACAAGTGATTGCATGACTTCATTGCATGGATGAAGATTGTTCTAATCGTTTGAACCATTTTCTTATTCCATCCCATGCCATTTTACTAGCTAGAGTTTTGTCTTGGTATAGCATTATGACCTATAGCTTCAATGCTACGCTCATGTCACCTCTAGAAATAGGTAGTATTGACTTTCGAAACACGTTAAGTAATATTTTCTCCATGAGGAACAACTACATTACTCAGAAATGATTCATTTGCAAAATTTTAATACTATAATTTATGTTTTAGCTAATTAAAATTTGGAAGGTAAATAGGAAATTTTATTTTTATCGTCGTATTAGTAAATCTGAAGTTAGAGAAGCTTTAAAGAAAATGAAATGTGGAAAAACGAGGACGATAATATTTAATAGAAGTGTGGAAATATGTTTAGAGATCAGGAATTTCTTGGCTTATAAATAATTTTGTTATTTAAAGACTAAAAAGGAGATGGAGTGGAGAAAGAGTTTGTTGGTTCATATTTAGAATAAGGTGATGCACAAGTGTGCAAATTATAGAGAATTAAGTTAATGTGTCATACATTAAAATTATGGGAAGAGTAGCATAGGTTACGATGTGATAAAGTTTCTCAATCAGTTTGGTTTCATGCAGTAGATCTACTATGGATGTTATACATTTATTAAGAGGTTTGATGGAAGTATAGAGAAAGTAAGGAGGATCTACATATGATATTTATTGATTTAGAAAGCTTATGATAAGTTTTAAGAGATGTTCTTTAGAGTTCTAGAAATAAATGAGTTAATATTGGTTATATTCAATTCATTAAGGATATGTATACTAGAGTACTTGTGTCCAAACACAAGGAGGATTGACAAAATATTTTCTATTTCAATTGGATTACATCAAGGATCAACTTTAAGCCCTTATCTTTTTTACTTTAGTTATGGATGTTTAGGCATTTACGAAGATGTACCTTGGTGTATGCTTTTCTTGATGACATTTTCTTGTTGATAAGACTAGAGGAGTCCAAGAAAAACTTGAATTATGGAGGTCAACTTTAGAGTCTAAAGGTTTTCGTTTAAGTAGATATAAAACTGAATATATGGAGTGTAATTTTAGTTGTAGAAGTTCTAGTGGTAGTGGTGACATTAGCTAACAAGTCATTAATAAGAGTGAGTGATTGATATTTAGGCTCTATTGTTCAAAATGATGGTGAAATAGATGGAGATGTTATTAGTAGAATTCAAGTTGGATGGTGCGAAGTGGAGGAATGCATCTATTGTGTGTGATAGAAAAGTTTCACTTAAAGAGGAAAAATTTTATAAGATGGTGGTAAGACCCCAATGACTTATGGTGCAAAATGTTGGCCAATAAAAGAAGCAAGAACTAAGTTAAGTGTTATAGAGATGAGGATGCTTAGGTGGATGAGTGGTTTACTCTTAGAGATAAAATGCGAAATGAGTCCAGTTGGCGGTAAGATTAGAGAGTCCTTTTGATGGTTTGGCCACATAAAGCGTCGATAGATCTAACGGTTAGGAGAATAGATGGATTAGATTTGCCTTATGTTAAGAAAGGTAGAGGTAGACCTAAAAAGACTTGATTAAGATGTATAAAAAATGACCTTAGTATACTTGAATTAAATGAGAATTTGACACATAATGGGACACAATGGAGACAAAGGATTCATGTAGCCGACCCCACTTAGTGGGATAAAGGCTTGTTGTTGTTGTTGTAATTAAAATTTGGAAGGTAAACTAGCTAAGCTAATATATTATGTTGTTGATAGAGTTGTTTGACAAGAATAGAAAACACCAGATAATAACTAAACTTGGTATGAAATATTAACATGTATTTCGTAATGCAACTCACCTTGGTATTTCGCAAACTCCTCCCCATCATAGAATATCTTAAAAGTAGGATATGAGTGAATATCCACTTTGGTACATACTGCTTTGTTCAGACTGCAATCTACCTCTCCAATCTCTATTTCATCTTCAGCTTCCACAGCCTTTCCCAAATCTTCCCAAAGTGTTCCTAATTTCTTACTGTAATACTCATATTTTGCAAAACAAAATAATCAGATAGGAGATAAAATGAATCAGGTACTTTAAGATAATTGTGTCCAACAGTATGAATCTTCAGTTTTTTTCAATTTTCAACATAAAATTCTTTTACCACTAGATGAAATGCTTCTAATATAATTAATAAATAAGAAAGTCAAAATCCATTTAAATTTACCAATATTTACACCATGGAACACAAAACTTCACAAACCACACGGTATCTTTCTCCTTAACCTGCACAGTGAAAAAGTCGGGATGGTAAGTAATTAAAAATCATAACAAACAATTAGAAAACAACAAAAACAGTTGAGTTCACTTAGCTGGGAAATTATGAATCCTTGAACATTACTTAGCAAAAAGGATTATTGTAGGTAGAATTCCCAATGAAAATCAGTTATACAGTTGCAATATGACACTAACCCTTGCAAAAAACTTATCAACGTAGATGCCAAAATTATTTGAATATTGCAACTTGAAGGCCAAAATCAAAAGGAACTGTTACCAATTTCAAATTGGGAGAACAACTCAATAATTATATGCTCAACACTCTTGTCTAAGTGAAAGTAAAACCCCAGTAACATTTTTGTTTGGGAGTGCAGTAGTTTAAGGTCAAGGAATATTGTCGTAATATCTACATAGCAATCAAACTTGAACAGCTGAAACCAAGCAGACCATCCAAACAAGGGATGCACAAACAATTAATTGGAAATCCAAAGTCTCAGAAAATTTTATACGCGATTGAGTGAAAAAAAAAAAAAAAAAAGGAGGTAATGTGGCAATATGACTGTATAAGTGCAATGAAGTCAAATAAATAGCATAATTCATAGATACGACATGCAAATTATATAGCATAATAAGTGAATGAATAAGCCACTCACATAAACACAAAAAAAGGCTACGCAAAATGAACTAAAACGCAAGAGAACCAACTAAAAGTAATAATGTTCGCCAATTTCTAAAATGGAATACAACACATGTTTCTAAGCAGGCATAATTCAATAAGTTTGTACGGTAAATCTATGCTGGCAAGCATGTTGGAGAAAATCAGTAAGCAAAATGAGGACAAGCTCTATGAGATTGTCTCATCAACATCCATGATCGTATGAAGAATATTTCACTGTAGTTCAAAAGATATACAGGTTTCTCTTTCAGACCATCCTCAAGATTCAGAAAACACTAAGAAAAAATTAAACCGAAATATGCCAAATCATCTTACTCTCCAGCAAGGGAAAAGAGGAAGATGACTGAAAAAAGGTTGGCCACAACAAAGTTCTTTAGAAGAAGGAAAACAATGTCGAGAAGCAATGCTTGCAGTTCACAGTAGGTTGAGGGCTAGACAAAGGAAAAGTCGATTGTAACAAGGCAGCTACATTAAGGTATCATTGAAATTAATTAGTAATCAATATGACAGCTCTACAAGGATTCCTATCACCTTTCTAGTTTCTCTAGCCTTGCATTATGGACTTATGCAATAATGTTGAGAGGTTAGCTTCAGATCATCAATAGTAGACACTTAGTTCCCGGATGCTATTAACTACCATACAAAGTTTGGATTAGTAAAGAGGTAAACATTTCTTAAAGTTTTCTCTTGGGTGTCTTTCTTATGAGCAAGTGGATTCAATTAGGTCTTAAAGTCCATAAAAATGTTATTTCATGCTTCATATTCACATTATGGGATAATCAAAATCATAAAGCATCAATAATATTAATATTATTAATGAAGCAATTGTGTGCACATCCAGAATGTACAATGTCATGGAATATGCCAACATGAGAGAAAGGATAGCTGGAGGAGATTTCTAAAGATGTTGTGTAAGAAGGATACTAACAAGCTTGTGAATGTCTTAAGACAGTCATTGATCTGTGATATAATTCAGATGATCTCAAAGAATGGCTAATGCTACTCATAGGTATTTTCATTCCTTGGATTATTTTATTACTATCTGATTTTTTTAAAGAGGACCAAATCAATGTAAACTAAAGGCATTATAAAGTGGAACTTGACCATGACATTTGCTTAACTACTAAACGATAAAGAGCATTGCAAAATAAATGAATTTTCAAAATTAAGACAAAGAATAGTAAAAATAAAAGGCATAAAGAAAGGCTGATGGCAAAGAAAAATAAAGGTATCATTTTTAATTAGATTTCTTTCTCCTATTGTCGATTTGACTACTATAATAAGCATAATAAGCATAATAGTTAGAGAAAGGTTGTATCTTGAGCAGATAAATGTCCAGAAAATATTTCTTAATTGTGATTTGGAGGATACAATACAGTGCAACTTATGGCTTTGAATGCCCCCAAAGAAGGCCTTATGTGCAAACTAAATAAAAGGCTACAAAGCTCAAAATAAGACCATCACTGATGGTATAAATAAATATGATGGATTTTTGTTGTACTATAGAGCTGCTAAGAATTGCATCATCCTATTTTACATGTGAATAACATGTTGATTGCAGAGGCACATATTAATGAGATCAATAAGTTAATTGAATAATTCTTAAAAATTTTCAACATGCAAGAGTAGGGAGAAGCAAAGGAAATCACACAATGAGAAATGTTTGTGTCTCAACCAACTATATTCAACAAGTGTTATCAACAAATATTAAAGGCATGATAATTGATTAACTTATGTAGTGGAAGAATGGAACATGCACGTGTTAAAATTCAAGGAAGACACATTAGGAAGAGGTGACCTAAATTTTATGCAACTTAAAAAAGTGCTATAAGTAATTCATCTCAAATTAGCAATGAAAACTTCAAGTTACAGGCTTTGCAGATGTTGATTCGAGAAGTGACTTTATAATCAAAGGAGCGTAAAAGGTAGTATTTATATATTGGGTGGCTAAGTGATCGATTGTGCATCGCATTTATAAAATAAAGTGGACCAATAAAGTAAGACTGTTTCAATTATTGAATCTAACAAATATATGATTTCACTAAAGAACTTAAGAAAGTAAAAAAAAGAACATGATAATATTATCTTTTTTTTGTAATATATATATATATATATATATATATATATATATATATATATATATATATATATCCAAAATTGCACATTTCACTCCAAAAACACATATTCAACTTAAATATCATTTTAATTATGGTTCATTGAAGAGGGCATCCTATAATGGAAGAAAATTAAAGCAATAGAAAATTTAGTCAATAAACTTACAAAAACAAACACTGCAAAGAAACTAAAGCTTTATAATGCCTTAACTAACTTCTAAGAATAATAGGGTAGAGGTGTCATACACATTAAGAAATCCCATTGAGGTAGCCAAGTGCGCCTTATGGAGGTGTATAGCTTATATAAAACATAGCTATCTTTTTGTTATTTTCTCTCTAATATTTTTTGAATTTAAGGTATTATGCTTGAGATAAGATTGTGATTTTTTTTTAATTGAAATATCATGGAATATCTTATTTGTGCAATTATGGTGCTGGGTGAGACAATCTCACCAAACTACGTAATTTATTGAGTCATTGCATGGAGTTTTTTGTGATGCAATATTTTTTTATACTCATTGTCTCCAACTTGTTCCTTGAAAACAAAATTGAAAATGTAAAGATGCATGAAAGAGGAAAATTAAGAGCCTATGACCAATATTTTGTTTTTGAGTGGAGATAAGCAAATGGCAAATATTACAATTACAGCATGAGCAAGAAATAAAATAAAAAGACTTGCCACATCAATCAAATAAGTATTGAACATAAGAACATAGGTATGTAGGGAGAAGCAAGCAGTGAGAAAGAATTGGAACTAAAATAAAACTTTAGAAAGCAATTCTTACATAAAAATGTCCAAACATGTGTAAAGCTCTATTTATGACATGCTAAGCTGTATGGGTTGAATGCTAGGAGCTCAAAAGATGCATAGATAACCAAAAAATCACCATGCACCAAAGCAAGATGATGGCATTGGTTGTAGAATGGACAAAAAATCGGAAGTCCTAATACTCCCTATTTAAAAAAAAGAAAAAAAACATCACCCATGAATAGTGAAAGGCATGTCTTAAAATTAAACTAAAGAATAAAGGGAAGAGAATGTAAAATGCTACCCAAGTTATCTACCATAAATTTTAATACTAGGACTCTAGGAGGAGATATTGTTTAGTGGAGGATCAGCATAAGGGTTACTCTTTTAGAAAAAAATTAGTTCAAAATTTTAATTGCATTTTATAAGATAATGTAATTATTGTTGGCTTTGACTAAAATCTTCTTAGGAATCGTGATTTTGACCTTTCGAGGTTATTTGCTTGTTCAATTGCCATCAATAAGAGTGTCAATTCGGGTCGACTAATCGAGATCAGGTCACAAATCCGTCCCGTTTATTAAATGGGTTAAAACCGTCAACCAAAACACAACTCTCCTTCAATCTGATGGGCCTGAATACATGACCCATCGATCTATTTATGCATGCATTCTCGGTCAAAATCGAGTTAAATTCAAGTTTATGGGTAAAATTTGGTTCAATTTTAGATCCACAAATCAAATTTGACTTAAATTCAAGTTGGTGAGTTCAAATTGGGTAAATTACGGGTTAACGGGTCAACCTGAACCCGTCCTGAAATTTAAATAAATCAATTTCTTGAACTCGAACCCAACTTAAAAATTAATCGGGACAAACCAAACAAGAATTTTTCAAGTCGGGTTGTCATGTTGAGCCAATTTTTGATACCCCTAGCTATTGGTAGCAGGAAACATTGATTAGATCACGCATGTGGGTACACATAGGTTGGCAACAACCATTCGATTCATGACAATTACTTAACAAAAGATGAGTTTCATACAAAAATTCAAGACTTTAACACATTGCAAATAACACTTAAAATCCTTAATGCTCTCTAAAGTGTACTTTTAGTTGAAGCCAGTCAATGTAAAGCTAAAATGACCTAAACCCTGGAACGTGCTCAGGTAGGTTAGCTTCAAGATAAATCACAACCGAACATTTTGAATTGCATGGCCATGTTTGTTCGGACTAAATTAAGATGCAAAAAAGACTAAAGCAATGGCCTTTCCCTTCAATGCACATATTCACAAAAAAGGCTTCCCTTGCATAGAAATTGTGTGAAGGTCTTCCAGTGAATTCAATGATCACATGATGAAAAACTATGAAACCAAATTATTTCAATGCACAAATCCCTTACAGAATTCACACCGTGATCGTGCACGACTTGTAAAAATCTTTGTGACAACTTTAAATAACAGCAATATTGCTCCTTGAAGTTTGGAATGATATCCACAAGTGTGTGGACTTTAAAGACTGTCACGCAATGGCAAACTATAAAATAATACGGGCTTTTACGTATACTATCATCCTATTCTTACATATTTACAAATTAACCACCTTCAACATCAAAATTTCAAATTGACATTAAAATATTGAAATTCATAACAAAAGCACAATCCATATTTTTCATTTTTATAAAATTCCTAAAGATTTGATCGTGAAATGTGAAAATACATGAGTCTCATAGTTCAAAAAAAAATAAGAAGGTTGTTAAATTGTATATGCATATGTTTTAGGTAATTGATTTGTTAATGTCCCAAAATAATAACAATAATGTTTAACAACAACAATTAAGAGCCTAACAGTAATACTCAATAAACTCCTTTCCTTGGAAGAAAAAAAAAACACTGCTACCATCACCAAATTCCGTACCGGATGAAACATGATCTGTCTTCCGTCAAAAAAAATAAAATCAATTCACGCAATCCGCTCGCCAGACAGCAAAAATTCTCAACTTACCAGGACTTGATCAAATGGACGGAAAAGATCAAAAAGTAATTCGATGCCGAAAGAATATCGATCACTAATTACTCCTGGGTAGGCCAAAAGAAACAACGAGAAGAGGCTGGAAAGATCCCATGGGCGGATCAGAGACGCGATAGATACCTTGTCTGCGAATGTATCGGCGTTAAGAGTGACTACTTCTGCACTCGAACTAAGAAAAGCGATCGGAAAAAGGACGACGAAGAGAAAGACGTAGCCGGAGCGGCGGAGATCCGGTTCCATGGCGCCGCCACCTCGGAGTCGCGACCGCGGAACTCGAACAAGTGACACGGCTGATGTAAATTTTCATGGACCGCGCATGCTTCTAAACCAGAATTCGAAGCCCACGGAAGAAACTGGGCTGCGGAAGCTGTAAAATTTCATTACGTCTGTTAGGTTTCCAAGCTTCAAATTCAATTAGTAGAAGGGCCTCCTTAGTGCTCGTCTTAAGGAAAAATTTGATTAAAAATTTTGTTGAAATATATAAACTTAAATTTTATTTTGAAGTTAAATTTCAAATTATTTTTTTATTTATGATAATTTCATCTATAGTCAAAATAAGTTAAATAAGTCAATAAAATATCATGCCAAAAAGTGGCCCGTAGAGATTCTAATAAAGCAATATATGATACAAAAAATTTAGCTTTTAATGATTTATATAATAGATTAGATACCAAATAAAGTAAAAGATATATGTATAAGTTAGCCAACCAAAGAGATAGGAGAAGTAAAGACATAGTTCAAATGAGGTATATTAAGGATGAAAATAATAAAATATTTTTTTTAGAAATGGCTATTGAAAATAGGTGGATGATGTATTTTGATAAACTATTCAATGAATGATCTGAAAGTACGATTGATTTTAGTAACCTTAATAACCTAAACAAAAATAGAGAATTTTATTTTTATCGTCGTATTAGAAAATCTAAAGATAGTGAACCTTTAAATAAAATGAAATATGAAAAAACAGTAGGACTGGATAATATTCCAATAAAAGTGTGGAAATGTTTAGGAGATCGAGGAATTTCTTGGCTTACAAATCTTTTTAATGTTATTTTAAAGACTAAAAAGATGTTAGATGAGTGGAGAAAGAGTTTGTTGGTTCCTATATTTAAGAATAAAGGTGATGCACAAGAGTGTGCGATTATAGAGAATTAAGTTAATATGTCATATACGTTAAAATTATGGGAGATAGTAATTGAGCATAGGTTACGATGTGATACAGTTTCTGTCAGTTTGGTTTCATGTCGTAGATCTACTATGAATGTTATACATTTGTTAAGGGGTTTGATGGAGAAGCATAGAGAAAGTAAGGAGGATCTATATGATATTTATTGATTTAGAAAGCTTATGATAAAGTTTCAAGAGATGTTCTTTGGAGAGTTCTATAAAGGAGTTAATATTGGTTATATTCAAGTCATTAAGGATATGTATACTAGAGTTATCGGTGTCCAAACACAAGGAGGATTGACAAAATATTTTCCTATTTGGTTGGATTACATCAAGGATCGCTTAACCCCTTATCTTTTACTTTAGTTATGGATGTTCTTACTAGGCATTTACAAGAAGATGTATCTTTGTGTATGTTTTTTTCGATGACATTCTTTCTTGATAAGACTAGAGAGAGTCGAAACTTGAATTATGGAGGTCAACTCTATAGTCTAAAGGTTTTCGTTTAAGTGGATCTAAAACTGAATATATGGAGTGTAATATTAGTTGTAGAAGTTCTAGTGGTAGTGTTGTGACATTGGGTGAACATGTCATTAATAAGAGTGAGTGTTTCAGATATTTAGGCTCTATTGTTCAAAATGATGGTGAAATAGATGGAGATATTATTAGTAGAATTCAAGTTGGATGGTTGAAGTGGAGGAATGCATCTGACCTATTATGTGATAGAAAAGTTTCACTTAAACTTAAGGAAAAATTTTATAAGATGGTGATAAGACCTGTAATGACTTGTGGTGCAAAATGTTGGCCAATAAAAGAGAAGCATAAGACTAAGTTAAGTGTTACAGAGATGAGGATGCTTAGGTGGATGAGTGGTTTTACTCTTAGAGATAGAATGCAAAATTAGCATATTTAGGAAAAAGTTGGAGTAGCTCTAGTGGTAGATAAGATTAGGGAGAGTCGCCTTAAATGGTTTGGCCACATAAAACATCTAGTCCAGGAATTAGGATAGTAGATGTATTAGATTTGCCTTATATTAAGAAAGGTAGAGGTAGACCTAAAAAGACTTGGTTAAGATGTATAAAAAATGATCTTAGTATACCTTATTTAAATGAGAATTTGACACATAATAGTACACAATGGAGTCGAAGGATTCATGTATCCGACCCCACCTAGTGGGATTAAGGCTTCTTGTTGTTGTTGTTGTTGTTGTGTATTGTAAATACATATTAATATTAAATAAATCTTACTTGTATTTTAGAAGATTTTATGCTAAAATTTATGATTATGTATGCAATGAAAGGACAAATGAATTTCAAATTCGACAATAATCAAAATATTTAAATATTATGATCATATGTATCATTATTTGATCAAGCACAATTTTTTAGATTCAAGAATATATCTCAAGAGGCATTTAAATCAACTCAAGAGATCTTATTGTCTATAAATTTCTTGTAATATAAGTATCACTCATGTTAAAAAATACTTTGATAATTATTTCACTAACCATTGAACTATAATTTTAGCACATTTATGATCATTTTAACGCAAAAACATTAATTCAATGAGACAATAATTTCTAAATTTAAGCAAAATTTATACCACTAACAACCCAACCCATGCAAAACTTGATCAAATTATAAATTTTTGGACCAATTTGAGAGGATAACCACTCTCCTCTCTCTCTTAAGTTACTTATATAGATCTCTCGTGTCACACAACCTATTGGTTGTGGCTTGTGATACTCACCTAGCCAATTAGTATATGGGTCAACCATGGCTACCCTTTGATTCCTCTCCTTGAGTGTAAAAAGAAATTACCTTTAGATCGTGATAAGGTGCTTTGAATTATGTATGGTTTCCTAGATAAAATTAAAAGATTAAAACTTCTTAAACTATTATAACTTTCATGAGCCATGAAGTGAGCGGCCATTATGTGGGACCAGATGCTCTAAAGTTGAGTTGCAATCTCATTTTTTAAGTGCTCACAACTCAAGTTGAAAGCTTTAAAATTATTACAACTCTTTTTGGCTTCTATTTTGCAAATTATATGTGACATCGGATTTCTCTCAACAATAAAAGTGATTTCATGACTAGCTTGCACTAAATTATCATCATATTTCAACAATAATAAATATAGCATATACTCAAGTTTTATTGTGAATGATATGGTCATTAAATATATCACATGTTAGCTCAACTACACCCATTATGTCAATAACTTATAAAGTATATTCACATATCATAATGATTGTCATTAATATCAAGTATCATGCCACCATTATTAGTTGTCTTTGATGAACCTAGCCCAAAGGAACAATCTAATTGTAGGATTTTTTTGATCTATTTCTAAAATGAGGCTTGAACAATTTGAATTATTTAAATTACGATAATGCTTTCATGAATTTTTTTTAATATGAAAAATCTCTCTTCCATGGATCTATAAATATAACAAAGTCTTATATATTGTAGGCATATTTATGGAAAAAAATATGTTTGTATTATAATCTCATAATTCTAACCCCCATTCAAAACCTTCATTCAAGGGACTCGAATATTGCATCAATTTGTATATATTCTCTTTAACTCACTCCATTGCTCGACATTCTCTAGTTGTAGGACAAAGAATATGCCAATTATGTTCTCCCACGTAATGATTAGTAATGGTTATCAACTGTCATTTATAAATGCTAATGATGTATGCATTATTGATCGCTCTTCGATGTCAGCATCAACACTAGGCAACCATCATTGCTCATCATTTGACACCCACTATTGATTAACCTATGTGTATGTTTCTCTTTATTTGTTATTACTCTTTATTGATTAGTATGTTAGCTCCACATATTTTGGTTGTAAGCACCCGCATGCTTCTATTGACTATTGACTAGTACAATCAAAACATCTACATTATAATCTCACATCATTCAACCAAAAGATCATTGTAGTCATTGATTCATCTTGGTGGAATTATTTTTTACCCATTTACCCTTATATATATTTTTATCTTATCAAGAAAATTTCTTGTAATTTTTGTGTGTTTTATATGTGTGTAAAATTTCTCTTTATATGTGGTGGGGAAATATTCATGCAATATAATAATAAACTTTATTCTCAACCATCTCTAAATTTGAAGATATGACAAATTAAGTTCATTATATTCTCTGATTGATAATAAGTAGCATCTTTAAAAAAAAAGGTAAGAATACCACTCATAATAATAAAGAGACTCTAGATAATCTCACCCATGGATTAACCCTTACTTCAAGGTCAAGCTTCCACCTTTCAACCTCCCATTAAAAGAAATTCCAATTACGAATGTGTCATTTATACATTCATACAAGACCATATAATTATATATTTGAAATCTAAGTTGGGATCCTTTATTTTTTTGAATGAATCTTACTAGTTGGGGATTAATGTTAGTTTAATGTTAGATTTAGCCTCGCGTGATTGTAATAAACATTGAATGATGTAATTATAATATGCTATCAGTTTACGACTTTGCATCCATCTTTCCAACTCAATGATGTTCTTAGTGATTCAACCAAATCCACTCACCTAATTCATTGGAATAATAACCAGGTGACTTTGATGTCAAATATATCTACTCTTACATTTTATAAGATATTTCTCTTAAGATGTCGTTGTAGATGAATCAAAAACATTGTTAAGGAGTTTAATATAGCAGACAAATTTCAATATTTCTCCTTGCCGAAACTTATAATGATCTCACAGGAATCATCAAAGATTCCTCGTACCTCTCTAAAATCTATCAAAGTGGTGGAGCATCCTACAAAAGAAGTACAAACACTTTCAAAAGTTATTTTCTAAAGCCCATCAAATTTTAAGAATTAATATCTAACTACTATGAGGGATCTTAGAGGACTCTACCCTAATTCATTATACTCTTTTATACATCATGAATGAGAGATACAATCTAATTTTGTGTTGATCTCAACCATAACATTGAGGTACAAATTATGCTCGATTAAACTATTAATGCTTTCAACAAATTGTTCAAGAAACCCAATATTAAAAAAGAAAAACTCAATAAAAGACTAGCCAACATTATCAATGAAGAAAAGTGAGATCAAGTAATTTACCATGGCCTCTCTCGCTCCACCCACATCTGTGGTCCCAATGATATCACCGATCTCTGATATGTACCCATTGAAAACATTTGTACAAAATATCCACATAGAGATCCTATCGAACACTTAAAAGTCCTAGAGTCACTAAAAAACTTAAATATAGAGACTAGTGTCTATGCCATTACCCATGATAAGATCAAGTTCAATTAATAAGTCATTGTATAAATCCATTGTAGACAAAGTTAGCATCCATTGGTGTGGGAGGTGGCCTAAAGGTCAAAAGCCGATATTAATCTTCTCGATAGTTTGAGAATAGTTGATAAATTATAAATTTTGAAGTATACTTGGCAACTTAATTAGATTAGTTTGAGACATTTATCTTATCTTAGTCTTATATAAGCAATCCTAAGTAGGTTAATACTAAGAATGAGGGGAGAGAGACGAGTACGATACCTCACAGACATTTAGAGGTAAATCGAGGCATTGGCTAGCTTTTTATTTTATTTTCTACCCCTAATTCTCTCCAAATGCTCTTTTTAATTTTTATTTTAATGATCTATGTGTGTGGCTAATACTTCTTTTTTAGCATTCTTTTCAATAAGAGTGATAAAACACCTTAGGTTGTGAAACTTTGCCTTAAACTATGAACATTAAGCAACAAGTGGGTTCAAATTAGTCCATTAGTAAAGCTATAATATTTTCTTAATAAGGGCACACAAATTAAATTATATTACATATGTACAAGGAATAATTTTAATATTTATTATTAAAAATATCAAATGACAAGGCATACACATGCACACATGTATTACATATACATACATGTTAAAAAATCAAGGGAACATGTACCCCCATATACACCTTAAATTAAACCTTAAATTAGCTTAAGAGGGCAATGCAAGGCATTTTGGAGGCTTAAATTTGAAGTTAAAAGAATTAATAATTTAAATTTTTTAAGTTTGTCAAATCTTTATGTTCATTAAGATGGATTTGTAGCAGAAAAGTAACAATCTTAGATATATTTATAAGCTGAATAACTTGAGTGGGTTGATGTGGCTATATTAGGGCTTAGGTAAGTGAGATTTCATTACCTTACATTACGTCATAAGATTTAACTAAAAAATATTCGATTGACAATATTAATATTTTAAAATTGACACCAAAGTTAATGTTAAATCTTTTGAAGTTTTGAGGCCCATATATCATATATGAGATCAAAGCTACATAGGATTTGAATTGGGTGGACCTATATATCATTAGGATATGTTGGACTTGGCTTAGCCAATTGGAGTTTAGATTATATATCATTAGGCAAGTTAACCAATTATAAAAGCTTCACCAATTAGAGTTTGGATTAGCCAATGATAATTTAAGTAAATTTAATAAGCCTAATGCGACCCATATTAATATACGAGCTTAAAACATATTGAGCTAACTCATATAAGCTGGTAACAAATTATATTAGTACTTTGTGTGTGCGTGTGTGTTATTGTTGATCAAGAGCTGACGATAAGTGCTAGGTTAACCAATGTGTGATTAATTTGAATATATACATGCTTGTAGCATAACAATTTATTAATCAAATTAAATTGACACACAAGGTTACTACGCCCTTCATATAATGGGAATTTTTGAAAATGTGACACAACGACTATATAAAAATAATTGATGTCTAACGCCCCAAAAAGTATACATTGACATTACTTCATATAATGGGATCTCTATTTCTTACAGTACCCATCCAATAGATAGATCTCTCTAATAAAATTAATAAAAGAATCTCCAATGACAAAAGCATAGTCATAAGGGCCATATTTTAGGATAAATAAAGTAAAAGAGCATTTACAGAGTTCATATTATCAATAACCATGTATATAACTTCAAAAGGATTAATCCCATTGAAAACTAAAATAAAGTTCTCATAGATGTTTTAAAGCAAGATAAAATTAGTAGCAAGAAAAAAAAAGAGTCTAAGATGATAGGAAGAATCAAGTGCTTCAAATTAGATTAATTTCTTAACCTTATATTGTCAAAAAGTATCACGATCGACTGTCCATCTAATTTATTGAATTGTTCTAATTATTTTGACGGCCTTATTCAGTGTGATGATTTATTACTCTTCTTTAGGTCATTTGTCATACTGATGTTGAATCAAAATTTTATTTTAAAGATATTATTTTATCAACTACTTCAACATTGCCTTCAATATCAAGTAGTTCTCATTGCATGGCTATTAAAATTATGATAAGAGAAAAGTTTGAACTTATTTGTTCTTTAGCCATTCTTTTCATTGAAGTTGGCCATGGTAACCAATGCTTCAACTAAAGATCAAACGAGGAATTGTAATCGGGCTTCATGGAACTTATGTTAAGGTGAGATAAAAAAGAGGTAGCATGAGTTTGACTAGTTATTTTCAATAATATCTTACTGGTGGGAGAAATCAATATTTTTTATTAGGTTTTCTTTATTGATATAAGTGTACTTGATTATCAAAGCTTTTCTCTAGATTTTTCCTATTTCTCAAGGGAGCTTTTATTTAGAGGATTTATCTTATAGATAAATTCTTCAATGCTATTGAACATGACAATTTTATAGAGTGATGCCTCCATAATGTTTAAATGTTTGTTTTTTGCACAAAAAATAACTTATTATGATGCAATTTTATAATAAAAAAATAATCATTATCATGTAACTATCATTATATTTGATATGACACTTAAAATACTATTATTCGAAGCACGAATCTTGATGCTAACAGCAAGTTGATCTGAAGTTGAAATTGGTCGAGATCAAGCATTTAAAATATCTTTGAAAACTCTAGGATGTTAGTTAAATCCTTAGATAACTCTCAAACATGAAATGCTTATAGTCCAATCGAGCGTCTCGACGAGTCGGATCTAACGAGCCCAAGATCTCATAATTTTGACTTCATTTGAGCATTCAAATACTTAAAATACATCAACTGACCAGAGGAATCATTTTGAGGCGTCTGATGAAGTGAAGTGGTTTAGATTTTGCATGTATTTACAGAGATGCCACTCCTCCAATCTATAAATAATTCCCCATTCCTCATATGAGGAGAGGCCAAGCAAGAGATAGGAGAGAGCTCTAAAATATGAAAATCCTTCAGGCATAATTGTTCCACCACTCGACGGTCGCCGACCACCCCCGTTGGTTACCAACCACCGCTCTCTGCCCGTCGCCGCCCGATCCTTGCCGTTGTCAATCTCGTTCGGTCGTCCGCCCATCTATGCGCCGCCATGTCGCATCGTCATTCGCCATCGTCGCTTATTGTCGCCGGACACCGCGCACCATTATTCTGCTTCACCGCCGATCTGGACAACCATCTTTCTTGCGGTCTATCATCGTGACGACCTTCATCGTCGATGGTTGTTCCCGTTCACCATTATCTTTACCACTAGCTGTTACAACGACGTGATTATATGACGTTGTCGATTTTGGAATTCTCATTGTCAGCCATTCTCATATACAATTTTGTAATCCCGTATCAGGAAAACTTGTACTCCAAAACAAATATATAGTGGAAGATTTTTACTGGGCTATGTCCCGTGGTTTTTCCCTATTTTCGAGTTTTTCCATGTAAAAATTCTGGAGTTTTCTTGTTCACTCTTTAAATACCTGTGTGTGTTGGATTTCAAAAAAGTAAATTTTATATCTGCGGTTTTCAGCATGCCATAATATTCAACAATCATAAATCTAATACGAATCATTAAATCATTAATTTTAAAAATACTTGTGTCCAGGTAATCCTAAAAATAAGTCGATGATTAGATTTTTGTAAAGGATATTCTGTCTCGAGATTAGGACCAAACATGATTAATTAAGAAAGTTGAGATAGCATAATTAATATTTTATAACATATCAGGGGCTGTTTGGTTCCGAGTAATTACCGTGTAATGTAATCCAAATATGCACAATTCTTCATTTTTTTAATTGTGATATGTAAATTAAAATTTCGGTATTTGTTTTCCTTTCCATTTTATGTAATTTTCAGCGACGCGAATTTTAATTGAGCGGGCGAGGAAAAAGGGTTTTTTTTTTCTTTTGGGAGGAGCAACGCCTGGGAAAACGATTGTTTTTTTTTTTAATTTGTTTTTTTTGAATTGAATGTAATGTTAATTTTAACTTTAATTAAAATAAATATTATTATAGCTTAATTAAGATTTAATAAATATAATTATGTTTATTCAAATTGATGATAAATAATTCACGATAAATCAAAAAAATTAAAATAATTATTAAATTTTAGTTTATTTAGTAAAAAAATAATTAATGAGTAAACTATTTATTAAAGAAAAATTATTTAATAAATAAATATTAAATCATAACTTGACGATTAATTTATTTAATAAAAATTCCTATTAATTAATTAATGTTTAATATAGTAATAAAATTATATATATATATATATATATATATTAAATTTGGGTCATTATATTAATATAAAATGATAATATTCAAATTTTATTTATTTATAACACTAATAATTAATATCTTAGAAAATTTATAAATTAATTACTAATAATTAAATATTCAAAATAAATTTTATTTGTATTTGATTTTATTTATTTTTAGTCAAGAAAAAATTTTATTTATAATTTATTTATATTTTATTTGATTATATTTATTTTTAATTAAATACTTTAATTAATTGAATAAATTCTATAATTAATTTACATATAATAAAGTATTCGTAATACAAATATTTAATTTATATTCAAACCAAATAAATAAAAAATATTTTTTTATTTATTCTTACACCAAATAACAATAAAGTGAGTATTGATTCAATTTGTGTTCATTTTTCTTTTCAAATTTAAATTCGTATCTGACAAACTTAATGACAATGTAATATACCAACAAATATCATAACACATAAATATGCCTAAAAATAAAACACAAATAATAGCAAATTGTTGGGTTATACTAAAAAGTCATAAGCAAAATTGAAATTATAAATGCTTTTAATAAACTATAATGGCTGTTGAGGCACCGTGCTTCAATAAAAGCTTCAATTAGATGCAATGGATAAGCAATCATTTCACAATTGAAAGAGCTCAACCAAGAGTGTACACGCCAGTCATTTCGGGTCAGCTGCAGTAACCTTAGCTCCTGCATGCTCCCCCTTCGATAAGTACAAAAAACCCTAACATTCTTTCTCTTCGAGAAGCTTTTTATCTGCTGCTTTTCTCCACGTTTTTCGTACAATTTTTATCGAAAATGGAAACCCACCCGGCGAATCGTTTACCGGAGGCAGACTCGCTTCCGGACGGCTTCGTCGAGAGCTCTTCGGAGGCGCCGCTGTCTGCTAACTCGCAGGAGTCTCCGCGCGAACGAACAGGCAGGCTGGGAGATGGATCGCCGGTCTTTCGGACGGTTGCGGGTGATCCGCGGAGCGATGGAGCGCCAGAAAGCGAGGAAAGGGTTGCTACCACCGATACACTCACTGATTCTTTTGCTGTGAAAGCAGCGGATGCCACTAGCTGTCAGGATTACAAAGAAGTGGATCTTATACAGGACACGGGGCCATGTTATGAAGACGAGAAGGAGCATTGTCAGAGTTCCGTGCAAGGCAAGGGTTTTTCCATAGGTCCACATTTCTGATATCTAAGCTTTTTCTATGGTTATAAGTTTGACATTGTTAGTGAAACAAACCTAATTTATGCGGATAGTGGCATGAGTTCCGTTCCTTGCATTATATAGCTGCTGTTTTTGGGATATTTGGGGCTGTGGAGGACCTGCAATGAGGGTATGTTTGGTTCAATGCTTTTTAGGTGACAACATTATTTAACTAAAAATGTTATTTAGATCATAGTGGTATCTTTCAGATGCAGCATGCTTGATTTAATGATATTGTATCTAAATAATGTAGTGCTTTTTAAGAGGATTGACAATGATTGCAATATTTTTTTCTGTCATTTATTTTAATCATTAAACCGTATATTTGATGTCCTCTAGATGTTTTAAAAATAGAACTCATATTATGTTTGGTTAACTAGTCTCTACAAATTCAGTCCCTGTAGATGAAAAAGGGGTTATTTATGAAATTTAATCTGTCTGGTTCATTATAATTTTACATAAAAGAATGTAATTTTATTTTGAACAATCAACGAAGATTATTCCCTTTCTTTTATTTATTTGTTTGTTGGCTGTAACTATTGAAAATATCTAGATAACTTCTAATGAACCACTATTTTAGATTACCTCAATCTTACCCACTATTGTTCTTCATATCACCTCATTGATAAAGGAAACATTAAACAAAAACCTTTAATTGTAAGTAAGAGAGCATAACATAGTGTTACATCAAAGAGAATATTAAACCAAACAATCCGCTTTAATGTTAATTATAAAATTATTTAAAATTGTCATCAATGCAAACAACTGATATCTCCTAATAAGATAACATCATTGTGGTGGAAAATTTAACATTCCCAAATGATCCTCTTATCTATTACTCTTTCCTTTCTGAAGTGGAAAGAAGATAAAATGAGAACACAGGAAATATAAATTGCCTTTTTGACGTCGCGATCATGAGATATGCTTATTAGTGATCGTATGACATTGAGGAGGGACTTATCTCGAAAGATAGAGATCACCACCCTATAATGAACTTAATCACCAAAATAAGGACTCCTAAGGATGTTGGGTCTTCGAGGTGTACTAGAGATTTTTCCTCTACTTTACATGTAAAAGTAAAACATAGTTTATTTTAAACCGGATTTGTTAAGTTCTCTATAGGGGCAAGCCCCCATAGTTAATTATATCCTAAGGAATGAAGATTATTTTGGAAAACTCTCGATTAAGGTAAATGATCGTTGTCTCTAAAAATTTCAATAGGGTGAGACTATCAATCGATTAGCTTATTTTTGAAGATCAAATGAGATTGATCAAAGATGGAGTTATTATTGAAGCCAAATAAAGATAAGTAGGGAGGCGCTTGATCTTGAAATCTCATCTATTATCTTATGATTGGGTTTATATTTTGAAATTGATTTAATTTGTTTGAGTTGAATTTTTCATTAGAAATTTAGAGCTTATGATTTCATAAGATTAAGGAAATGTCAGAGGTGAGGATTTATCTTATGACCCACAAAGGGGAGAAAAATCTCGAGCACTAAATTTATGGAGCTTTGGTGAGGGCTGAAAGTACAACCTAAATCTAAGGCGAAAATTGATATTTGGTTTGCCTTGAGAGGACAAACCACTCATTATTTGGACTTACAACCGGGGTGGTGCCATAATTCTTCCTACGATTTTAAATTCATGTAGTCATATCTTTATGTAAGATAATTTGACTATTATTTATTTAGATAAAGAAGACTAAGTCGTTAAACTTATTCTCAGAGATTAGATCGTGTAAATGTATCTTTAAATGATCTAAATCTGTCTGAGATTTTATTTTATTTTTATTTTTTGGACAATTATTTTAACTCGGTAATAGGATTATATGCTTAATGCATAAAAAGTAAGATTATTGGCCAAAATTAGCGAGAAGGAGAGGTGTGTTTTCTTATGGCTCTCCTGAGTTAACTTTCTCAAAGATGGAAGCCTCAATGAAGAGTAAAACGAGATGCATTTATGCATGATGTTATAAAAGAAGTATTCATTCAGTTAATTAGTTACTAATTCTTTTATCTTGATTTTTAGCCCAAGCTTTAGGTGAGGTTATGAGTTCTTTGTTTTAGTTTTGAATTGTTAAGTTTGATAGAAGATTTATTTTTCCAAGAGCTGTCATCCAGCCATAAATAAAGTAAGAATAAATTAGAAAAATGATGTCACTTAATACACAAACACAATCATCAATCAATTTATAAAGTAAACGCAAGAATAAGAGGCAATTATGGTACTACCCGACAAACCCAAAACAAACAAATTGGGTAGCCGAGCTCTACCCTTATACAACTCGGATTACAAATGAATTAAATACAGTTAAGCAATGAATTCATTGTTATGGGAGATCTTTAAACTTCATTTCTTCATTCTTTTTTAGTTCTTTCTTTGGACGGTTGGAAGGTGAATTTTTCATAGGCTTCACATGGTGTACATAAGATGAGATTCTTATCATGCTAATCTAATCTGTCTTCATTCCAAAATCCTAATTGCAAATTATATGAAAAGAAAAAATAAATCTAACTAACACTCAAAGCAGTAAACTAAAACAAACAAATCTTATCACGTGTATATTGACTTTCACATGGGTAACTAAATCCACCCGATCTATTGAATTATGCTTAGGGGTATAAACATCTGTACAGTCAAAGTATTTATATTTTATTTATTACAACGCCCCTTAAATATAATTCTCTGCAGAAGATAATGATTAGATTAAGATCGTCCTACCATTCAGTCTATGCACATGCATCATAACATCCAGACTAAAACATATATCACGCAAGATCAAACCATGACCCTAACCAAAAGTTTAAGTGGTGACAACTGTGTTTTTAGAGATTTTGTGATGCTTATTTTAAGTTAGAGTTTTCTAAGAGCGAAGAATGTTCAACTTAGATGAGGGTTTCATTTAAGTTGTTTAGAAATTTTGGGTTGATTTTATTTTATGTTTTTGATTAGGTTCAAGTGAATCTTACAATTAATTACTAAGTTATAACAAGAAGGAAAGAGAGAAGAAAATTCGTCTTTCCCTAACCTAAGTAATTTCTAAAGTGGATTCATGTCTTAGTTTTATTTAGTGAATGCCTTATCATGTGTTTTAAATAATCCTAAGTTTAGATAAACTCTAAATAAACTTATTCAAAAGAAAGACATGTTACGATTAAGTAAAATGAAGTAAATTCACAAAACACACATCACTTCACTTCTTTCCCAACATTTATAACATGCATATGAATAAATCTTAAACATATCTATACATATCAAATGAGAAATGTTTAACACACTTTATGATGAATGCTAAACAAGTTACTTAAGAAAATTTAAATGCTTATGATGCATGATTTTCATTAAGTAGAAAAAGGAGTTTCTTATCTAATTTTTGCATGTACATATGAATGTATGAAAGATAAAGAGTATGGCCATTATTAACACAAGGGATCTGAGGCAGCATTTCTTAAAGCTCTGACCCCGGGTTGTCAGACTAATATATCATCTTTTTTTAAATACAAATATCTGTACAAAAGAAATGAATGAAAAAGAAAGAATGCAAAAGTTTGTGTTAGTTGATTTATTTTTGTTTATGCAATTTATATGTGCAAGTATAGATATCCTTTTAAGTGATAGTGTAGGAATGAATGATGTGAAATTAGGCAAGTATTAAGTTTTTTTCAAATGAACCATACACCTTACCAAATCCTATTCAAAATCATACTAAAGGAGAAGAGAAGGAAGACCTAAACTAAGCACATCCTTATATTTTACTCACATGCAAACTAATAAGTAGATAAATAGCACACTTTCAATTTTGATAATTGATTCATATATTTTTGAAAATAATTTGGATTTAATAGTGATAATAGCCATCATATTTTTATTTTGGCCAAAACATTCAATTTGATATAAAGAAATATTTTTATTTTAAATTTGATTTTTGAAAAGTATGAATGTATGAGGTCATATGACATATATTTAGCATATTGGGAAAGAACTAAAGTAATGAAAGCAGGTAAACACATTCACTTTAATTAAATCCTAAAAATAATCTTATGAAATAAGAAAGTTTAAAGCAAATCAAAGTTTGTTTAATGTGATTTTTATTTGAGTTTGAGTTTGATTTAATTTGAAAAATATGAATTGAGTTCTTTCATTCACAACATTTACGTGTGTTTGATAATTTTGTTCAATTTTTAGAAGATTAGTTCATTTTATATTTTGATTAGGTTAAGGTATGAATTAAACATGTTAATTATCCATTACCTACATTATCTTAGTATAGTTAATCAAATAATTATGAGCTAATGAGATGACATAAAATCTCATAAGGAATTTAAATTTGTAATGCACCTAGGAAGAAAATGATTTAATATAATTTGGCTCATGATTAATAATTAATTAAGCTAAGGGGTTTAATGTAAGTAATTTCAAAACACCCATCACACATGTGTGTTGAATCTTGATTTTCTTAATTGAACTTAGGCTCTTGAACACCTAAGCATCTACCCAAAGTAGATTAATTAAGTTCTGAAAAATTTTAGAATTATAAGAAATTAATTAAGAGGGTAATTAGTGAATTAGCCTTTAATTAAGAGAAGATTAAAAAAAGGGGGTTTGAGGATAGCTTAGGGGAAATACCCCAAAATTATTCCCTAAACTTCCTGTTCACTGAAACAGACCTTAATCAACTTCAATAAAGGATTAAAACACTAATCAAACTCTTAATTATCTTTAATTACATAAAGGGGGTAATTAGGAAATGAATTAACAATTTCTCCAATTAAGTCTCCAATAAATTCCAAGAAAATTAGGGGAGGCATAAGTCATCCCCCAAAATATACTTGAAGAAGTTTGAGATTAATCAATGGATTAATTATGGAATAATTAGCAAATTAAGCTTTTCGATAAAATCCAAAATCGAGAAAAAACAATATTCAAAATTCATTAAAATCAATTTTAGAATATTCTAGATTGAATTATCTTTCAATGGCAATTTACCTCATATTTTTTTGATTTTTCTTTAGAGAAAGAATTTTAGAAGTTTAGAGGATTAATTAGAATTATTTAAAACTTAATTAATCTCTTAATCCAATCAGCGTGACACGCAAGGAGGCGACTCGGATGCGCTTTACATGCGTTACCCGCCGAGTGGTAACTTAAACATCTTGTGTCGTAGCGTGGTGGCGCGACGCCCGTAGTTGATCCTTTTGTGTTCACCGTTCGATCAAGGATCAAACGGCTAGGATTTAATCCGCGGTTCAGAGGGATAAAATCAGGATATAAAATAGGATTTAATCTCGGTCGTCCATACAAAACGCGCGGATGGACGACTAGAGATCTATCCTTGCCAAAGACTGTGATCCATGAAGACCGTCCATGTTCTAGGCCTTGATCCGAGCTCGATCAAGCTTGGATTGGGATGAAATTTTGCACACCATCTAACCCTAATGGCAAGCACATCTAACGGTTGAAATCTCATGCCATTAACATTTATTTCACAAAGGACCAACACACATGGAGTTTAATGATCGGAAAATGTTTAACATCGCCAGAGGTGATCATCGACGCTCGATTCCCTTGGAGGAGCTTCGTTTGGTTGAGTTGAAGCTTTGGTAAAAGTCTTAGCTCTTGAGGTTAAGTGGATAGCTCTATGGACCAATCCCTCCTTAGCTTCCTTGCGGTTTTGATTGAAGTAGATCTCCCCTTGCTTTGGAACTCGAGAGAGAGCTTGGGAAAGCTTGACTTGACTCTCTGGTGGAGTGTGCAAAGAGAATTTGGTTGAATTGGAGTGTAGTGGAAGTTGACAAATCCTTGGTGCTCCCCTGTTTTTGCTTAAGGGAAACCGAGAATAACAACTTCTTACTTTCTTTAGAGAGCTTAGGATCACTCAAGAATGGCTCCTAACACTCTCCCTTACTCAATCGAATTAGCCTCTGGAATTGAAGTGGATTAGGAGTATATCTCTCCCTCTTAGGAAATCGGACGGCCGAAGTTCCACTTGTCGTTTTGATCCAATTGACTTTAGGCAGTGAGTTGTTTGATCTGTTAGAGGTTTGCACATGGTCGGTTTGGGCTAGGGAGTGGAGTGGTAACTCCCCATGTGCTTCAAATTGAGTGGGAGCATGATTCCCATGTGGCCAATTTGAGCCATGTGCTCGGTTTTGGCTTTGGGTCAAGTTGGGCTGACCTAAACCTATTGGGTTGGGTGCACCACCCTTCATATGGTCTATTTGACCTATTAAGAAAGTATCAAGTAGGTGTGAAGAGGAATTGACCAAATTTTCCATTGATTTGACCAAAATTTGTTTTATGGCCTAGGGTAAAATGGTCATTTGACTGATTTTTGAATTTGAATATGTTGGGTATGTTGAGAAAATATGTTTGGCCAAATTTCATTGGATTTGGAGTTCATTTGATATGATTTGGCTCATGTTGACCCATTTAGGTCAAAATGGGTCAACTTGGGTCAAGTTCATATGACCATGTAAAATGTTTTGATGACTTTGATGGTTTGATTCAATTTGGTGTAGGTTTGAATTTGACTCATATGACTTCATTTAGGTTAAATGGGTCAAGTTGACCAACTTGACCTATTTGACCTATTTGAGCTAAGTCCTGGGTAGGTTTAAGTTCGGTTAGTTATATGAAGTGGATTGATATTTTTGTTTTCAATCAATTTTTGGTTAAATTTGAATTTGGCTTAACATGACCCTTTATGCAAGTTGGGTTCAATTAAATTTGAGTTAGTTAGTTGGAAACAAATTCAACAATGATTGATTGGAATGAACTTGGCATTGCAATTTGCTCAGTTTTGATAATTTTGACTTTTATAAAATTAGTGCTAATTAGGTTTAGGTTCTCAAATGTTGACTTGGTAAACAACTTGAATGAGTCGTCGATGATTTTCAATTTGGCTATGGTGGATTTTGGCTATGTTATGTTTCATTTTATAAATGTTGGGTTTGGCCTGATTGATTGATCATCGTGATGATTGTTGATCATGATAGAAGCGAAAGTTGATTCAATCCAATTTAGTTATATAATTTGACAAATAAATAATCTTTATCACTGGGTGAAGTGGCAAAGTCAATGAAAAAGTTTGGTAAATTTGAGTTTGATTGAACTTGATATATGGACTGATTGAAATATAAATTCATTTGCAAGTGATTTGAAGTCAAATGAGTTTTGATTCATTTGACAATTTCATATTCAAAGGAAAAACATGAATTAATTTTGGCTTGATTTTTGAATTGAGTTTTGGTTTAGTGATTGAAGTTTATGTTTATATTTGGATTCATGATTGTATGGTTGATTGAATCATGAATTTCAAATCAAGAGTTTGGCTTGATTTGAAATTGATTTGGCTAAGTTTAAAATTTTGACTTGAATGGCTTAGGTTGAATTTTGAGTAGATTTGAGTTTGATTTTTGGAATTTGTTTTAATTGTTTGAATTTATATTTCATTTATATATGTGAATATAAATGAGAATATAAATGAGTTATGACAAAATTTCATGAGTTTGAAGTGATTGATCATTATTTAGGCTAAGTCCATTAAGAGAAAATTTAAAAGACAGAAAATTTTGGAGTTTTGGATTTGATTTTTGAGTTTAGTTTGATTGATTTGAATTTATATTTCATTTATATACGTGAATATAAATGAGTTATGAGAAAATTTCAAGGATTTGAAATGATTTGATCATGACTAAGTCGATTTGATTTAATCATGATTTAAGCTAAGTCCTTAAGAGGGAATTTAAAGGACTTAGGAAATTTTGGAGTTTTGAATTTGAATTATGGGTTTTAATCATGGGTTTCAATCATGGATTTCAATCATGGGTTTCAATCATGGATTTTAATCATGTGATCTTGATCTGAGTTTTGAGAAAATCAAATAAGATTGATTTGGAGTTTGAGAAAATCAATTAGGATTGATTTGAAATTTGACTTGAAGGAAGGAAGGTGAGGAGTGGTTCAAGCTAAAAGGTAAGCAAATATTTCTAATACCTCTAAGGCATAACTTATTCCTGTGGCTAACCCTTATAAGTCTCTAGGGTTAGGTTGAGTGTTCACCTAATCACTAGATGTGTCTTAAGACTAGGGAACTCTTAGTGTCTAAGAAAATACCTATGTTTAAGATGAAGGGGTTGAGAGTTCATCTTAAAAATGAGGTCAACAATCATATAACAGAAGCCAAAATATACAACTAATATACTCATTGCATTTAAAATCTCAGGTATGTGGAGGGAGTGAACTATGTTAAGATCTTCAACAGCAAAGGCTAAAGCCTGGTTATTATTGAGCTAATTTAGAAATAATCTAATATGTTGTTGTTGAACATCACCACCAATCCATTACTTTTTGAGTTTTAAATATGTGCTGTTCTTACACACAGTTCAGGGTTTTTAATTTTATTATGTTTACAAATTCTCATATTTTAACATTTTGGCCATATGTACATTTGTAATTGAACATTTCGAGGGTAATATTTCTGACATTTATAGATAATATATACAGTAAACTGTTTTTTTCTTTACTTCTATGTAACAGTTGTTAATACTTGTTCCTGACATGCTTACTTCTTGATGCTAACTTCTGGTCATTTTTGAGTTAAACTAGAACTAATCTTCTATGTTTAATCTGAACACTACTAGCCCATCAATGTTTTTGTTGTTGTTGCACTGCTCTTTTGCCTATTTCAATGATTTTGAATCCTAACAAATTTGGTAATTCTTGTATTTTAGTTAGTGCCATGGTTCTATATACATCTCTAGATTGACATTTTAGGGTATGAAGTGTGATTTTTATAATATTTTGGGGATAATGTAGGGGTCATTTGCTTTACCAAGAGATAAGAGGTTTCCAATGATTAACTTCCCTAGAAGGAAAATTTTTAAAGGAGAAGCTCTTGTATTGCTAAAGGGTCATTGTTTAAATTCTCTTTGTCATTTTTATCCTAAGGAAGCTTTGGTATATGTGAGAAGCACATTTTTGGAAATTTTTTAGGGATTGAATTATAGAATCTAGGGTGAAAGTGTCACACCCCTTGTTGATCTTTTGACTACTCAAAAGGTGTAACAAAGGTGTGTACAACTCAACTAGTTGAATTTATCACACATACACTATGAATTTTACCCCTCATAACAAAGTGAATGATAAAGAAATTCAATTGAACTACTCAAAGAGGTCACACAATATAAACTTTTAACTCACTTAAATCTAATTCTAAACACCGATAAATTATGCGTAACCATTCCAATATTTTCTTTTATTTAACTACAATGCTTCTAATAAGAATCAAAGCTTGTTCACATAACTTAAAAAATTTCATCATTGTAGATATGGAAATACTTGCTTAGGTATTATCCTACATTAAAATTATACATCGAATACTGAGTAATTGATCAAAACTTGATCCTCACTCAAGCTCAACTTTGCCTTTTACTTTACCTGAGATAACACTTAACATGATATCAAATGAACTGAAAAGCTGAGCAAGATAAACAACTCTAATGTAGAATTTAGATATTAAAAAATAAACATCATGGATTAGGCTAATGCCTTGTAATTGCCTAACTAGAAATTGGTTTAATCTATTTTCTTTTTCACTTCATTTCTTATTTAAACTGAAAGAGAAGGCTTGCTTTTAGTTTTAAAATGTATCATCTATGCGGTGTTATGTTCATTGGCCATCATGTAAGGGCTCAACTTTGTTGCTTGCTTGTATAGGTATCATTATCATATTAATTGCTCATACAAGATAGAACAATAATGTGTGCTCTGTGATACAATTCTAATACCATATATTTGTTGCTTCCTGAATTAGGATTTAAGTATCTTATCGAAATGACGGTTAATAAAAAGACAAACTTCATAATTATATTTGCCTTGAAATCTTTTTCTTTTGTATACTATCTAAATATACAAAATAATCACTCTAAAATATTTCTAATTTATAATTTAATTCCAAATTTATTAACCTCAAAATACACTTTTACCTTAAAGTTACTTTTCTTCATGCAAGCTTCAGCACGTATCCATCCACCTTGAATTGAATTTGCTGTGTTGGAGATAATATAAATAAAAAGGATTTTTGTCTTAAAAATTGGCGTTGCCTTTTTCTTTTCCTTTTCCTTTCCCTATCTTTTCCCCTCCCGCCCAGCTTCTGCTTTTTACCTCTCATTTTCTGGTCGCATCCCATGGAATGGAGCAAATGAGGCAATAAAATGGTGCTTAGTGCTTATATATAAGTATTTATATCATTATAAGTATATAATTAGATATATAGATATAGAGTTACTTAAAACCAATTCCAATTATAATCTTTTGCCTAAAACGGTAGTCAATGCATGTAATCGTAAGTGGAAAAACAAGGAATGGTTAATTAATTTTGGGAAGAGTAATTTTTAGATAACTTAGGTTTAATGCATTTTATCACTAAAATATTTCATATATGCTAATATCTTTTTATTTACATATGTACATATAATAACATCAAAATGATACTTATAAAATTTAGGATTTTATAAAAAAATGGTTTTAATTATTTTTATTGTATGTGAAAAATTGGGTATGAAATTTTGAATAAAATATGACTTTATCTTGTCAAAATTTTTTGTATTACAAAAAGTACTTGGTTTAGAAATTATATACATTGATTGAATCATAGGATTGTATCCTAACATCTTGCTTCGATGTTACCTATAACAGGCCTAATTACAATAACAACAACAAGCCTTTATCCCTCTAAGTGGGGTTGGCTACATGAATCCTTCGTCTCTATTGTGTCCTATTATGTGTCAAATTCTCATTTAATTCAAGTATACTAAGGTCATTTTATACATCTTAACCATGTCTTTTTTAGTCTACCTCTACCTTTCTTAAGACAAATCTAATGCATCTACTCTCCTAACTGTGTTATTGGACGACTGACGCTTTATGTGACCAAACCATCTAAGGCGACTCTCTCTAATCTTATCTGCCACTGGAGCTACTCCAACTTTTTCCCGAACATACTCATTTTGCATTTTATCTAAAGCCACTAATCCAGCTGAGCATCCTCATCTCTGCAACACTTAATTTAGTCTCATGCTTCTCTTTATCTCAACATTTTACACCATAAATCATTGCATATCTTACCACCATCTTATAAAATTTTTTCTTAAGTTTAAGCTGCTTTCTATCACACTAGGCGGATGCATTCCTCCACTTCAACCATCGAACTTGAATTCTACTAATAACATCTCCATCTATTTCTCCATCATTTTGAACAATAGAGCCTAAATATTTGAAACGCTCACTCTTTTTAATGACTTGTTCACTTAATGTCACAACAAGCCTAATTACAATTTGTATAAATTTTCTTAGACTATTTTGTAGATGCACAGATGCCTTAATAGAAATAAAACTTTTCTAGATCCTCTTATTGCCACCCTATTTATCCACACTTGCTTATTTGTGATTATATTAGGAACAACTTACTTTTTATGTGAAAATTGATGGTGGTGGGTAGCCTTTTGGTGAGATTAATGGGTAGGAAATGCTACAAATCTTTAGGTTAATGTCTAATAATAAGATTTGGAGTTTTTGGTGAAATGTTGATTGACTTAGTATGGTCTTCTAGTGGAAGTTCCAAGACAAGCTTGGATTGAACTGATTTAGAAGATCTCTTTAGAAAATGAGCTTTAGGTGGAGTAAATGTTGAAATAATGATGAATGGCTAACTTAAGAAGTGAACTAATGATCTGGAGTAGATGATCTGGTTTGGTAGAGTTTAATAAGTGCGTTGATAGGTTGGGAAGAGATTAGATCTTAGTTGGGATGTCAAGAATTGACCTGACATGAACATGACTCGAAAAATTCAAGTTTGGGTTGACCTGATTAATTTTTGAGTCGGGTTCGGGTTGACCGCCAACTTAAGTTCGACTCGGTTTTGATTCTCAAACTCGAAATTGATCTATTTTTTACCCGTGAATCCGAAGTTGACTCAAATTTGAGCTGAAATGCATGTGTAAATAGATCATTTGGATTGTGTTTAGGCCAATCGGGTTGAAGACAGGTTTGGTTT
This sequence comes from Cymbidium sinense, assembly GCA_021442155.1. Taxonomy (NCBI): domain Eukaryota; kingdom Viridiplantae; phylum Streptophyta; class Magnoliopsida; order Asparagales; family Orchidaceae; genus Cymbidium; species Cymbidium sinense. The sequence goes on from CM038215.1 coordinate 89,584,945, forward strand.
GAGTTAAGTTTTTTGACCCATTTAAAAAATGGGTTGGGTTCAGGTCAAACCCGAACCCGACCGCCGATCTGAATTGACACACGTAGTCTTAGTCTTGCCTTGTTTGGCTGAGAGTTTTAGGTGGGGCTTTTGAGTGGATGTGAGATTTAGGATGGGTAATGGTTGGGGTCTTGGAGAAAGCTAAGAATGTGGGAAAAGACTTAAGTAAATTAAAAGCAAAAGAATAAGAGTATAAAAGTAATATATAAAGTAGAATAAATGATAATTTTCTAATCTCACTAAAGAAAAGGTAAATTGAGCCACTAAGCACCAAGCTAGGGGGAAGAGTAATACAACAATAACAAAAGGCATTATCCCACTATGTGGGGTCGGTTACATGAATCCTTCTTCTCCATTGTATCCTATTATGTGTCAAATTCTCATTTAATTCAAGTATACTAAGGTCATTTTTTATACATCTTAACCAAGTCTTTTTAGGTCTACCTCTACCTTTCTTTAGGGGAAAGAGTAATACTTCACTTAAAATAATTTATTCAACAACTAAAGTTACAAAGCATTTCAGAACATATTTATAGGCATTACGAGACTTTAAGACTAATACTTTTGGAGGAAAAAAGTGGAGGAAGAAAATGGAGGGAAAAGAGGGGTTGGTGGTCATTTATGAAGGAAGTATTTCAATCACTTATTTTTAATATTTCCTTCATGTCATGGTCATCCATACAAATGTCTAGATGATAAATTAAAATATTAAAATATCACAATTAAAACTACTTTTAAGATGTTCTAGAATATGAGTCCTTTATTTGGCTTTATCTTGAGCTCTTATAGTTGGGCTGATTCTTGATTCTTTACTTTGGGCTTTAGCTTTAGCTCTTGTAATTGGGATTTAATTTTATTTTTTTCATGATGTGTTACATCAACTAAACATTTGCTTACAATGAACGAATTTGATGAATGCACTAATAATAAAGAAACCAAGCATTGAAATAAGAATTTGATATTTACATGGGTTGGCTAAATATTAGCTTATATTCACTTAGAAGATATAGGATCAAGTGTTAAGAAATAAATGGGGGAGCGAGAAAACACTCTTTTCTAAACCTAAGTACTATCAATCTCACGATAATAGAAAAGCCTCAAATCTCTCAAGGCAAACACATGAGAGAATTATACAAGAAATATAATAAAGAAGATTTAAAGTGATGCTAGAAAATCACCCCCATAATACTCCTCTAAATGGCACCATCATTCATGTCTATGGGAATCACCAAGTTGTTTCTTGCATCCACATGCTTAAATCATGTCAAGATAGTTTTCTAAGGTGATAAAACATAATGAAAATGAATTTGTTTTCCACTTTTTATTTTCCACTCTCTCTCTTTCTTGTTTATTTATTTTTTCTTTTGATTATTCAAACAGCTACCTCACCTCTTAAAGTCATGGCAATGCCCACTTAATTTCTTTCTATATTTAATCAAAAGCTTTTGTCAACCTTCCAAGCTTTCAACTGCCAACCCCATTTGCTTTCTTGAGCTGAAAAATGGGAATCCGTCTTTTGAATTTTATGATACCCAGCACCCATGCACACATGCCAGTTGCTACATTGCTTCTTTAGTTCTTCTATTTTTGGAGTTTAAGGAGGTGAATTTTAAATTAAAAAGGTTTAAATTTTGGGTTGGAGCTATCTAGAACGTCAAATTTTGTAATGAGCTTTTAAACCTTAATTTATCCCAAAACAAGAGGATAGATAATTTATGGTTATCCGAAAATCACCTGTTTTGGATTCAATGCTTATCCTAACAAAATTATTTGGTTAGGATTTGCCATATATGTTGTTTTATTGTTTGTACTTATTTGGTTTATAGTGGGGGGTAGTGGAGGTCAATCACCTAAATAGGGCAACTGTTATGTTGGCTTGAACTCCTTAACATAAGCCTAGAAGTTGTTTCCGGCATCATGACATACAACAACAACAACAACAACAACAACAAGCCTTAAATCCCACTAGGTGTCGTTACATGAATCCTTGCTCTCCATTGTGTCATTATGTGTCAAATTCTCATTTAAATCAAGTATACTAAGATCATTTTTATACATCTTAACTAAGTCTTTTTAGGTCTACCTCTACCTTTCTTAACATAAGGCAAATCTAATGCATCTACTCTCCTAATCGGGTCATGACGACCGACGCTTTATGTGTCAAAGACTCTCCCTAATCTTATCTACCTGAGCTACTCCAACTTTTTTCCGAATATACTCATTTTGCATTCTATCTCTAAGAGTAAAGCCACTCATCCACCTAAGCATCCTCATCTCTGTAACACTTAACTTAGTCTTATGCTTCTCTTTTATTGGCCAACATTCTGCACCGTAAGTCATTGCAGGTCTTACCACCATCTTATAAAATTTTCCCTTAAGTTTAAGTGAAACTTTTCTATCACATAATAAGCCAGATGCATTCCTCCACTTCAACCATCCAACTTGAATTCTACTAATAACATCTCCATCTATTTCACCATCATTTTGAACAATAAAGCTTAAATATTTGAAACGCTCACTCTTATTAATGACTTCTACCTAAAATTACACTTCATATATTCGCTACCACCTTAGACTCTAGAGTTGACCTCCATAATTGGACTCCCTCTCTAGTCTTATCAACAAGAAAATGTCATCAGCAAAAAGCATACACCAAGGCATCATGACATACCATTAAAAATATTTGATTATGCACTAATTGGTGACTTCCAAAAATATTTAAGATTTATGCCAAGTTGGCTTCTGGCTATTATTTTGGACTCCCTAATATATAAGTCTACATTTGTTTTTACAATTATTATCTTGTTGATAATGTGATATTACAAAGCTGAAGCATTATCATCCATAAGGATGGATGAAAACTTGCTTTAAAGTTAGTTATTTTTACCTTTTTTAATATTTTGTTTTGCAGGGACTGAAGGATGTTTAGAGTTGCATGCCTGTACCCTCAAGGAAAGCCATTCAGAAGAACACAGAGTCCTTGACATACCAAAATAAACATGTTAGTCATACATCATATTTTTTTGCATGTACCAGTCCAATATTTTTGATGCAAGATTATCATAGCTCCATAGGCCTTTGACCTGACATGTTTCCAATATGTTTGGTGGTTCCCTTTGGTCTTCTCTAGTGCTTAGCTGGTTAATACTATCTCTGTTATTTTTAGTTTAATGCCAGTTTGTGGAGTTATTTTATGTTTTTGGGTTATTATAGACTTAATGTTGAACCGTTCTTTATGCAAAGGGGTTCGTATATGAACTTATTTTGGGTTTCCGTGGACTTCCTGAAGATGGAAGCCATGTCCTTGGATCTTTCCAAATTATTTGGTTAAGTTCTTAGTCTTTCTGATTGATTATTCAGGAATTCTTCTTCTTTCTCTTAAGCTTTTATTAATCTTTCTTCTCCTGCTTTCTCTTTGTTTGAAGCTCTCTTTTGATGCTTTCTTTTGGGCTTGAAACAAATTGTGAGGGCTTGAAATAGAGAGGAAGAAGGTGAAGAAATATGGCCAATAGTTTGAGGGAAAGAGGGAATGAATATTGAATAATTAGGCACAAAGCTTTTTAAACTGCACACATAATTGGTGGTGGTCTACATGCACAGATTGGATGTTGCTCTAAGCACACAACAACCCAATGAAGCTCACATAAAGCCGTCTAGTAGTGTATGGCCAATTTTCAGTCATTAGGTTATTAAGTCTATATAGAGAATGAATCATGTTAAAATACTCTGACAAGTTCATGTTAATAGCTAGAAATGCCATCAATTTTTTGTCTTATTTTTTATTGTGAGATTGCAGGATGGTGTGGGTATGTGGCAAATGGGAAAAAATACAGCAATGTGAATTAGCTTATTATTGCATACTTAGCTGTTTACTCTGACACCTACAGAAAGAAAGTTCAGCTCTATTTAAAGCACAGAGGATGACCTAAAATCTAATAAGACTATTAAAAAAATTCAAGTAAGTTGAATCACAAATTTAGATGTATAAATACATAAAAGATACTGGAAAAACTCCTGACATTACTGTTGAAAGGTCAAGAAAATTACTTTCTCAACCCCTTTGCTTGGCATGGGAGCTCTCCTTATCTCAACTTTAGATGGAGCGAAAGTCAGAACCTCTCCAAGATGGGATCTTATACTTACCTTTGTGTCATTGTATAGCAATCCAGGAGACAAACTTTTTTGAATTTGTTTTATTAGCTACAAGCTTGTAAATGAGCACAAGTTGCTTTGCTCTTTAAAAGGCCTTGAGTTCTTCATGGCCTTGAGCTGTAGGGACAAATGTTATGACTCTTCTCCCCTACTTTGATACCCACAATCAAGGACTCACACTGCCCAAAAAAAGGATTTGAGCTTTCATAGCATGCTAATTTAAAACTCTTTAATCACAGCTCTACAAGTAGGAATGCTCTTGTGCAAAAAAAAACATGTACTCATTGGTAGGAGCAAACTGAGTTAGAATTTACAATCTGAAATCCAAGCCGTACAGAAGTGATCTTTGGAAACAATTGATAGATTGATATTTAGATGCTATTTATTATTTCAAAATCCAGTAGATCTGCCATTATTGACTTCCCAACAGATATTGAAAAAAAGTGATTGGATAGTCTTTTTAATTTCTTTGATGAAGCTAGAACAATTCAAAGAATTCTACGCTCAAAATTTTATGGAGACTTTAGCATTGCAATTTTTCCTTTGATAATTTTACAAGAATAGTCATCTGTGATGATATTTTTCTAAATCCATTTGGCTAGAGGAGAGATATTGAATGATATTAAGACAAGCACACCAAGACCCCCAAACTTCTTTGTTCTAATTAATAAGATGAATCCCTTTCACATCAATAAAACCCTTCCATAAGAATTACTTTATAATATAATCAATTCTTGGTAACCCATTAAGGAACCTAAAATAATTAAAATAGTATAGATGGAGAGCAATAATAATAAAGTTGCTAAGAGTCTATCTTTCACGCATTGGAACTCATGGTTATGGACCTAACTCTATTAGTATGCATGAAATCCCCTAGTGTATGAAAGAATGAAAAAATGCTTTCGTTGTTGTGGAAGAAGAAGCCTTCTTATCTTAATGCATATATTTAATTTATTCGGAGCTATTAGAGCTGGATTCACTTTTTTAGGAATATGAGTTAAAGCAATAATAAGAATCTTTCTAGTGGAACATCTTTTATAATCCCTGTAGAGAATTCTCTAATAGACTGAGGGATAATTAATTCAATTCATTCACATGTAGATCATTAATGTTTGGAGTTCATACTATGCAAGGAGACATTGCTTTTGGAATCCTTAGAAAGTAATCTACCTTTTTAATTAGAAAGTATGTTTTGCTTGGTTTTAACTACTGGATTTTAAAAAAAATTTGGATGATTTTGGTGCCATGAGGAATGGCATATTACTTGAAAGGCATGGTACAATACAACTTAAGTTGATAGGAAGGTAATTATTTTGGCCATGATTTGCCCTTTGCTAGATCCCCCCCTCCCCAAAAAAAAAAGAACAAAAAAAAAAAAAAACAAAAAACGAAAAACAAAAATAAAGAATGTGTTTAAAGTAAATAACTTGCACCTTAGTGGCTATAGAATGACAAAGAGTATCATCAACAAGTTGAATACTATTAATTGAGTTCTTGTTACGACAACACCAATTGATATATTTATTGAAAGCATCAAGAATGCATTTATTATCCCTTAAGTATCATCAACAAGTTAAATACTATTAATAGACATTAAGTTCTTGTTAAAACGTCACTAATTGATGTATTTATTGAGAGCATCAATACGGAGAATTTGATCTAAAACATTAGCTAGAATGTTAAGAAGTAGCAGTAGGGATTCAAATTGAAGCAGCCTTCTATGACATTTAAATTGAGGACCCAACTCACCATTGACTAAGAAAAATTGGCATGCACAATAGCTTGCTTATTCCAACAAATGAATCTCGAAGGAAAACAAACTTGTTATTAAGAAAATATAATAAGAAATTTGAATTATAATAATCAAAGATCTTTTCAAAATCAATTTTGAATATAAAAAGCTCTTGTTTGCTTTTAAAGATGGAATGTATAAGTTCATAAGTAGCCACATCATATAGTCAATATTCCTTGGACATAAGGCACCTTGGGAGCTGTCAACATGCTCAAAAGTTCCTTTTTGAATTTTTATGCATCAATTAGTGCTTATAAAAAGAAATTGATGACAACATGATTACATATACTAAAATTTTATCAATCTATTGATGAATTCCCCTTGAGCAATCATTATTTGCATTACACTAGTCTTCCACTCTCATAGCTCAAGTTTCCCCTTTTTCAGCTGATGTTATTGTCATGGTTAACATTGAAGCTTGAGTTATCTATTTTTACTCGTTAGAATATACATATTGCCGTACTTATAAATTCTTTCTGTTTTATAGGAAACCACTGAAGTGAAACGCAAGACTGGCAAACACAACTCTAAGTTGGAAAAGGAGCTCCTGGAGTTAACTTTGAATTATCAAAAAGTTATTGCCGAAAGAGATGCAGGCATGCATACTAATTATTCTTTAAATTGTTCGCAATTGTGCATTAGCAATGCTGAGTTGTCATGGCATGAATATTGAGTCGGTAGAGGGTATTTTCTTACTTGACAAAAGGGGTAGTAAGAATTTTCTGTCATTCCTAAATCGAGTTAACTTGGTGGCCAAACATATAAGAGTATCAAATTTAATATATTATAAATGCTTGCAGAGCACTTGCATCACTATTGTGGATTAAATGTACATTGATAATAATAAATAACTTAAAGAATTTTTTGGTTGAAAATAAAATTTTTCATTGCTTTCTTGGAAGGTGTTCACCGTGAACATACTCATGACTCCCTATAGAACTGATAGATTTTATCATATACATCTTGGACAGGTTTCCTACAGCTAGGGTTATCAATATTTGGAAGACTAATATCATCTTGCAGTTGCAGATAAATATAATTGTTCAAGTGAAGAATATTAAAGATGATGAATATCTTAAATTATATGAAATAAAAGGGCTTATTGTTTCTAAGAATGCATGCATGATTGCAACTTCACCTTATCTCACTTTTTTAATAATCACTTAATTTGATAAAGTTTTGACACAGGTATTTTCTCATAAGCATACAATCATAAGGGAAGAGACCAGTATGTCAAAAAATGTGATTGGTAAAATACGACTTAAAAATATTAGGGCTTTTTACCTTGGCTTTGATTCTGCTCTGCACTTGATCTCCTCTTCTCTACATCCTTGGTATCACATCAAAACTGCCCATGCAATGCAAAATCCCCCCTTCTGCCATCTCTTTATCAATTTGTAAAATTTTGAGAGGAGCTACTCTTATACTCCTATATTTTTGGTAGTGAGAGGATAGTTATTGTCGCATATTAGTGTTTTGAATCATAATGTGCATCTAATCTTCCCTCCAATCAAGTCTATATTGTTAAGATGAAATTAGTATACCCTTTGAACTCCTATGTATAAATCTATCTGAAGTTCATTTGAGTCTATTGAAAATAATACCAAAAAAATATGAATATAGCCTAGAAAATATGGAGTTTATAATACTGATGAAGACATGCAAAGAGTTAAACTCTTTACAATTAAAAAAAAAAAGAAAATTGTTATTACCATTGTTAGCCCTATCTTAACTCATTAGAGTTGGCCTTTTGAATTCTCCTCCACCATTCATCACAATTTTTTCATAGATGTGTTCTTCATTTATTTTTGCATAATTTCTTATTTTGTTTTTTTGGTTTACCCTCCAGCTATGTTTTTTCTATTCATTTCATTGGGCATCTTTGTTTATAATTGTATAGACGCAATAACTAAATTTATTTTTCACTAGTTATTTTTTAATATATGCTATTTCTAGTTTCTCTTTAATAATATCATCTTTTCTTTTATAATTTTTAGTTTTACCACAAATTCATTATAATATTCTCTTTTTAATGTTTATTTTGGCTATTAGTTGATTTTTTACTTTCAAATGCTTGATCATATAGCATAATCATTTTAATTTGCATTTTGTGGAATTCATGTTTTGAGTTATTTTGATATTCTCCTAGTTATATTATTCTTTAGAAACTTCACCTTTTTGATCACCTAGTTTTAACTCTAAAATTTATGTACTTGTCTAAATCTTATTCTTTATATAGTTGATGAGATATTTAAATTTATCTAACTTAAATATCATTGATTTTCAAATAATGTTAACTTGTTTAATTAGTATAAATTTCACATTTTCGATAAATAGTTTTGTGCTAATTTATTCATCTTTATTGTAGTGGTTACTATATGAAATTTATTCTTTACATATTTTTTCTTTGTTCTTTATCTAGCATTTTTTTGCTTAATTTTGCCTTTCTACATTCTTTTATCGTTTTTTGCTCGTCATTTAAATGTGGAATTGTACTAATAAAGTCAAAGAATTTTAAATCAATTTAATTTTATATAAAATTAATTCTAATCGTACGAAACAACAACAATAACAACAACAACAACAAGCCTTTATCTCACTATGTGGGGTCAGTTACATGAATCCTTCTTCTCCATTGTGTCCTATTATGTGTCAAATTATCATTTAATTCAAGTATATTAAGGTCATTTTTTATACATCTTAACCAAGTCTTTTTAAGTCTATCTCTACCTTTCTTAATATAAATCTAATGCATCTACTCTCCTAACCGGGTCATTGGACGGCTGACACTTTATGTTGCCAAACCAGCTAAGGCGACTCTCTAATCTTATCACTGAGCTACTCCAACTTTTTTCCCGACATACTCATTTTTGTTTTATCTCTAAGAGTAAATCCACTAATCCACCAGCATCCTCATCTCTACACTTAACTTAGTCTTATGCTTCTCTTTTATTGGCCAACATTCGCACCATAAATCATTGCGTTTTACCACAATCTTATAAAATTTTCCTTGCAAGTTTAAGCTTTCTTTATCACACACATAGGATGTTTCCCACTTCTATCAAACTTGAATTCTACTAATAACATCTCCATCTATTTCACCATCATTTTGAACAATAGAGCCAAGATATCTAAATTGCTCACTCTTTTTAATGACTTGTTCACCCAATGTCACAATACTACCACTAGAACTTCTACAACTAAAATTACACTTTATATTTAGTTTTAGATCTACTTAAATGAAAACCTTTAGACTCCAAGGTTGACCTCCATAATTCAAGTTTCTCTTGGACTCCCTCTCTATTCTTATCAACAAGAAGAATGTCATCAGCAAAAAGTGTACATCTTCCTGTAAATGCCTAGTAAGAACATCCATAACTAAAGCAAAAAGATATGAGCTTAAAGCCAATCCTTGATGTAATCCAACTAAAATAGGAAAATATTTTGTCAATCCTCATTGTGTTTGGACACGAGTAACAACTCTAGTATACATATCCTTAATGATTTGAATATAACCAATGTTAACTCTTTTTTTTTCTAGAACTCTCCAAAGAACATCTTTTGAAACTTTATCATAAGCTTTCTCTTAATCAACAAATATCATATGTAGATCCTCCTTACTTTCTCTATACTTCTCCATCAAACCCTTAACAAATGTATATCATCCATAGCAGATCTACCTGGTATGAAACCAAATTGATTATAAGAAACTTTTGTATCACATTATAACCTATGCTCAATTACTCTCTCTCATAATTTTAATATATGACACGTTAACTTAATTCTTCTATAATGTGCACACTCTTGTGCATCACCTTATTCTTAAATATTTGAACCAACAAACTCTTTGTCCACTCATCTGACATCTTTTTAGTTTTTAAAATAACATTAAAAAGATTTGTAAGTCAAGAAATTCCTTGATCTTCTAAACATTTTCACACTTCTATTGGAATATCATCAGATCCTATTGTTTGCCACATTTCATTTTCTTTAAAGTTTCTCTAACTTTAAATTTACTAATACGATGATAAAAATAAAATTCTCTATTTTTGTTTAGGATATTAAGGTTGCTAAAATCAATCGTATTTTTAGATCCTTCATTGAAATGTTTATCAAAATACCTCATCCACTTATTTTCAATATCCTTTTCTAAGAAAAATATTTTATGATTTTTATCTTAATACACCTCACATGAACTAAATCTTTATTTTTCTTATCTTTTTAGTTGGCTAACTTACACGTACATCTTTCACCTTCATTGACATCCAATATATTGTATAAATCACTAAAAGCTAAAGTTTTTGCATCATATATTGCTTTCTTAGAATCTTTACGGGTCATTTTATATCTTTCTCAATTCTCGAAGTTTTAAATCTAAATCTTTATAACAACTTCTTATTTCTTATCTTTTTTTACACATTCACTCACTACCAATTATTTTATTAAAAGAAGTTTTTTTTTGATTCTCCAAAGCATTTTCTGCTTAATTTCACTTATACTTTTTTCCAAATAACATTAGCTTCTTTTATGAACATCTCAAATTCTAAGCTCTTATACCGCTCTTAAAATATTTTTATTAGTGCTCTTTAAGATCTATCTAATCCTGTGACAATAATTTGATTTATTTTTCATCTTCCAATATTTTATCTTAAAATCTAAAACTAACATTTGATGTTGACTTAAACTTTCACTAAATGACCTTACAATCTTTCTAAATCGATATATTTTCTCATCGAAAAAAAATCAATCTATGTTTTACTAGATCCATTTTTATAAGTAATAATATGCTCATCTCTTTTTTTAAATAAAATATTAGCAATTATAAAATCATAAGCTAAAAAAAAACCTAATATAGCCATTCCTTCTTCACTAGTCACTCCAAATTCATAGCTACCATAAATACTTTTAAAATCGTTTACCACTCTACCAATATGTCCATTTATATCTCCAATAAATGCTTTTCTCCAAGAGGTATCTTTATATTAATCCCTAATTCATTCCAAAGTTTTCAGCTTACATCCAAACCTACTTGAGGAGCATAAACACTTATAATTTTGATAATCTTAGTGTTAATAATATTTTTAAAGCTATAATTCTATCTCCAAATTTATTAATATTTATAACATTATTCTTCAATTTTTTATTTATAATCACACCTACGCCATTTCTAATTCGATTTCTACTTGAATATCAAAGTTTAAAACCTAAACTATCAATCTCCTTGGCCTTCTCCCCAACCTAAACTATCAATTCTAATCAAACCAAACATTCAAATTTAAACTTAATGTTGCCCAAAAGGATAATTCAACCTAATGTTAGGGGGATGGGCTCTTCATAGTCGGCTCCTACTTTTAAAAAAAATTTGTTTTTTTCCACTATGTTTTGAATTCTTTAAGGTACAAAACAACTACTACCAATTAGAATAAACTCGCTCTTATTTTTTTAGAGATAGAGATATCTATTTTATATCCCCATTCTCCTGCTCTTTGGTTGGTGAATTTGTATTTAGCTGACCTAGCTGGAATATTATGCATACTTTTATGCTTGATATTCATATCTTAGGTAGCTTCTCTATAGAACTTCTGAATCAACATCACATGCTTGTCAAAAGTTTTATGGAAGCATATTATTCTTGGTGTTGCTCAACGGTCATATTCTGTGAATGATCTGTGCATATTGAAATGGTTTTCATTTTTAGATATTTTTGAAGAGCCTCTTATTATCTTGTTTGGGTGATTGTCCTCACGATATCAATCACTTTATATACTTTACTCTTTGGGTTCAGTTTTTGACAATCCAACATAAGTAAATGCTATGTGCTAGACTCTTTTTTTATTTGTGGCCCATGTTCTTGTTGAGAGAGAGATTTTTGCCTCCTTTGCTCTACAAGTTTGGATTGGTACTTCAAGATGCGATTGACAAAAGGTGAAGTTTGAAGGTTTGCCCTCTTTTATAAGTCTTACAAAATTTTTGGACATAATTGATTCAAGATCCATTCATAATTAATAAAATTCTTCATTGGAGTTCCTAATAGTAAGGTTACATAAGAAAATTTATTGTGAATACTTATGATCATTTAGAGTTTGAAGTTCCCTTCACCTTGGTCCTCTTGGGGTTCTCCACATATTGAGGTTTCTCGTGGTTCATTTTTACATTAATGCTTTCACTTGTTGATTGTTTGTTGGATTAGAGAATTCCCCCTACTTCTTTTTTAGTTTCATGTATTTTGGTTATTGGAACTTCTAATACCTCAAAAGTCTTTCTTCTCCATCTGTAGTATCATGTGTTGTGGTTATTGGAACTTATAATTATCTCTAAAGTTTTTCTTAACTTAGATATATGCCAATATATAGTTGCTTAAGCTATTTTTTCATTTTGATATTACACTTGTTTCGCTAATGCTATAGGATTGTTTTGTCGTGGGGGTTATTAATGACAAGCTCATTCCAGTCTCAAGATTCTATTAGAAGTTTATGTGATTTAGTTGATTAAAGATCTTAGTGTTTTCTTGTTAAGGTACCAATAAAAAAAGTATTTCTCCACACCCCTAGATTTATTAGATTTCAAGTACGATGTAATAAATTCCTTGATAATTTTAGCATTTTGGACCAAGTGTGTTTGAATGTCATCTTATTTGGGTTCACATGGATAGCAACTACTCTAAACACTTAATGTTATCTTTATCTTATATATTTTTCTTTTTTTTATGATGGTTGTTTTGTGTAAATGCTAATTCATGTAATGTTTTTATTGATTTGAAATGGATTTTTTTTTTGGTTAAAAAAATCATAAATGGAAGAAGATTGGTGCATGGAATTAAAAAGTCTAATAAAAATAAAATTAGTAAACTATGAAGAAATTGGGTCAAAATTAAAAAGAGGTCTAAAAAAGCCTTACAAATTTGTCTCGGTTAGTGCAGATGTAGGCAGATGTGTGAGTAGTTTTTTTGGTTTCACTATCTAAATCATTGGCTTGAATACTTTATGCAATACAACTACTACTACAACAACAACAAGCCTATATCCCACTACATACTTAATGCAATAGGAATTACAATATATATATATATATATAAGTACTTAATAGTCATTTACATTACTTTGATAATGTATTTTCACAAAGCTTTGTTGAATACATGGCAAGTTTAAGATGATTATTTAATTTGTTTTTTAATTAATACAGCATCTATAGTTGAATTTGTGTAATTAAGAAACTTGGAACTCTACTCATTGATAAAATATAGAGATGATAATTTTAACTTGAAGCTAGAAAACCTCCCAGTAATCTTTTTAATTTAATTGACTTGTGAAATCTATTTAATTCAAATTGATGATGATTTGCTTCACACACACACATGTTTTTCTCCATGGGTGCATGCACACACATAACTTAATAATTTTTTGATAAAGTTAGAAATATAGTATAGATGTTGATGTATGAGTAAAATAGTTTGTATATATAATTAATTAATTAATTGAACTTAAAGTTTTTTTTTTTTTTGAAATGAGCATGTTTGACTCTATAATCATATTGAAATCAACTCATTAATTAAACTTTACTCAATTTCAATTTGGCTGAACCCAAATATTCGATTTTGATATGGGATTAATTGCTCAAATTCAACTTGATGTCATCCTTTAAGGCACCATCTTAAATTTTGGAATTTTGAAATGTTTGACAAAAATTGAAGGTAGAACTGAGATGGATACTTAAACAAAATTTAACTTTCTCAATCAATACCTCTTTTTCAAACCCTTACACTTCACTGTCACCATTTTAAATTTCTTTTATATTATCTAGTTTTGTCTGCGTTCCTCATTTTCATGCATCCTGCACATTTTTGGCTCTATTGATGGAAAGGAATAATTTTGAATGATACACCTAATGTTCGAGAAATGTTTATTTTTTTCTCTCTTTTATTTCATTGGGTTCTAAATTTTACCCAATGTTGTAGCTTAATGCTGTGTGCCTAAATAGTCCCACTTGAGTCTTCTTTCGAGCCATTTTTTCTTTTGATAGTTACTTTGAAATAAGATCTATCTTTGTTATAGTATTCTTTTTAAAACAATTACAATTCCTGATGTTTATACTTGCTTGCATGTTACAGCTGTTGCAGTGCGGGATAGACTAGAGTCACTTTGTAGAGAGCTACAACGTCAGAATAAAATGCTAATGGTAAAATTTTCTCAAATTTTAAGTAGTTGTCATGAGCTATTATGTTTTTTTTTTCATTACACATGAAATTTGAAATTTATTGTTTTGTATCCATTATAGCCTTTTGAGATGAAGGTGTGCATGCTTTATTTTAGCAAAGTGCAAGCTGCATTGTTGTCCTTGATTTTCGGAAACCCACTAATTTGGTGGCCATATTCAAATGAATTGGTCCTTTCAATCAAAGAGGTGGTTAACTGCTGCCAAAACTCTTGAATACCTTTTATTATTTAGAATGCAACAAAATCACTATACTCACGATTTATCTTACCTTTCGTAGTTTCCTCTTTCCTCCTTTTCACTCCCATGTGTTTCTCTGAAGGAAGTTGGTTGCTGAATCTTGTTAAACACCGACCACCAAAAGATCACTCCTTTTTTGCTTTTTTCTCCACTTCATTATTTCTTTTTATTCCTTGTTAGTGGATAATTGATCCATTTCTTGTTTAAGTGTGATACACATAAGCTTGATCTCATTCTTCTGCACTCTTTGATTATAGTCTGCCTTTTTTATTTGTCTTTTCCCTAACTGCTTGTTGTATTCCCAACCACCGAAACATCATGAATGCAGTAATAATGGATTGATATCTCTAAGAAGCATAACTAGAATAATAACACTTTTGGGGAATCAATACAAAGCATTTTGAAATCATTGTCCAATCAGTTTGACGTGTTATTGCCTTTGAACGGGCATTGAGAGTTATCGTGAATTAAATTAATTGTGATTTTTTCAAGAGATATTAGAGAGGGTCTAGCCATACCTCCACTTTGAACGATCTCTTGAGCGCTAAAGATTCATTTGTTCAGTTTTTTTATTTTATTTGGCATATGATGAGCTGCACATGTACCTAAAAATGTAGTTTAAGGATGTGGACTAGTTTAAAAAAAAACAGGTATGAGCCTCTCTCAGTGCTGTAACAACTTGCAAACTAATCAATCACATTCACATTCATTCTTTGGGATCTTTTGGATTAAGTTTTTCAGGATGAAAAGTTGTTTCACTTTTAACTAGACTAGGCCGGGCTTTGAATCATAATGATCTAATTTGGTTTTCCAGTTTTGAAAATTGATCCGAATGATCCCTAAGTTGAATTTGTAAATATGAGTATTTTAGAATACAAGTGTGCATGAAGTTATATTTTTATATTGCTCTATTTAAAATGTAATAAATTAAATTTGATATTTAATTAATAGCAAATAATAATTTATATTGCATGCTTGGGTGATTTTATTAGCTGATTCTCAAATATTTGTATCTTGGGTATTTTAGGAATAATAAGTGTGCATAAATTTTTTTTTATTGGTCTATTTTTGTATGTAACAAATTAATTTTGATATTTAATTAATGAGGATCCAATCATAATTTATATTGCTCAGATAATAATTATGATATGTTCCTCATTAATTAAATATCAACATTAATTTATTACATATGAAAATAAAATAATATAAAAATATTTAATGTACACTTATTATTCTTAATATACCCTCATACTTAATGATTATGGTTAACTTTAATTGTGAAATTTGACCTATGAATCAATTGTGACCAATTTTGAATAATTGCATACCAAATTGGATCACTGTGAAACTCTAAAGCTAAATTGACCCCTTACTAATAATCAGGAGAGTATTTTGGGCTTTTTCTTTGAAAAAAATACGCTTTTAAGATATTTTATGCTTTAGGTGAGAGTATTTCAGATTTTAGAGAAAAATAGCTTTATTTAATCCTCCGGTGTGGAAGGATCTCTAACACAATGCAATATGTTTTACTTGATGCCTTTGCCCAAATTTAAAAACAAATTACCTAGATGGTGATTCATGCAACAACCAGATTTAAGCTAGCCTTAAGAAGAGCTTTAAGCATGAACTCGTAAACTTTGTTACCATCTTGATAATTGGAAGGTAAAGCACTATTAACATGAGAAAGATCAGGCCAAAAAGCACTTATAGCTATATCAATGCTAAAATCTTCATTAGCATTAATGCGATCATTTGACAGCTTAAGAAAAAAAACAAACAAAACAACCCTACTCTCTAGACTCATCCACTCAAGTATTAGGATGCAAGAGATATCTTACTAAACCCTAGAGAACATCTCATGAAATCCCAATAAGAATCATTTTTTAGGAATAAGGATTAGGGGTGTCCATTTTTTGGCTAAAACAGAAAAATCGAACTATCATTAAAAGTGCAACAACTTTTCATCTTAAAAAACTTAATCCTAAAGATCCCAAAGGATGAATGTAGTGGTCATGAAATTAGGTAGATAATAGCAAATTGAGTTAAATATCAAAATTAATTTGTTACATATTAAAATCGAGCAACATAAAAATATAATTTTTTGTACACTTGTTATTCCTAAAATACCCAAGATACAATGAGTTTAATATTTGGGAATTAGCTAATAAAATCATGAAAGCTTGCAATATAAATTAGATTTGTTCATTAATTAAATATCAAACTTAATTCATTGCATTTTAAAATGGAGCAATAAAAAAATATAATTTTATGCACTCTTGTTTGCCTAAAATACTCTCATATTTACAAATTCAACTTAGATATCGATTAGGATCAATTTTCAATAATCGGAGGACCAATTAGGTCATTATGAAATTTTAAGACTAAACTGCTCATTTACTAATAGTTGTGGGACTATTTTGGGATTTTTCTTTTTCATTTTTTTTTTGGAAAATTTGAACAATATTGATTTTTCTCTTTTGAAAGCTATAGAGAAAACATGATAGTTTTTATCTTCATTTGATTATTATGAACCGTTTATGGGATTATTAAGTTGTTTGTATTATTTAAATGTTATAGAATCACTTACGGACTGTTTGCCTGTTTGACATAAACTTTGTTCTTTTTTAATTCTTGTATTTAAGAAACATGCTTGTTTATAGTGTTTTGTAGCCATTTTTATTTTTTGTTTTCAAAAACAACTAATTTGCTTTTAAAAATACTCAAAACACATTTTAAAGGTGTTTTAAGTGTTTTTAGAAAACAATTATTACCGCTGCCATCATCGTTGCCATTGCCATTGACGGCCACTGCAGCTAGCAACCACCATTGTTAACCACCGTCACGACCATGTTAGTTAGCATTCAATACTCAATAAAAGTAAAAATAGCTTATATTTTAAAAAACACTGAAAAAATTTAAAAAGAGATACCAAATATATTTTATTTTATATCAAACATAAGCCAAATAAAATAAAATAAATATAAAATTATCTCAAATGGCCTCTAAACTTTTGCTTTTTGTTTTTCTGTTGATTAACTTAATGTTAACAGTAAATGTCAAAATTATCACATTAAAATTTTCTTTTCTATTCCAAACTATTGGATGCATGCAAATATTTCTTGATGGAGTCACTGTGAGGATCAAAGAAAATTAGTAACTTCCCATATACTTTATATTTTCACTTTTGTGGAGCCTTTTTGGAGATTGCGTTTTTCTGCGTTCCTCTTTCCCATTTCGTAATCTATTTTTCTTACATTTTATTTAGGGACTGATAGTCTAATACGGAAATTTTCCAGGAAGAGTGCCAACGGGTATCAACTGAAGGACAAAATATGAGATCTGATTTGTCTAAGAAATTTAATGATGCAATTAAGGTATGCACGGGGATACTGCTTATCATGCCTTTCCAAATTAGATGAACTGTTATAATTTGAAATTAATCAAGTTATGCAGTATATCAACATATAATCATTTGCTTAACATGTTATTGGTAAAATTAGCCGCAGGATGCTATTGGGCATTTTGTAACATCGTAATGGTATGGTTGACAACCAGCTTGCAATACAACGTTTCTTTCCCACTGATGCATATTTTTGGTTAAGAAATACCATTTTCTTTTGGTTTTTCTTTGATTTTGTCTTTGTTTGGTGTTACTTCTCTACATGTAGCAACTAATAACTTAACAAGTCTTTGTTTAATCATGTTTAGGATGTAAACAGTAAGCTTGAAGAGCAGAAACATGACTGTCTTTCTCAATTGAAAGAGAATGAGATGTAAGCATCTCTTCAATTGTATTATACATAACGGTACATTTTAAAAAAATACCATGAACCCATTCCCTGCTTATTTTTGAATAAATATGTAAAGGTTTTTCTTACGGGACCTCTTGTCTGTCTGTACTTGATTTTTTTTACACAGACATCCTTTTGATTGAAGAGCATGATTATTAAGATCTTGATGATGCAAAATTTATTTTTGCTCTTCAATTACACAGTTATGATCTGAAAAAGATGAGTGTTACTGCTTCAGGCGGTATTTTTTGTCGTTCTCGAAATATGAAATTCAAAAAAATTCTGTTCGAGTACTTTAAAAACATAATCAGTTACTGTTCTACACAAACATGAGTTCTGTAATATAAATATCACTGCAAAACAAGCAATTGTAATTTAAAAAATATTCCAATTTTTATTACAATCCTTCAATGAGCATTGGGAGAGAATCGTGTTTCTGTTGAATCTTTTGCTGTGACGTAGTTGATTTCCTTTTAATATTTACAAAGCATGGTTTAGAACCATTTAGTTCTTTAATCTACTATTAAAAAGCTACTTGTGATTTCATCAAAGAAAATCCTAAGATTTGATTTTAAGCAGAAAATCAGAAACCTTTCATTCACACACAGATCTGATATTTTAAAATTATATTTGCTATAAACCTAATTTAATTATGTTTTTTTTGCTATCAACTTATGGAGCTATGAATATATATTATAGTCAAATAAATCTACACATTGTTAATTTTTTTAGAATGGGTTTAATTTTCAAATGATCTCGCTTGGAAGTTAGGTAGGTGATGTGTTCAGTTACATATACTCTGCAATATCCACATAGTACAATCATCAGAATATATATATATATATATATATGAGCACTACATTAATCTTGTTAAAATTTCAAATGGTTTAGTTTAAGTTAGATTTGGGAGCCTCATCTGTGTTGCCTTTCTTTCTTTTCCATAGAGCTTTGGATGAGATAAGTTTTCATCTATGATCGAATAATCATGACAACTCAAACAATTTAGGTCAAAATGAGTTTCATCATTGCTCGCAAAATTTGGGCCAAAATGATTATGTCATACAACATCATGGTCTTGGTCTTCATAAATAGTTATATCTCACATATTATTCAAAGAACTTTATTCCAGTTCATTGAATAAGATATGAGATTTGTATTAGCTCAAGATCTTAGGAATTTGTCTTCATTTGCAAGTACATTTATAAGTGTAGCTTCATGCTACTCGAATAGTCATTCCTCTTCAACTTGCTATATGTAGAGATCTTTGCTCTACAGTGTTAATGAATAGTTTATATAACAAAATAATGTTTTATTTTTAGGTTTTTGAATACGCTATATTCGTTCTGTTATAAAAATAAAATAAAATTCATGCGCTCTAAAGATTGAAATTATAGTAAGCAATACAATGAAATTATAGGCCAAAAACTTATGCATCAACTATTATATGAGCAACACAGTGCCATCAATTGTTATCTTACTATCTAACCATATTGTGGGTGCATTCAATTGTTAAAATCACATTGTGTTCTCACTATTTGCTCTTATCTCCATTTCTTTCAAGTTGTTTTCCAACCTTGTTATCTTGACCTTAAAAAAAGACATTTGCTCTTCATTTATCCGATGGAGAGGATCAATGATGTATGGATTTAGTCAAATACTTATAGTCTTTATTCTTCCTTTTTGGTAAACTATTAACTTTGCTTTGTCTTTACACACAATAGTAAGAGATACTACCCTCTTTCACCACATCATATGTATATACAATAACATGAGATGAGTTAACATCTCTAACATCATATGCGGCACAACTGCAAAATCTATATCTTGTGCTCCTTTTCTTCCTTATGTACAAAACTATGAACAAAATTGCTAAGAGCATCCAATTTATGCTCTAATCTCAATAGGTTATTTTGTATTATGAATTAGTAATTGTTCAACTCTCTAAAAGTTACAAAAAAAGTTGCTTCAACTGGTTGGAGGAGGAGAGTATAGATTGACTAGTTGAGGTTATGGACTCGTCAATCTTTTGTTTTAGATGAACCTTCTTTTTTAATTCTTTCTTAGAATACCCATGACGCTCACCTACTATTTATAGAAGTCTTTTTATTCTTTTATCTTTTACTTGCGAGTACTTTGTTGCTCCTCTAGCTTAACATCTTTGGTGCTCTCTCTCTAAGATATTTTGCATATTCTTTCCAATTTTGTAAGGGCTTCATAAGCCCATTACTAAATGCAATGGCAAATCTAGCGATTTTTTTTTGTTTTCAAGGCATTTAACTCACAATGTAACATATCTTTATTTAGCCTTTTCGGCATTCGTGGATATCCGAACATAATCAAAATGATACTTCCTGATCTTCAACCAAGGCAAACCATCACATAAAAATAGGACTATGCTTTTCATTGTTGAGCAGAACACCATTTATAAGAAACATAATCCTAGTTTTATATGTAGGTAGTTATCAGTTAGCCTAATACTTATGATTATTTTTGTTTTTGAATTTTTTTTTGATTGGAAATTCATGAAACTCTGACCCAATAATAATAGAAAATTCTTTAACTTTAAATCTAATATTCTTATCTCCATTGTTGAATATAATGGAGTATTCATTATTATTTTCATTTCCAACCATATTTAATAGAAGTTGATGAGTTAATGCCCCAAAAATTGTTGTTTAGGAACATTAAAATGTTACCTAAAGGGGGATTCTTTAGCCCTTTTAAGAAGATTAAAAGTCTTAAACTATTTAATAACTTTTTAATCACACCCTTCAACTTTTTATGTGACCTGAGTAGTGCCATACCTCTCCACAAATATGAATAGATTTGACATCTATGTACTTAACAAAGTAATTATAATGAATCAATTTCTTGTAAGATAATGAGAAGGAAATAAGGGTTCAGACCGTATTTGAACTTTGTTCGATATGATTAAGGTTCAAGCAAGATTTGAGGATGATTCAACCATTGTTGTATTAAGTATTATGATATTTAATATGATTTAGGATTATGGGTTTGGTGTAAATAAAGTTTGAAACTCTTATTATAAGTTAGTACATTGTTTGAACCATCTTTAAAATTAGTTTTACATCTAGTAGTCAATCCCTAGATTTAAAATAAATGTTAAAAATTTTTGTTCGGATAGTGATCTAACACTAAATATTGTGTTAAATATTGTTCGTTTTTTGAACCTAGGGTATATTCTTATTATAAACTAAATGCCTGGTGGTGAATGCATTTAATCCTAAATAACCAAGAGTATTAACAACAATAACCTTGAACATATGATTGTTGGGAAGTATAAAATGTCATTGTAAAACTTTACCATAGACCAATTTCATGAGCTTTGAGATCACCAAAGATAGAGGTGTCAGGATTGGGGATGTTCAAGTAGCTCTCTTGGTTGAAGGGATTGTGTGAGTCGTGACTATGAGTGCTATGACTTACATTTTTATATAGGAAATAAACTTAGGCAATTTTCTCCTAGAAAACAAATAGTAATATTTGACCAAGTATGTGTTTTATGTTGCATGAAAATTGGAATTTTCTCTCTGTTATATACTGAGAATTTAAATTTATAAACGTAGATTATAAACTTCAAATTACGTGCACTTGGGGCATGTACATTTTTGCCAGTCATTTTGAAATTCAGAAATTTTCATTTAGTAGGAATTATTTTTCATTATTTTTTTAAAATTTTAAAATATAATTTTTGTGCAGGCTACGGACCAAATTAGCACATCTTGCTGACCAATATTCTCTTTCTGAACAACAGTTTGCTCAGAAGGTAATCGTGGTTTTATTTCAGAATGAAGCATTACAGATCCTTTGAATTCGTTGATTTAACAGTCTTAAGGTTAACTTCTCTTGTTGTTATCTGATGAATGGAAACATTTAGCTAAAACAGAAAACGCTTGAGCTTCAGCTCGTTGACCTAAAGATGCAGCAACAGCAAGAGAGGTCAGCTCAGGAACAATCCCAGTTGCAGTCGTATGTTGAGCAGGTAACCCAATTATTGGAAACTGAGAAGAATTTAAGATTACAGCTAGCTGCTGATGGAGAAAAATTTCAGCAATTTCAGGTAATTTTTTTTCTTTCAACATTGTTATTTACAATAAATCATACCTGGTGTATGTCAAGATCCAAATTCTTATGTTCAATTCAAAATGCTGTTTACGACCATTGTTGGTGTGCATTATGCTTAAAATTTGAAGCAATAATCATGGTGAATGACGTTCCATTGTGGCATCAATGAATGCACAGATATCTAATTTAGAGTTTTAATTAGCTAGTTGTATTTAAGTCATAATAGCTATAGCTTTCCGAAAAATTTTATCATGTAATGCAAGTGCAATGAATATTCATCGTTGATTCTGACTTTGATGATATTTAACTTAGTGATGATTTAATTAAACTTGAAATTCTATTTGTAATTGAAGGTATATTAATTCCTAACTAATTCATGATTGATAGCTTGCAGAACGTGCAATTATTTATTTTTCCAGAATGGTGTATTTAATTGTTTAATTTTTAGAAATACTTTCATGATACCATTTACTTATTGTGGTTCTGTTTAGCAAACCTGAATTGGGCTTTTAAACCTAAACTCAAATTTGAAAGCCTATGCTCATAGGATATGCATATCATGTTCTTTGATATTGATTTAGTTGTTTACTTTCATAGTTTTATATTCTCGTAGTTTTTTGTGCAAACTTGTGTGTGCTATTAGATGCAAATTCTTTTATTGCATTAAATGTTGATGATAATTTTTAAGGGAAGCATTCTTCTTGTACCAATATGAGGTCTCATTTTTCTTTGGTCACTTCTATTCTTCTTCTTCTTTGATCAAAATGCTTTGGAATGAAGTTTGATCAAATTTGCTAAAATTAGCCTTTATTGTTGCGTGAGTTTTGATCATTATATGATTTTATTTCAAACTCAATCTCATACATAATTTCAGTTTTAGATGTCAAATCATCATTTGTAATGAGCTTTATGTGTTCTTTGGATTACATAGAAATAGATGAAGTTTTTTTTTGTCTAATTAGGATTTCTTCAACTATGTGATAGAAAAGTTCCATCTTAAACTTCAAAGAAAAACTAAGATTGGTAAGACCAATCTTATGGTGTAAAATGTTGTAATCTTAAGATGTTAAGATTTCAGATGAGGATATGTTGGATGCTTAGAGATTGAATGCAAAATTATGTTCACAAAAGGTTATAAGTTTTAGATAAGATTAAATGTTAATGGTTTTAATATAAACTTTATTTTGTCAAAAAGATAATTAGATTTTGATGTTAAGAAATAGAATAAAAAGACTTTTAAGATGTATAAAATGATCTTTATACAATTAAATGAGAATTTCACATAATACACAATAGACAACACTACACATATATAAGCTTTTTTTTGTTGTTGTAATTTCTTCAACTATGAATTTCAATGATTTTGTGTTGTGTATTCATCTTAGATTTTCTTCAAAGAAATTATGTACTTTAAGACATCCTGGATTACCAAGGTTCTTTGGGTGTTGTCATCTTAGATTTCCTTTTCCATTGATCATTATAATAGGCCTTGTGTCTTCATTTTGAACTTACTCCATTCACAAAGGAACATATAAGTTTTAAATTAATATGGAATGTGGTTTATCTCATGCATTAACTTTATTTTTGTCACAACTTGGCCCAAGAGCTTAGAGTTACCATGATAAAAATAAAATGTCGGGCGATTGATTACTATATAATAGTAAACATCCAATACAACTTTCAAAAGATCCACTAAACGCTAATTATTTTTTTTTTCAAATCAAACATATATATATATAACTTTTCTCACCAATATAATTCTGTTAAGAAACAATTTTAATAGACAAGTTCATTATTATCTATTTAATTTGCTTCTCTCCTCCTATACACAAATTCACTTCAATCACCCATCTAAATTTAAGGTCCTCACTGGAAAATTAAGCATCATTAAATATGCTAAAGTTATACAATAGCTTAGAGGACAGTTACAATTTTATTTATGAAAATTACAAAAAATAATAAAAGAATATGTATTTGGGACTTCATCTATAAGTGGAAATTCTATATTGATGGAC
This sequence comes from Cymbidium sinense, assembly GCA_021442155.1. Lineage (NCBI taxonomy): Eukaryota > Viridiplantae > Streptophyta > Magnoliopsida > Asparagales > Orchidaceae > Cymbidium > Cymbidium sinense. The sequence goes on from CM038215.1 coordinate 89,609,271, forward strand.
TAGAATATTGTCTTTCATGAAATAAAAGTTGACTTTTATTTAATAATTCATCATATATATATAGGATCACCATCTGATATAATACTTTACATAACATTTTAGCATTCACATTTATTATAGGATCACCATCTGATATAATACTTTTTTTAAAATAAGTAATTTTTCAGTTCCTTTTTCAATCCATTTTCAATTGAAAATCTTGGCATCTTAGTATCATATGAACTCTTCTTGTACATAATTTTTTCTATATAAATATACATTTATTTATTTTTGCATGTGTCTATATATTTCAAGTGTACAAAAGTCTATGCAATATGTTAACATTTTTCCATATTAATAATTTGAAGACAATCATACATGCAAAGGATAATAATCAACAATCATTCATTGTAAATATATAAAATCTCAATACTTATTTATACAAAAAAAATCCTCTTATCATCTCAAAGTTTTTTGTCAAATTGATTTGTGCTTCTTTAATCATAAAGCAAATCTTCTTGTAGAATTTAATATATTTATTATTTCTATTTGATCAGTTTATTTGTGTTATCTAAACATAAATGAAATTTATACTTATAATTATATTAGCTTCCTTAATTATCAATTTTTTATAATAATGATATCAAATAAAAAATCCTCTTATCCCTAATCCATGAGTTTAATTTTTTTCTAAAATTTACATGTAAGTTTCTTATAAGAAAATATTTTATTATTAAATTTGTTCTTATATGTAGTTACTTCAATTGACAATTTAACCCTAATTTTTCACCAATATAAAATAAATATAATTTTAATCTTAAATTGTGCTTCAAATTTTAATTAAAGACTTTGTTTTCAGAAAGTTCAGATTAAAAGTTAGATTTGCCATATTAGGTTTCTTTTGATAGCTCTTAAACAATTTATAATTAATAGTCTACTTATACTATAGTCAATATTTGGGAATCTAATTCATTTTAGGATGGAAAACAAAAGAATATTAAGTTATGATTCATCTTGTAATTTAAATGGAGAAAGAAGGCATCAAACTTCCAACTTGAAATTAATGTTCTCTGTTTTCAGTTTTTGAACCCTAATCAAGTGTTGCAGACTCCAATTGTGCTCACACTTGTTGTTGCACGCTCAGTTTGTCAGAAGAACTTCCCCCAACTTTGAATCCCATTTGATCCACTCATTCATGCGTCTTGCTCGAGCAGTTGGTCTCTTGTTGTCTCAAATACCTAATTGCAACTCTCTCTTTCTCAATTCTCTTCTACTTAACTCTCTCTCTCTCTCTCTCTCTCTCTCTCTCTCTCTCTCTCTCTCTGTCTCTCTTTCTGTTTCATTTTTTGTTTAGGATGATCGCTTGACTCTCTCTCCATTTCTCTATATAAAGAATTGTTGTGTTAGTTTTGTTGAACTAATGCTGTCGATTAAGCATTTTTTTTCGACTCTTATAAATTTTTCCTCTTTTGGGTATATTTGTCTAGATAAATCAATATTATATTTGCTCAATAGAGTTCAAGGAAATCAACTCTTGAAGATGCATATAGCAAATAGAAGACTTGAAATGTTATTCCATATGGCCATCAATAAGATTTTTAAGGAAGAAATCTATGTGAAGTAACTTAATGAATATGATTATGAAGTATTTTATATACTTATCCAAACCATTGAAGTTGATTTGACTTTGAAATTTTTTTAAAAAAAGTTTTATCATTATATCAGACATTTATGGAGTTATAGAGAGTTATGAGATACATGAGTAGTATAATAATAAATTTTTTTTTAATCCTAATAATACAAAGATGTTAATTGGAGAAGTAATATTTCAATGCTATTAAGAATAAAAAATATGCTAGAATTACAATATTTATGTAAGAATCAAACATATGCATCGTATAATAAAGTAGTAGAGTATAATTCTCATAATTTGAATACTCATCTTTCAAGATATTGTTTGTTTTGGCCTTATAGAGATCAAAATTTTGTTCTTTTGTTATGACTTCATCATAATAATTAGATTGCTCCAGCATAATAATTAAGAGTTTTTGGAGAAATTTTAACTGTTACACCAAAATGTGCTTTAATGTTTAAGAGGTTAATCTTCACTTGAATTCTCATCTATCGAGATATTATCCATTTTCATCTAATGGAGCTCATAGTTTTATCCTAGGTACAATTTTTCTGAAATATCACTCATCATGGGAGTGCTCTCATATTAGCATGTTTAATTTGAATGTTTGAAGATTCCAACTACCACAACAAAAGACATTTCAACTAAGAGTTTGCTTCCTATATCTAAAGTATCTTGTAATATGCCTTATTTATGTTATATTGTAGCAATATATTGATATTACATGTTAACTTTTATTGCTACTTATAAATATGATGCTTCTAACTACCTATATAAATATAATATTTCATATATTATGGCACACATGCCAGCTAATCAAAATTTGTTGTTATGGAATTTAAATTCAAGATCAAAGTCATGTATTCTCTTTGACATTATTAAAACTCATGACATGCACAATTTTATCGACTTTTTACTATTGTTTCGTCTATCAGATGAATACAAATTTTACAATTGATGGCTTCAAATGCATGAGAAGGCTGCGATTTTAAGCATATAAAGTTTCAAATGGCTTGGAACTAAATATTTGAATTGTCATTGACATCTTGCATATATTTGATCATTATGATTGTGAAATAGATGGTTAAAAATAGATATGAAAATTGATTTTATATGTCATTCCATCATCTCTTAATTTTTCACATGCTAAATGAATGGCTAATTCATCACAAAAATTGATGAAACTTGATCCTAATTTAGTACTTGTGGTGTATGTTGCAATCAACAATCTCATCAAGTTTGAAGCTTGTTTAAAATGGTGGATGCAAAAATAGGAATTGTTATACTCTTAAATTTCTTTTATTGCATTTGTGACATAACATCATTTTAAAGTAATTTATATGCTATAATAATGATAATTTATGCATAATTCTATTGTTCCAAAAAAAAATCTACACAAAACTATTTTTATCCCATTTTCATGTGTGTCAACCATTGCGTGAGAAGAGTTTTTATTGATTCACTTGATTAATTGTTTATGTGGCATGGATTTTATGTAGATTTTCTTAGGAAGTATAGCATTTCTCATAATTTATATAAATTGTTATTCTATATTAATATTATACTTAAAATATCATATGAAATTAATAATTTATTTTCTAATTCAATTTTTTTTATATATATATATATATATATATATATATATATGATTTTAATATATATTAATAAATTTATATTCATTTTTAATTCTATGTATATAATTTTAATGGATATTATAATATACTATGTTATAAATTATATTATTTAAATGTAAATATGAATGAATGTGTATGTATGATGTGATAGTGGCACTATAATTTTCAAAATAAAAAAAAGAAAAATTGTATCATATTTAATGACTTTAAATGGTTCTAGGACGTTTAAGTCCTAAGTTAAAGGCCAAGAGTTTTATTAGCCACTTCCTTGAGAAGTTGGTCTGCTTCCCTTGCCAACTACATAATTTAAGTTCACTGGCTCCACCACCCACCCATCACACCAATTCCCATTTCCCACTTTTCTCTTATATGCAACCAACTAAGTGTTTTAGTCAACATTCTTAGTAGTTGTTTTACATAGCCTAGAATTGTTGACTAGGAAGGTAGGAATCTAAAGATTTCTATGAAAGTTTATGAGGTAGCTCCACCACATGGCTCTTTATTCTAAATAAATTTAAAAGATGGATCTTTAACATAACACTATCCCTGGATTTAAATTCTTATCTTCTTGATGGTGTATTACTCATATACCATTTGTCACAATCCAAACACTCTTCCATCAAAAAATTACATATTAGAAAGAAATTCCAACTGTTATGCCAAAAGTCTTAGTGTTTATTAGCCTGTTGCTTTATTGTAGTTAAGAGAACTTATCAGAACGATCCAATGCTGATAAAATTCATATCGCTATTAGAATATAAAATTGATTTTATGGAAAAAGAATGTTGATCATTAATAGATGCGATAATGATATCAATTTAAGTATTAAGAGACAATGAAATCATCTTCTTATGAGATTTATTGAACTTTAAATAGATTTTGATGTGGTACAATGAGTGTTAGCATTAAAGATAAATGTACATTGGAGTTGTAAAATATATGATACCATAGTCTCAAGGATTTGAAGTATTTGTGGAGTGATTTAAGTGTTTCCACATGCAGTAAGTCATTTTAAGGATTAGCATTAAGTTTTTTTATTATAATTGCAAGAAATGTAAATTATGAGGTAGCTTGGTGAAAGGTTTTTAATGAAAAGACTATCCTTTCCATGCACGGGCCTTCCAGCTCTCCTCTTCTGCCTACTGCATTGCCTACTAACATGCCTTCTCTCTCTTGCGGCCATCTCTCTCTCTCTCTCTCTCTCTCTCTCTCTCTCTCTCTCTCTATATATATATATATTCTCTTTAACCCCATTGATTCATGGGATCATTGTTGTCATCTCACTGGTTTGAGGATTGTCCTAATTGTAATTAATCATATAGCTATTTTATCCCCTAAACTAAGTCTATTTCTACTCGATGCTCTTCTAAATTCAGCACAAATGATGAAATGAAAATCAATTCTTGTCAATATATATAGAGTGATCATTTTGAGGAGGATTCTCCTGAATTAAATATACTGAAGAAATTTGTGTGAAGTCTAAATTTAGTTAAATTATGTTCAGGATGCATTGATGAAAAGCAACGAGGTCTTTGAAACATTCAAGCAGGAAATGGAAAAGGTATACTTATTCTGGCCATGTTTTTATTGTTGATTCAAATATATTTTTTTTGCTTCTTTTTAAACTTTTCCTAGTCACTCATTCCTATGAAAGTGTTTAGTTTACAGGAGTTTCTCTTCTCCTTTTTACTTTTTTAGTTGAAGTATAACTATGAATTATTTTTTGAGATTTCATCAGATGGCAAAGTTAATAAAAGAGCTTAAGAAGGAAAATGAATTTTTGAAGAGCAAATGCGAAAAATCGGACATTGCACTTGTAAAACTTGTTGAAGAGGTAAGATTTTATCTATTTTATCCATACATTCAGCATTCTTTGTTTTTTTTTTTTGTCTCCCACATTGACGCACAATTTCAATTAAGCAAATGTTTTGTTTATTACCTTCATCAATTCTCCAGTCTTAAATCAATTTTGTCCATTTCTTCCTATTAATTAGAAGATGAAGTGTTAAGTCCAATTTATAGAAGAAAAATTGATTTGTATGCCACATGATTGATACATTTGGAAATTATGCACTTTATGTAATTATTTTGGAGAAATATGACAAACTTCATTTCAAATGAGTATGTCCTTGCCATTCAAACAAGATAATTTACATTAAAATATGAAGCATGGTGATGTTGCGAAACATTCTCTCTTTTAGGACCTTTTCCTCGAGCAATTTTAGAGTGTTGCACCACAATCGTTATCAACGCCACTTCACCATGATCCTTAAACATTTTGTTCAAGTTTAGTGTTAATGTATTTTGTAATTATTTAGGATATGACAAATGTCCTTATACATATGCCACTTCACCAGAGTTTGTATGAGCTTTAAGCCTTAGGTGCCAACTAGACTTTTCTACATTATCTCAATAACAACAACAACAACAAGAAGCTTTTATCTCACTAAGTAGGGTCGGTTACATGAATCCTTCGTCTCCATTGTGTTCTATTATGTGTCAAATTTTCATTTAATTCAAGTATACTAATGTCATTTTTTATACATCTTAACCAAGTCTTTTTTCTATCTCTATCTTTCTTAACATAAGGAAAATCTAATGCATCTACTCTCCTAACTGGGTCATCGGACGGCCGACACTTTATGTGGCTAAACCATCTAAGGCGACTCTCTCTAATCTTATCTGCCACTGGAGCTACTCCAACTTTTTCCCAAACATACTCATTTCACATTTTATCTCTAAGAGTAAAGCCACTCATCCACCTGAGCATCCTCATCTCCATCTATTTCATCATTATTTTGAACAATAGAGCCTAAATATCTGAATCCCTCACTCTTTTTAATAAATTGTTCACTAATGTGACAACACTATCACTAAAACTTCTACAACTAAAATTATATTCCATATATGCAGTTTTAGATCTACATTATATTGTATGGAATTAATTTAATTGATTTGTTTGACTATATATGCATATGTCATATTATTTATGTGGGGAGGCACCATATTGTAAGAGTAATATAGAAGGTTGGCAATATGATGTAGAAAGTTATCAAATAGTTTGAAGAATATGATCTCCTTGAAAGGGCTAAGCAATATCTCTTCAAGCAGCTTTTCATTCTTCCAAACCTGCAGTCTAGAACCTTGATCCATCATCTTCTCTTTCGGAAGGTTTAAGATGAAAAAAATGATGGTTACTCGATTATGTTCGACATTGGAGATAAGAACACAATTTGAAAATTTGAATTTTCTTTTATCATCAGCATGGGGTTTAGCAAATTTTCTTATAAACAGAAATTTGAAGAGATGACCATAAGTTGAAGATCCGTGGGAAATTATTTGGATGGTAACAACTTCAAGATCTCGAAAGGGCCTTCATGGAATGCATGGTTAGAGGAGATGTTCAGAAGTTCTATGCTTTGTTGTTGACGTGCATCTTAGTCATGTGAGCAGTGTTGATGGAGTGCATAGTTAGAGAAGATATTTGGAGGCTTGGTCTATGCTTTGTTGTTCATAGGTTGCTTCTCAATCAAAAGGAGTGATGTTGTCTTTATTGAGATGCTATCAATATTGAAGAAGAGGGAGATTTTTTGCATACATATGGGGAAGGATTGCATGCGAGTGGATACATAAGTAGCTAGACAAGAACATGGTCCACATTAAGGGGAATATCTTGAAGGTGGAGAAAAGAGTAGGAAAGAAAGCTCTAGACCGGTACACTTTTAGCGGATTAGCAGCAAGTCATTGCAATATTGGGCTAATAAAATCATTTTATAGAGATGGCATGTGCATAATTTCTTAAAGGGAAAGCTCTTATGGTGCTGAGCTAAAAAACAACAAAATGCTTACAAGTAAATGTTCCTTGCCACTTCTCACCAATAAAGGTGTAATTCATGCACCTTTTGTATTTTAAATGTTAGTTTGGATTAATTAGTAATGAAAACTTACTTTTAATGTTACATTGAATTATTTTTTACTAAATGATTGTTAACATTGCCACACAAAAATGATGAGAATGATATCTGTAAACCTATTGTGCATGCTCCACATCAACCCCATCCTCCAATTAGGGTTATAAAGGAGAAGAGATCACACATTTTCTTAGAGGATGTGGTGATCGATATGACAAAATAAAGGAGGATGTGCATGCAATAAAGAACCAAGAAGAGCCATTACCTTCCCCAGCCAATTTGTCCTTTTCCAAGTAATTGTTGGAGCTTTTTGCACTAATACTTAACCCATAATTGAGTAAAACTTTGATGCTCTGATTGAGTTTGTACATAGAAAAGAAACTTTGGTGAACCACTACAACAAACTTGGATGGTGGGATTACAAAAAACTCAAATGAAAGGGAAATTGTAGTGGGAAGTGGTTGCATGATTTGGTATCAACAACTAAATAAATCTACTATTTAGTTGGATAGTAAGGTAATAACTATAACGTGAATGTTGGGCTTGAATGTTACAGTATTGTTTGCAATGACTTGTTATTTAATAACACATGCATTTTATTTTTTACTAAGGGGGCAACTCTAGCTTCTAATATTGTTGTCTTGGATGAAGTCTTTAATCGTTGCTGAGAAGCTGAAATTTCTATGATTGTGAAGCAAAAAAAAAAAAAAACTCATTATGTGGCCCGCATTTGTGTTGGAATATATCCGTTAGTGATGAGGAGAGGTTCTTCAGTTGTTGGGAAGATTTAGAGTTCATATACTTTCCAACGAGATAGAGTAAGGTCCATATGATAGTATTTGAATGACATCATGCGATGGACCCATTCACGGTTTATCTAAGACATTAGGGCAAACAATGACCTCACTTTGCGAAAGTTTCTCTACATTATTGGAAGGGTTTAGGTTATTTGTCTATAGGAAGGACATTCTCTCATCATCATGAAATTTGAGGAGTGTCAGCACTTATGAAGTGCTCAAACGAAGTGTCAGATAAATAACTTTGATATTATGAGCACATAGTCCTCATCTTCTATTGTATGTTTTTTTGCAGCTAATGCACCAATAATTTTCTAATTCTATTATTTTATAGTGAAGACTATGAAGTGTATATAATTCAATATATTATATACTTAGGCTTCAAATAAGAATGTTCTTGGCATTGCTGATGATTGCATACAGTTCTTCAAAGGCAAACTTTGTATAGACTTATTTTTATTTTAACTTAGATCTTTTTGAAAATTTGGGAGTTTGTTATTTTTAATGTAATTGAAGTACTTGATCCTTAGTGCCTTTGATTGCCATGCTTAATAGTAAATGAATACCTGGTTATTGTAAATGATGTTATGCTAATGTTATTATTGTCACTATTGATGAAAATTGTTATTTTGATGGAATTCATTTAATAGAATTCATTGTGAAAGTGTCCTGTCAATTCTCTGTTATTATTATTGATGCTTTGTATTTACAATTCACCACATCACGATAGAATTGATAATTATATGTTATGGTATTACTTAATGTATAAATATACATTAGAATTTAGTGCATTTTTATGCATGGATGACTCAATGTATAATCATGGATCACTATAACATTTTTGTAGATAATTTGTAATATAAATATGCATGTCTGCTCATTTTAATTGCTATTTATGCTTCATATCTAATAGTTGATGCAACAATCAAGCTTTACAAATATTAAAATAAGAGTTATTAGCCTTCTAGTGGTACGTCATTTTCTCGCACATGACATCCAATTTGTTGGCATTTAAATCATTATAAAATACTCCAAATATCAGTATATGATACCAGCCTTTTGTAAGTTTTCTGCAATGATTTATTTATGTAGAAAGCTTGTAGAAGGTTGGTATTATATACTGGTATTTGGAGTATTTAATAATGATTTTTATGCCAACTATTTGGGTGTATCATATTTTCAGATGACTAATAGTTTATTATTTAACATTTGCTAAGGTTGATCGTTACGTCAACCATTAGATATGAAACATAAATCATTATTAAAATGACCTATGTGAAGTTATCTTTCAATTTAGGGTTCTGGAGAGCTGCAGTACTTTTGTAAATGAAAAGTTGCTTGGAGGTGCATTTCTCTTCAAACAACATAATGTCTCTCCACAGGAATGATTAGTTGGGACATATTTATACAGAGTAAAGCAATTCAAATGAATAAATTTCTCAGAAGATAATGAGAAAATTATGGTAAGATTCTCATTCGAGCTCAATGTCAAACCTCTCGAGAGCAAATGTACAAACATTAGTATTAGAAAGAGTCGACAATAATGGTCGAACGCTAGGTCGAACTCAGTTCAAATGAGGTACGAACAAAATACAGTGATGTTTGGAAGAAGATTTGAATGTTGTTTGAGCATTCTATTGTGAATAATGATCTTGTTCAAACATAGTTTCACATCTAATAGTTGATCTTTAAATTTGAAATAAATGTTCAAATTAGCTGGAATAATTGAACCTTTTTGATCGTTGAAGATGGGACAATAAATGCATTATAACCTAAGCAATAATAAATCTATCAACATTAACCTTGAACATGAGATTAGTGAAAGGATTGTAGTCAAGATGCATTATAAGGAATTGCAAAAAACTGCTTTGAAATCACCAGAGAGATTTTTAGAAGAGGAAGTCGGAGCAGCCTTCTTGTTCTACTGTTTGCAAGGCCGGGACTATGATTCATATTTCAATGATTAGGACATTATTCTCTGTAATAAAGTTTTTATTATATTTCTCTAAATGATAACATAATGGACATTTTTGTCCAAATATAACTATTATGAGGCATATAAAGCCAAATTTCCCCTTACAAAAACATTTTTACGCAGATTAAGATTAGATATTACCTTTTTTTTTAACCATTTTCGTCCATTCTTCTCACATCCATTTTACATTTCTTATTGGTACATTTTCTTCCCTAACTGTGCTTGTTTTTTGAGTGAGGGGTGTGACACTAACATTGCATTAAGCATACAAGTTTCTTCTATAAATCCATTAATGTGTTGTTCTGAGTCTAAAATTGCCAACCTGAGTTCTATTTTTTTTTTCCCCTTTCGTGTCTTTTGATGATTCTATCTTATTATAACTTCTAAATTCCCACCACTGCTTCATCTTATACAGGAAAATAAATTAAAAAAATATTTATATACTCGCCACTGATTTCTTGTATATTTATATGTCTAACACTTAAAAATCTATCTTTATGATATCCAAATCCCTAAATGACAGAATTCCACTCTCATTAATTTATCTTTTAGTAAAATATTTGTCCATATATTTTGATATCATTTAGACACTAAGGTCTTATTTAATTATATATAAAGATTCAAGTGATTTGTATGTATATGTGTGTCTACATATATATATATATAATTCCCCAATCTCTGGCTTGTTTATCAGCTCTGGCGTCCTATTTCTTCTGCTTGCTTTGCATGATAAGCTTCTGCTATTTTTTTTTTTCTTATTTTCTATTAAGATAAACATAATTTTCTTGCCTATAATTTGAATTATAATAGTTTTTACATCTACTTTATTTCATTTTAATAGCGCGAATTTATGAAAAAACAAGTTGAGAAAGCAAAAAATCAGAAGGAAAGACTGGAGTCTTTATGCCGTTCACTACAGGCAGAGAGAAAACAGAACTTACTGGTGGCTAACAGTATCGATTCAAATAGCGTTCAAACCAAAGCAGATTCTGCAAAGGGAAATGTCTAATAGCAGCAAGAAAATTTTGTACTCCTTGGCTGCAGGTATTTGAGAAAAAATTATTTGTGGATTGGGGAATTATTTTGATTTTTATGTCTTGTTAATTATCCATTCACTTATCATTTAATTTTTTTTTTTTTTGGAAATTTACATATAAGCACACATTTCTTATGCAATTATATATTTGATATCTAAAATTTGATATTTATAAATATAGTATTTTTCTTAAGCATTAAAAGGTACATGAATTGAAAAAAAATAATGATGATGTTATTTTTGATGTAATATTAAAGATTTGGATGTTATTTATGTAAATTATGAAAGTTTTGGTGTTAGATATGTAAATTTATAAGAATTGTGTGTTATGTATGTTAATTCTTTTTTTTTTTTCTCTTGTATGAAACTTATTATTAAGTTGTTATTTTTGTTTCTAATTAGTGCATGGATTTTATATCTTTTTTTAAAAGCAAATTAGTTAGGGGCTGTTTGGAAAATTTTTTATTTTTGTTTTGTTTTGTTTATGTTTTGTTTAAAAATAAAATTTATTTGATTGTATTTGTTATTTTAAAAAACACTCAAATCTTCTTTTGAATACTTTGAGGATTTTTAAAAATAACATTATTTATTTTTGAAAATAAAAAATATTCTAAATAAATATATATATAAAATAATATAAAAAATAATAAAAAATAGAAAATAAAATTGATTCCAAATAGCCCCTTATTTAATAATGAGTGAATATGAAGTTTTCATGTCATTTGGGCAAACAAAACAAAACAAAAAAAAAACTGCCATTTTAATATTTTCTAGCATTCTACTGATAAAATATATGTAATATTAAGCATAGATTTAAATATAAATAAATTTCTCAATGGATATGTGCAGTCTAATGTTGTTAATTATTAAATATGATTGTAGTTCTGTACACTGCATGCAGGTCAATGCTTTTAATAATCTTATATTTTGATCAATACAAATTACGAGATTTTATTATATTTTTCTCAAATTTGATTTCTCGTCTTTATTGCATTTTCTTATACTATTGGCATTAAATATATCATTGATTTGGTCTTTACTGAATTTTCTTATACTATTGGCTTTTAAAATATCTTATCAGATTCTTCTCTTGTTCTATGATTAGATCTTTATTTAATGACCTATTTGAGTTCCAATCATTCTGTAAATGTAGGCTGAAAAATGTCAATTTTTTGTAGATGGGACGTCAAGATTCCAACTTTAACCTCTTTTACTGTAATTGAGATTTAGATTTTGATGAGTAAGATAGAGAGAGAGAGAGAGAGAGAGAGAGAGAGAATTTAAATCTTCAATGGGCCATATATTTTTAAGGCTTAGAATTGATAGGTTTGTATAGAAACGTAGCCTAAACGCCAAGAAAATAATGATATATGCTTGTCCTTAAGATAAAGATAAGCACTTTATAAAAGAAAATCATTTAAAAGAGATTATTTGGAGGACTTTCTCACTTGTTGAACAATAAGGGAATTTCATTGAGATCATCTTCCTTTCTTAGGTTAGGTTGGTTGAAAAGCCATAACATGGTGGGGCTAATTAGGTTTGCCTTAGTGAGAGAAAGTTTTTTTTCTTATTTTTTTATTCGTTTTAAGTAATTTGTCAACTCATAACATTAAGAATGAAATCATTTTATTTTATTGGCTTAAAAAGAAAATTAAGATAAAATTTTAGGGAGATATACATACATACTTATGTATTTATATATTTCACATTCAAATTTTAATTTTTATTTAAATAACATTTAAATCTTTATTATTATATTAAAAATACCATCTTGGTTATTTTTTTCAAGTGAAATGCACCTTTTTCTGCATAGGAAAAGTGTTAGTTTTGTAAATATTCAAATTTGAGTGTGAAATATGTAAATGTATAAGAATTTGGTGGTATGCATGTAAATTTCTCAAAATTTTATTGCATTTATTTTTTTACCTTATAGTTTAAATTTTGTGAAATTTTTTTTAATGATTTTATTTTATAATGGTTTATATAACTCAATTATTTAGATTTTTAATTTTTATTTCTAAGTTGTCCACTCATCTTTATTAATTTTGTTCTTTTCTCCTATGTTTAAAGACTTGTTATCTTTTGTTTGAATTCCAATAAATACGCTTTTATGAGAGAAAGATACGTTTCTGTTTAGATCAAACTGACATTTATAATTTATTTAATGCTAATTCTTAAAATTTTTGATTGAAAGTAATTAGAATCTTATATTAATAATTTAATATTTAGAATCCTAAACCCTAAATGGAATTTATATTCCATTTTAATAATATTTATATATCAGCCAAATTTGTTATTATGGCAAAAGAAAATTAAAATTATCATTTATATTTCTAGATAATATTATATTTTTTTAAATACGCTAATGAATTTATGAGATAATATTATCCATCGGAATAGTATTGAATAAAACAAATTCCTAAAAGAAAATTTATTACATTGCTTGATTTTTATAATTGTAATATATGTGATACGTTTGAAGAATTCAAGAGTGGATGAACCTTCAATCCAAGATATTTAATCCATTGGGTGAAAAGAGGTGGCATAAATTTCTTATAATATAAATAAGAGAAATTTATATACATAGCACACCATTTTTGTACATTTACATATCTAAAACTTAAATTTTGATATTTATAAATATAATACTTTTTTCACTTTAAAAAATTAATAAATGTGTTATATATATAAATATCAAAGTTTAGATTAGATATGTAAATATATCAGAATTATGTGTTATGTAAATGCCTCTATAAATTCTATATGATTCTCTCACATTTATGAGTAGGTGAGAATCACTCCCCTATAGCTCCTTAGTTCCTTTCCCACCGGCCTAACTACGACTCTCAAAATCGCTAATCGACTTAGCCATCAATGTGGAATAAACCAAATAGATGAGTCGACTCAAACTCAAACTCAAGCCACCCCCAACTTGTGCTTGAATCTAACCAATAATTGAGTTCAAGTTTGAGCTCAAATTGAATTTATCGAGTTTGAACTCGCTCACGTTTATCATGAAAGAGAGACGATAATGATAATTCAAGCAAGATTATAAAAAAATAAAAAAAACAATGAGAAATTAAATAATAAATGATAATAAATCACTTTCAATGAGAAAGTATATAATTTTAAAATATTTTTTTAAGTACTTTGTATTTAAACCTTTGAATTCTAATATATTTTTAAAATATTGTATGATGCAAAATTTGAATAAGCAAATCAGTTGAGTCAAAGTTAACTCAAGCTTAGCTATTTAACTCATCAAGTTTAACTCGTGAGTCATTTATCAAAATGAACTTAAACTAATTCATAAATTAATTCATCTCTATTATGCCTCCTGATATGACTCTCAAAATACCACTACCAAAGATTATAAGAAAACATATGATTTTGAGTCTAGATCAAGATTTAAAATATCATCAATCTTTTCATCAATTAAATTCCAAAACAACTCAAATATTTTTATAGTCAAATCGGCGTCTCTTGTGGATCTAATGAGCCTAAGATCTTATAATTATTTTATTTGGGCATCCAAATGCTCAAAATACATCAAATGATCAAAGGAATCATCCCAGTATCGATGTACATGGATACTGAATTTAGAATCTCCGTTTATAAATAGAGCATTCATTAAAGAGCAGTGAAAAGAATATGGAAGAAAGAAAAAGAATAAGATAAAGTGAAGAAGTGAAAGGAAGTAAATAATGAGGAATCAAGTAGTGAAAGAAAAGAAGGAAGAATCAAAAGGAAAAAAAGGAAGAGTCAGCAAGGAAGAAGAAGGAAAATCCAAGGAAGAAAAGAAAATCAAACAAGGAAGAAAAGTCAGAAAGGGTAAATAAGTCAAGTGAAAGAAGAGAGAATAAATTTAAATATAAGTCAAAAGGAAAAAAAAAAAATCAAAGAGAGGAAAGAAGAGGAGGAAAAGCTGAAGATCCTCAAAGATCGCTCATCGAATCAACCACCGCTACCTCGTCACTAATTTCGATTCAAATCATCGCATCTACCATCGATAAAATTCTACTGAAACATTATTGTCTCTCATATGTAATTTTGTAATCAGGTTATCAAGACTTTGTACTCAAACAGATACATATGGAAGCTTTTCTGGTAGCCTGGTTTTCTCTTTCGAGGTTTCCGTTAAAAATGAGTGTCTGTTTGCTCTTTAATTACCTGTGTGTCTTTTTCATGACCAAACTTAACTTTCACTTGGTTTTCCAACACCTCCAATCCACATCTCTCTTCATTAAAGGGACATTCAAGAAGACAATATCTCACTATTTATTACGCTTATTTTTTATTGAAGATTGACGTTAAAACTGATCAATAAAATTAACTCTTTTTTCATCATTTTCTACTGTCAGTTTCTTCCTTGTTTTCAACCTAACTAATTATTTTCTTCTTCAAATGCCAATTCGCATAATGTATACTTGAATTGCATAAAAAATAAATAGCAAACAATTCTTATATATTTATATATTTATGTAAATAGGATTTAAATCTTTAATATTACATCGAAAATAGCACTATCATTAATTTGTTAAAGTGGAGAAATTATTACAAGTGATGCAATATTTTGGAGACCGTAGAGCTACATCTCGACTCTGCACGTAATAATTTCTCGTTAAAGTGAAATATATATTTTCATGCATAGGAAAAGTACTATTTTTGTAAATATCAAAAGTTTTTGTGTTAGATACGTAAATGTATGAGAATTAGCTTAACAAGTTGAGTGATCATCATATGAGATTTACAAATCACCAATTTAGAAGATTTTTAAATACAAAAAGGAGATTTATATACATATCACATAATTTTTATATATTTACATATATAGCAGCTAAACTTTAATTTATATATATATATTACACCCCCAATCTTTGATATCACGTTAAAAATATCATCATCACTAAATTTTTAAAAGTGAAATGTACTTTTTTAAGTATAGGGAAGTAGTGTTATATAAGTAAATATCTAAATTTAGGTGTTATATATGTAATTGCATAAGAATTATGTGGTATGTATGTAAATCTTACTAAAATTTTTTGTGTATATCAAATAACTCAAAATTTTATTCTGTATTTTTCTTTGTTTTCAAACCAAATAACATAAAATACACTGAAAATACTGTCTACTAATTAGTCCCTTAAATCAGCTCTAATTCATATATCTTATATTAATACTAGAGACAAAAATCACAAATATAGCTCATGACTGACTAAAGAAGCCACCCTTTGTGCCCAAAATCTCAGATATATTTTCATATCAGTTCCTTCAACAGTTTTGGGCAACCTCCTGAGATTAAGTAATGGAGAAGCAGCTCTATTTATGAACCAAGCTTCTGTTAAATATGGTTTCCTTTCTTCTTCCTCCTTCCTTCCCTCAAACTTCCTGTGCTCGCCATTGAAGTTCTCTTGCTGGACACAAAACCAAGATCACTAAACCCATTAAACGCATAGTTCTCAAGCTCGTATAAGCTCCAATGGCACCTCCTTATCTTCTTCTTGTTTTTGTTCACTACAGGCTGAAGTGGAGGTCTTATAAAAACACTGAAGTAAAAAACTATAAAAAATAAAAAATTATTTTTGTGGAACCAAATCTTATCCATGGCCTCTTAACATCAGAAGATGTGGCAGATTCAAATATCTTAACATCCTTCTGCAACATGGATAAGATTTTCAAGTTGGAAGGTTGAAAGAAGAGAATATTTTTATGGAACCAAATCTTATTCATGGCATCTGCAAGACTGAAGCGGGATGTCACGGAGAAACTTTTCCCAAGTCACCCGCGTAAAGACTCTTTCCTCGAAGTCAGCCTAACCTTCACAACACGGGCTAGAACACTCAAATCTCTTTAGAGAGAGAGGTTAGAAAGATTGGAAAGACTTCACCATGTAAACGAACTTTACACAGAATACTTGGGATCCTTTGATGAAATGAGGAGGTCCTATTTATCCCCTCCCCTCCTCTGAATAATCTAGTAATATTCTATAATACATTAATATCTACATGCTCTAGATCTCCATCACTCGATATACAAGAGTTAAGATTTCATACCATTCAGAGTCCTCAAGATTCCTCTTCAAAGTTTCTGACAGAACCTTCTGTAGCTCAGGGTTATTATCTTTCAATAATTCTCAAAGCCTCAGATATGGCCAAGAGATGATTGATCTCCCTCTATTTAGCTCCGTGACAGGGAGCTGCTAATATTAGAATTTTAGAGAGAGAGAGAGAGCTTTGGTTGAATAGGTCAGATTATATGCATGTGTGTGTAATAGAGTGAGAGTACAATAGAATGAGTGGTTATTGGAGACTGTTGTCGTGATCACAAATTTGGAATCTTCGGAGTAGAAATGGTCCCAATAAGTCGACTATATGCAAGCTTTAATAGCAGTGGACCTAAGAAGTAGAGGGACATGTCTATGGATGAGAATATTATGGTGAGCTCTATGATCAACAGACAATCTGCCTTGTCAGCTTTATCTTCTTGAAATCATATTAAAAATGCTAATTTTCATGCATTGAAACTTCAGTTTTTTTCCCCCTGAATCAGTAAATTAACCTCAAGATGGTAAACTATTTGGAGGAGATGATCAAAGCTATGTTCTTATGTACAAAGCTAAGTTTTTATGTTCTTATGTACTATTTACAAATCTTTCAGTAATTGAAGAGATCATCTCCTTCAGTAACTGAGAAGATGAATACATCAAATAAGAAAATATAGACCTTGATAATTGCTTTAACAGCAGCCAATTATCGAGCCAAGATGAGAAGTTGTGTGTCGGGTTCGGTGCACCATCATTGTCCTCAATGATGCTCTATAAGTAGAAAGAGGAAGCAAGAGGGCTAAATTATCACTTAGAAGTGAAGGAATTGAATCTCATGATAGGAAAAAGCTTAAAAATGGCAGATCTCCACAGCTGTTTCTGTCTGTGAAATGAATAATCGCTATCAATCAAATTGCATAATTGCATAATTGCATTTGCCACTATCAATTTAATGCTATACATTCAATGTCTCTCATAAATAACAGCTATGCTTTGTCTATTTAGCTTATTGGATTAGATTGTTTGTCCTGCCTGTCTTGATGGAATCATTTAATATATTTATATGAAATTAAATTATCACATTATATAAAAAAAATTAGCTGTTCTATAATTTAAGGCAACATATAAATTTATTTACTAGTGAAATGAATAAAGATGATCATATGATGTAGTCATCAGCCGAGTTAATCTATATTAAATTCTTCAAGTGTTTCTAATCTTTGATATGTTTTTTCTATTTTTTCATTGTCTTTATTTGAATATTTTTTGCTTATTTTCAACACAATTGTCATAAAAATATACAATAAGAATCATAATGTTCAAACATACTTTATGCAATTAATTTAAAGTTTCATTTTTGAAAAAAAAAATGAAATGGAATACAAATTAAGAATTGCGTGATAGAAAATCGTTCAGACAATAAAACTTCAGGTTTAGTTTAAATCCAAGACGCACGCAGATAATAAAAAAGAATAAGGAACTGCAATTTTACATAAAAAATTCAAAATAGGGAAAAAATTACGGCCCAGCATTAAAATATTCCACTATATATTCAGATTGGAGTACAAAGTTTAATTTCCGATAACGGAATTTGAGAGTATGTGAGAAAGCTCGACAACTGAATCAACAACAAATCTGAGCAATAAAGCTGCGAATCCAGAAGCAAGTATGCCGTGGTAAATGACGATAATGAATGATCTCCGGTGATGACGGCAATCGTGCGTAATGGCCGGGATCGCAATGGTGACCAACAATAGTGGCGACGGCAGTGCACGGCGGTCAATGTGCGGGTCAAGACATGGTGACTAGGGTGGTGGTCGACGGTAGTGGTCGACGACGGTTGGTGGGCGACCAACCATGGTGTGGTCGACGCAGGACCGAGGTGGTGCCCGAGGGCCAATGAGCGACGATGATCGGTGGCGATGGTGGAGATGATGATCGATGGTCGACACGGCAGCCAACAAATACGGCATGGCGACAGGGCGGCAGCCGCTATTCATTTATGATTATACGGAGGTTCTTCAAGATCGTGAGCTCTTCTATTTAGCCTCCCAAGTTCGCTCTACCTTCCTTCTTTCACAGAATGAGATCCTATTTATAAGATTCGAGAGAGATTTTCATTATTATCTAAATCTCAAAACACTCCAGGACAAATTATATTGATCATTATCATTTATAATTTTTCAATTTAAATGACCTTCGATCAGTGATTCGATTCGCCTCATCAGCCGCCGATTCGACTATAAAACGTAATTTGGAAATCGTTTGATCATTCAGTCAGTATTTCGAAATTTGAGATATAGTATTTTAACTTTATTTGAACTCATTGACTTGATTTGACTTAGTTTTATTAGACTCATCTCATTGAGTCGTTTAATTTAATTATGTATATTTTAAATTAAGATCCATGTTTAATTTATAAATTTTAGAGATATATGAAGAAATATGATATATATATATATAATATGAATTCAAATAATTGATGGTACTGCTCAACATCTATTTCCATGACTGTACAGCTATATTAATTATATGATTTAAGAATTTCATTACGAGTAAAAACATTTTTATTTTTCTATTTTTATATGACTTAAATGTCCAATAGTGATGCTCTTAAAAATATATTAAAGTATCCATTATTATTATTATTTAATTTTAAAATTAACATTAATGATGCTTTTGATGTGATTTAAAAATTTATGCTACATTTAAATAAATAATAAAATTTAAATATTAGATATGTAACTAATTCTGTCTATTTTTATTAGATTATATATATATATACAAATAATACAAATATTGAATAAAAAATTGGTTAATTTGATTGATAAGAAGTAAAAAAAATACTTAAGAGTCACAAACAATGTCCGAATAATTTTTCCAGATATTTTTATTATAATTAGGTAAAAATTAATAATGTAAAAAAAATCATTTCTAGTGTTTAATAAATCTAAAAGCTACATCAAAATCCCCAAATATAAAATTATGATACACAGCCCCCTCCAAACAATTCCTTCAAACCAAACGCACACCATGAATTCCACTTCAAGATTCGTGCAATCCGCATTATTTTCATTAATAGTGATCTCCCAAGGCTGCAGCAAGGGCCACCACCACCGGTGTGCTCTGGAGTCCGGTGCAGGTGAGACAAATGGACCCCACTGGCCCAAGCCACAGCCACCCCCACAGGCTTTTCGTCGAACACCTTGAACGCGCTTCTTTTGGCCTTTGGTAGAAGAGAGAATCAGCTTTGGTGCGATAACCAACCATGTGCGTAGAGAGCCTTTTTAACGGAAACATGCACATGCATGTTCTCACTCAGTTTGACTCTCACTCACTAAAAATAAACTCGAGGAAAAGCAAGTGTTTATTTATTAATATAATAATCATTTTTTTATGTTTATTTATTTACATAATAATATAAATTTAAACAAGATAATATCATTATTTTATTTAATTATTTTTAAACATGCTCAACAAAAAATATAATAAAATACATAATAGCACAAATTTTTATTTATCTCACACCTAAACATTATTATTTACATACACAATACCAAAAAACCATTATTCTTATCTTTTTTTTTTAAAATACATCATAAAACAAAGTTCAATCAAAGATCACAGAAAAGCTACAAAAAATCAAGCGCCAGAATTTGGCAAGCCGACAATCATATGGCTAAAAAGAAAATAATAAATGTATTAGAATTCACTAATTTAACACAAAATCCACGAATAAATAATTATAAAAAGCAATTCCACACTACAAAAGCATTTCTGAAAAAGTTATTAGAACATATTATAACCAAGTATGTGTGACTAACAGCCTGAAGTACCAAAAAACACTTACAAGACTGACACAAAATAGACCGTTGGCCTTCCCGTAACAAAGATTGAATGATATAGCACCAGGATTAATAAAACAAAGATACAGTGGGTAACAAAATGAGAAAAGTATCAAAGCAAATCACCAAAAAAAAACTAAAAAAATTAAAGCAAAAGAACCACAGAGCATCTTGAATAGAGGAGCCTTATTGAGAAAACAAGGCTTTTTTGCCACTACAAATCAAAAGCTACCAGCATCAGTAAAATACAATAATAAAACCAGTGGGAGTCTGGTCGACAAGTGTATCGAGAACTACCAAAAGAAAATAATGACAATCAAAAAACGAAAAAAAAAGAAATCATAGCACCTGAAGCTCTACCTGGGATGAGCGAAGAGAAATTAATGGCTGAAGAAAATTCAAAGGATCAAGAAACTAGAAAAGACTAAAACAGCACTATATGAACATCAAGCCAACCTTTCTCCCACCACATCTGGTTTCATTCTGGTTATGAGACTACTAAGTATATGATACAGCTGATCACATCACACAATGCTACCTTCCTACTGTGTCTCCCATCAATGTTTCCAGATCGCCGGCGAGGATCTTCGACCTCCTTCCTGAATAATGCAACTGGAGGGCTGCCACTGGGTCCGATACCCCATTACCTCCAACCACGATGCCGCTGCCGCCACCACCGACGATGTTGACGCCGAGGTGCATCATCCTCCCTTGCTGCTGGAAACCAGAGAGCAAGTCAAAACCGTTTCTTTTCTGCAGCTCGGGATAAGTCTCCAGAAACTTCTCCGTCGATGGAGATTGCATTTGAGCTTGTTGATAATCGGCGTTGCTGCTCGCGACGCTTTCTTTGGAGATACTAAAAGGAATTCCAGTCAAGGACCCTTGATAGTTTGCGAGTATTATAGCTGGTTCCGGTAACGATGATAACCCAGTTTGAACTCTGCTGCCATCCCAGAAGCCATAGGTCCTTTGAGGCAACTCAGCCTGATGATGAATGAGGCCATTCCTGGCATCGGCACGAATATAGCTGCATCCTTCCAGCAGCTGGTTGAGTTAGTGGTTGCATTTGCATTGTGTTTGGGGGAGAGTGGTGGCATTATGCTTCCTTCCTGTGATGAAAATGATGACTTTTGTGAAGATTGATGCGTAAGAATCTGACCAAACAACTTCAAATCACCACCACGCTGAGCCTGATCATCAGAATCTGCAGAGCGATTGCGTCGGGATGATGTGCTCTCAACAATCATCGTTCTATCGATCTTCAACTCATGAGTCTGAGTTGACTGTACAGAACTGCCCCGGGCAACATACAAAGGAGAATCAATCTGTTTTGGAAATGGGGATTTAAGCAGATTTGGAGAAAGATCTCTACTAACTGATTCTTGTCGGGACTTGGCTCCATCCTGCATATTCAGAATGGAAATGGAAGATTCCTTTTGAACCTGATCAAAAGGAATGGAAGATGATTCAGGCAATACACAACCCAGTTGGCTAGAAACAGCAGCCACTGGTTGCACTATTTTAGTCCGAGACAGTTTCTGCAGAGAATGAAGTAGCTCCAAGGGATCCTGCTGCTGGAAATTGGAAGAGAGAAGACTAGGGCATTCATCGTTCCTTTGTTCTCCATCATCACAAGAATTGCCATTAGATTGTGACTTTGGCCCAAAGATAAGGAAGTCGCCTACATCAGCACATTTCTCAATCTTAACATGTGCTCTCTTCTCAACCATATGGTCAAGCAGCCCAGAGTTCACTTCTTTGTTTAGTTCATCTGCAGCAGAGCTTCCACAACTAGCTTTTCGCGCTGCCTCAGAAGTTGTAGGTAGCTTAAACTTACTTTCACCATGAAACTTCACAGCGGACTTCCCTGGACTAGGCAATTCATCAGCAATCTCATTATTTGTTTCCAATTTGACATTTGACTCAGCAGATACATGAACCTGTGCAGGTTCATGATTTCCCAAACCAGAACTACAAATTTCTCCTGGATCTTTCCCAAACTCAAGAATGCCCCCTTCAATTAGAATCTTATCATCATTACGAACGGAAGCCTTATTGAAAATATCCTCAACTTCATGCTGAATGGATCCACCAATCTCACATTGCTCATTCGGCCTTTCTGCATCTGCTTGTTCAGCAGTGTTACCAGTATGGAGATGTTCTTCACTACAGGTTTCTAACATGGACTGTGTGAAGTCAACATCCATCTTAGAGCATGACTGTGTACTACAGATTGCTGAATCAATCTCAGCACAAGCATCATCAGTATCACTTCGCCCTCCATTAACATCACTCAATGGCATCACCCCATTGATGGACCCAGGTTGGATCACATCAAGACCAAGGCACTTTCGCGCCTTACTAAAGAAAATCTTGCATTGGTCTCGTGACCTAGTTCTGACAAAATGTGCAACTTTAACAAAGTCTTTGCCATACATGTTTAATGCGCTAATGAACTTCGACTTCTCGTCAGTCCAATCAGCTGACTCCAATTCATCAGAACTGTCATCAGAACAGGTGTCTTCCTCATCAATTGTACGGGCTGCTTCTTGTGTAAGAGAACGGTCAATTGCTGCAAAGTGGAACTTCTCTGGTGGGTCTATGAGCTAGTGATACAAGAGCTCATTGCATCTGAGGATAGAGCACCACATATACCGGCAAGCACATCAGCAGCAGCAACTTCTCTCTCGCTCTCAGAAATTTCACCATTAGCCTTCTCAAAAGAGCCATTGCTCTGACGAGAAACTATGTCATGGTAACCTGATTTACCACTCTGCTTTAGATTGTTTCTTTTGTTACAGTTGCTCTCTGCAGCTATCATTGATGCTGCACCCAACAATTCTAGAGAATTAGCTTCCCGATTAAACCTCGTTCCAGAAGTTATTAGGTATGTGTTGCTGTGTCGGCTCTGCAATTGTTTTCTCCACTTAAGCTGCTTCTTCACTTCAGTAAAACTCTCAGATTTGTGGTTCTTGTAATAAAACTCAATGCAGTCAGCTGTTGTTTTGTGGCTAAGACAGGAAGAAATTTTTTGAAAGTCTTTACCGTATTTAGCAAGCATTTCTAAGAAAATTTCCTTTTCTTCCTGCACCCAAGGATTCATCATTATTCTTTCCTTCTCAAGAGCAGGCGGATTCTCTATTAAACCATTGTTGGAGTTAAATCTAGAGTACCTCCTATCATTTTCATCAATAATTTGCGCTGGCATCTTCAGATTATCCCTGTAAAGCCTCATCTGAGAATCCAAAAGTAACTTGCCGGTAAAGTTGAGTATTTCTGTTGTAGGAACCAGGGTTAGGTTGCCTGCTGCAAAAGAAAGGCAACATAAGATAGACTCATAAAATAGTTAAAAAATGTATTAGAAAGATGCACTAATTTATTCCTCTTGACAAAAGTAAACCAACAAAACATAATGAAAACATGATTTTCCGAATTAAATAACAGACAGGAAACCAGTAGTGGAGCCAATAACATGGGTTAAGGGTATAATCCATAAATAACTAATATTAGAGAAAATAAAAAAACGTTAAGAGTTTTATTGGTTTCCTGCTGGAGCCCCTATAAGCAAATAATAAAGTAAACCTTCTTGGGGAAAGTAATAAGTTTCGAAGTCGAGGGGGCTAAAGTGTTGCACATGTGGTAAATTGGGTTAAATGAAATGAACTTTGAAGGGCAGAAAAACGCAGGCACTTCTACATGCAATTAACAAAAGAAAAACAAGTGTTTGCAGTGCTGAAAATTGCAATATCAAAACTCCTCACCTACAGAACCAAAACATGTCAAACAAATGTTCAAGTTGAGATATCATATTTACATGAATTGTCACATTTTTTGTAGCATGTCCTGTATTTCCTATGAATAAAGCATATATACTGAATCATTGATTTCAATAAATCTACTTGCATTCCAGGAAAAAAAAACCTATTGTACTATGTCATCATTAGCCTTATCCCCCAAATACTTGAGGCCATCTTTATAAATCCTCTATTTCATGCCATTCCTACTTTTCTCTAAGCATTGCCTATAATGTTAAAAATAGTAAAGAAAGTAACTTTAAATAGATTTTATCCAGGTTACCTTAGGTTTAATGGATGCAAATTTTATATAGCAATCTAGTTGAAGCATTTTCCTACACTTTATTGTACATGCCTAAATCAATTAAATTTTCCTTCAACTTCAATCAATGTAATTCTAATTGTTCTGTAAATATAATCATTCCTAATTCTGTCATATATCCATCTTAACATTCTCATTTTTTCCACCTTCAATTTATCTATCGATGATTTTTTTTTCTGTGACACTTGAATGCGTTCAATAAATCCATTTTAATTGAAGCTTAACAAGTGTTAAATACTCAAGAAATCCTCTTATTGCATAATACTTATGAGGCACTCCTCTATTTCAACCACCCAACTACAACTCTAGAGCTAAGGGTGATATCGAGAAAGTTAAAATGAGCTGCTTTCGACTATAACAAAGTCAAGTCGAGAGTTGAAAGGCAAATTTAAAACATCCTTCCATATAAAAAAAAGCTTTAATTAGTTTCAATTTGCAATAAGCATTTATATTAATCTATAATGTTTATAAGTTTAAAAAAATTAAGAATTCCAAGAGAATTTGATGATTTAAGTGGTTTTCTTAGGAATTATTTATTTAGATGTAATCAAAGATATAGTCATACATAAGTATTTATAGAAGATTTTAAAAGCATTCATGATAGCTATCGGTTTAGAATTACTAATGAAAAAGATAAGATCATATTAGATTTTATTCTTAACTTATGATTTGATAATTGCTAATATTTTATTCAGAAAAATAGATGATCATATAATCACTTATAATAATGGATCTAATAAAATGCAGATAAATTATTTTTTATAAGAAAAATAGATCGTTTAAATTATAAAGATTGTGAGATCATTCCGAGTGAAAATTTAAGTACCGAACATCAACTATTAATTTTATATTTTAAAATGAAGGGTTGGAAGATTAAGAATAAGTCAAAACATTGTGCTAGGGTTAAATGAGGGTATCTAAACACGAATAATAAAAATATGTTTAAGAGTAAACTAGAAGATCTTACAATTTGAAATGTTCATAAAAAAACTAATGTTATGTGGGAAAAAGAGCAAGTGAGATTAAGAAAATTACAAAAAATATACTTGGAGAATCAAAAAGAAAAACTCTTATTAATAAAAATAGTTTGTGGACTCAAGATGTACAAGGAAACAATAAAACAAATAAAATTTGTTAAAAAAATTGGTTTAGCTATAAAAGCTCTGTGAATTGAAAAAAATATAGAGTGGCCTATAAGAAGTCTAACTATTATGTGATGAAATGATTTAGCATATAATGATTTATATAATTGATTAGAAACTAAAGAGGGTGAAAGATGTATATATAACTTAGTCAAACAAAGAGATAAAGAAATAAAAATTTAATTCAAATGAAATACATCAAGGATGAAGGGCAAAAAATGCTTTTCTTAGAAGTAGGTATTCAACATAGGTAGATGAGATATTTTGATAAGCTTTCTAATGAAGATTGAAAGAAAAAGATCGACTTTAGTGACATTAATATCTAAAATGAAAATAAAAATTTTTATTTTTATAATCATATTAATAAAATTAAAGTTAGAGAGACCTTAAAGAAAATGAAGTGAGGAAAAGTAGTAAGACCTAATGAAATTCCAAAAGAAATATGAAAATGCTTAGGAAATCAAGAAATATCTTGGCTTCCTAATTTTTTAATAATATTTTAAAGATGAAAAAAATTTAAGATGAGTGGAGAAAGAGTTTGTTGGTTCTTATTTTAAGTATAAAGGTGATGCACAAGAGTGTGCAAATTATAAATGAATTAAATAAATGTGTCATACATTAAAATTATAGGAGAGACTAATTAAGCAAAAGTTATGATGTGATACAAAAGTTTCTCAAAATCAATTTGATTTCATGTTGGTTTTACTAGAGAGGTTTGGAGAGGATGGAGAGAGTAAGGAGGATCTACGTATGATATTTGTTGATTTAGAGAAAGCATATGATAAAGTTCCAAGAAGTATTTTGAAGAGTTCTAGAAAAAATAAAAAGGATTTAATCTTGCTTATATCAAAGATAGATATATTGTGTTCAAACTTGGTTCAAGTATTATGGTATTTTAGTTGGATTACATCAAGAATCAACTTTAAACCCATATTTTTTTTGCTTTAGTTATGGATGTTCATACTAGACATTTACAAGAGAATGTAGCTTAGAGTATGCTTTTTGCTAATGATATTCTTCTTGTTGATAAGACTAGAAAGGGTGTAAAAAAAACTTGAATTATGGAGTTCCTTAGAGTTTAAAGGCTTTCATTTGCATAGATCTAAGACTGAAAACATGAAGCATAATTTTAGTTGTAGAAGATCTAGTGACAGAGCAATGATAATCAGTGATCAAGTCATTAAAAAAATGAACGTTTTAAATATCTCCGATCTATTGTTCAATGTGATGGTGATGTAGATGGGGATGTTATTAGCAGAATTCAAGTTAGATGGTTGAAGTAGAGGAATACACCGAGCCTATTGTGTGATAGAAAAGTACGACAGACTCAAGGAAAAAAAATTATATGATGGTGAAACTTGCAATTCTTTATGGTGCAAAATGTTGGCCGGTAAAAAAGAAGCATAAAAGTAAGTGTTATAGAGATGAGGATGATTAGGTGGATGGGTGGTTTTACACTTGGAGACAAAATGGGAAACGAATATATATATATGATAAGATTGGAGTAGTTCCAATGGCATATAAGATTAAAGAGAGTCTCCTTAAATGGTTTGGTCACATTTAATGTTGGCAATTTGATAATCCAATTAGGACAATAGATGTATTAGAATTGGCCTATGTTAAGAAAGATAGAGATAGACTTAAAATAACTTTGTTAGAAAGTAAAAAAGAAATTATCTTAATTTATTAGAATTAAATGAAAATATGACACTTAATATGACACATCGAACAAAAAGAATTCATGTAGCTGACTCCACATAGTGGGATAAAAACTTGTTATTGAAAGACACATGAGTTTTGAATATTCTAGTACTTAAGTTATATCAATAGCAAGTACTTTTGCAAAGGATTTGTAACACCCTACAAAAACCATTTTTTAACAAATTTAGAATTTGCCTAGATCAAGCGAGATATTGGAATACAATGCTCCCATGAGTGCTCCATAATATGATCCATGTGACATCACAACATACAACAACCCTATAATATCATTACCTTGTCGGTAACTCCGATTATGAACTCACCAAAAATGATGTCAAATATGTTAAAAAAGGATAAATAATAATAAGGTAGATAAAATTTTAATTAAATTTGCTATAAACAATGTGACATTTAAAATTATTTGAACTCCAGCATTTGTGAATTAGGCCAAAACTTGTTTCAAATTCAAGAAAAGGGCTTGATGAGTACATTTCAAACATGGAAAAGGCATAGGTTAACAAATTCAATACAACAAATATTTAGTAATTTGCACCATAGATATCAAAATAAACACACTAGTTTGTTTCTTAAACATCGCTCATTTGTTTTTGAGGATATAAGTCCACAATATGTTGTTCGGTTCATTTTGGATAATATTTCTAATTTTAAGTTTGAAGAAGACATGATTCCTGAAAAAATCTTCTTTTGGCATTCAATTACTTTTAAGGGACAAATATGATGAGGCTAAATGTGATTGGAAAGTATTAATGAAGTAAAGTCAATCCAAGCTTATATGTGTTGTCATATACAATCATTATTACCCAATAGAGAGAAGCAACGAAAGAACCAGAGTTAAAACATCTTCACACCCATAAGCTCACCTCCAATTTTCGAATACTTTAACAATTCTTAAATTAGAAAATGAATTGAGGCTATTAACATTTCCTAAATAAATGGATGGTCTCCAACAAATAGCAGCACATAATGCCTCTGAATTTGTTAAAAAAGGCCTTCATATTGAAGAATAAAAGAGAGAAGACAAATCTTAAAACCACTAGATTGAATTTTATATTTGGTTGGCGGTGAGAGATCCACTACAGGATATTTGAATGATGTGAAAAAAAAATAAAACAGCTATCATGCAGAGATGTGGTAATAATAAATTAAAATATAAACATATAACATACACGAAGCCACACATTATTTATTTCTTCAAGACTAAACCTGTTTAAAACAGCACAACCTCATTCATCTCCATACTTATTTTGAACTTCCATTTATCTATAATTTGAAAATTATTCTTATTTTATTTGTATATTGTATATATGCATGTGAATTTCAAAAAAGCACTACTCATTTTTTCACCAACCTTGTAGTTCTTCATCAAGTAAACACAACGAGAATGCACGACAAGGTATGAAAACAAAGAAAAAGAGTAAAATGGAATCATAAATGATGGTAAATGTTGCCTATGTGAGGACAAATATATAAATTTTGTATGATGAAAAATCAAAAAAGGTATACAATTGATCTCAAAAATCATAAACAATTATTAGATCATGTGAAATTAGAACATGATTTAGAGAACCAAATCAAAATGAGTATAAACTTAATACCTATCATGGTTGCATAATTTGGCTCTGGGTGGGGCAATGGAAATAAATGGCTATAGAGGTATGATTTGTACCAAGTAATATGTTATAAATGACTTTGTTTTGATTAGTAGCACGATAAACATTTTTCTCTTCTAATTTTCTCTGAACTTCCTATCAACTTTCAAATTGCACTTCAAAACCTTTTAGTAGACAAAAGAATGAATTGGTGTTTGTTGGTTAGCATACTTATGTAAGTTCGAGTGTAAGGCACTTCAACAAAAATAGTTTAAACTGTCTTAATTGTCATTACGTATTGAAATTGATAGTGTTTAAGCATAGTCAAGTTAATCATATCAATTATCTTGTTAATAGACCATTAGCGAATTTGAGTTTTTGACTTTTCTTTCATATTGTTGCATAACATTTCGGTCAGTCATCCATGTTTAATGTAGTCTAAGCAGCTATATTATGAAACAATGTTAATCACTTATTCCCAATTGTTATTCAAACTTAAAACATGAGAGTATCTTTTATTAATCTTGATCCCTACCTTGATAGATTGAAGGAAAATGACTATTAAAGTAGTAGATTCTGAACTGAACTCAGTATATCCTCCTCCATGTATGAATTTTAACTCTCGACATAATGTGTGCAAGCATATATAAGCATATTTTAACACAATTCTTGTAAAATAATCCATACCATACAAGCATTAATCTGCTTCTAATTTATTCCCGTATGCAATTTTTTCCAATTTCTCAAAAAAACCAAAGGAATTATACCTGAATGCATAAACTTTGCTTTGTTTAATACTAGTCATATATTTTACTAAGTTCTAAACATGCCAATAATTCCTAAATGTTAACACTTCTCCAATCATTTGGTATCTTCTTAGTCTTCAAGTTTCAATTTTAAAAATTTATTAATCAATCCAATGCAGTATCCCCCATAGCTCTCCAATTGTAAATACCTTATCATTTGAAACTAAAATTGTCTATATGCAACTTCTTTTTAGCTAATCAAATTTTACCTTTTGAGATCAAGATATGATTTGCCTAATTATTTTGTTCATCATGCTCTTCCAAAATAATTTCATCTTAAATGCTAATTTAATGATTTCACCAAGTAGCTTTTCCATATTTATTTTGATGACTTCAGTTTTAGGTAACAACTAATTTGATTCTAATGAATTAAAACTTCTAGACTTTTTATGTCATCTCATCACAATTTTATAACTCCAAACCTATTATATAAATCAGCACAAAGTTCTAATTTTTTACTTTGCTTATTAACGTATTTACAATGTTTCTAGTTCTTATAATCATTATAAATCATACTAGTATTTAAAGTTTTCAATTCATTTAAAACAAATCCCATTTAATAACCTGCTCTACCACCTCGCTCCACAATTTCTCCTAACTAATATACAAATTGTTAATAGACACTCGTCATTCTATGGCAGCCTTTTTAACAAAAACTGTCATCTGATAAACATGAAATTTGTCTTGACTCAAAAATTCCAATTTTCCTCCCTTAACACATCTTCAATGATATTAATTGCCTCCTAAATCCCAACACCTTATCATGGGGCAATCTTTTCATTTGTTTGTTTGCTTTCTACTCTTAAAATATACATCAATAACTCTTACAACATGTTGTTTGGTCAAACTCTCCCAAAATCACACCATGCAATCTTTTGTGATAAAACATATATTCCATCTATGATAAAATATTATTTGTAATTTTGTGATCCCAATTTGCAGAACAATTAAATACACTTCTTATTTCTTAAAATATGCGTTCACCATTACATGACCATAGGCTACTAGAAGTCAAACATAGAATTTTCCATCATATTCCTATCTGCAATACCATAAGAACCAAGAACCCTATTATACACAATCTACTAAAATCTCTAACCCCAATAAACATCAAGTTTTCCTTTGGGATGCATTGTAACATTTCTACTCTCTTTTTAAATTTGGTTTTCAATCTTCTAATCCATCTTGGGGAGGATATACACTATCCACATCTATAATATCTTTTAAAAAATCTATATCAATAATTAAACTAATAAAAATCATCGCATCAATAATCATATTTATCTTAACAATTTAATCTTTCAATTCTACTCTTCTAAATATGTCCAATCATTCAAATCCCTCACATTTCATACAACAAATCAAATCTAAATTTCCAACATTGTCAACTTTCATTTATATTTCACCTTGATCGAGTCCTCATTACGGTATGTAACTAGCAATAGCAAAACCCTTGCCTGTGCTTCTAGATAACTTGAATTAAGTTGTAACATGCTCCATTATGTGTGCGAGATGAATATTGAAAATAAAGTACTTGAAAACAAAAAGGTTCAAGAATAAAACAATAATGAAAAAATTAACTCAAATATATTAAATTGTCTCAACATCCACAAAAAAACAATAGCAATACAATAATTCAGATATAATTTTCTTGACACAAATTTTTGTAACTAATGCTCAAAGAACTCAACTTGACACATGGTTTGATAAGAACAATTTCAAGCATATTAACAGAAAACAACAATATGGGAAAAAACAAAAACACAATTATAAAAAAATAAGCACAGTTTTAGAAATATATATCAAATTATTTACAGCTTATAGAATATTTCTAAAACTGAAGGTCCCTCTTAAAACTTATAGAAGTCTTTGAAAGAAAATTATCATAGGGGTAGAGCAATTAACCTATAAACTTTGAAAAAAAAAATCAGCAATCAGCAAGAATAGTAAAGAGGGTAAAAAATGATAAGTCAAATAATACTGACCAGGCAATGCAAATCGAGAACGGAAAGAAGATCGATGCTTTTGTGAAGCAGTTTGCAATGAACGGCTATTTACTTCATAACGCTTGCTGGATTTTGGTCGATGCTTTCTCATTGTAAGAAGATTAAGATCCTCTCTCCATAAATGGTGCAAAGCCCTAAACTTTAGCGCAAGAACGCGCTCCTTGAATTTCAATATACACCTGTTCATGGCTAGTCTCCCTCTAACATGCATGTAATTCTTCTTGCACTGAAAAAAATCTAATTCTGAGATATCGAAATGGGGTGAACCAGGAGGCATGGCCTGATCAAATTCTTCGGAAGCTCTTTTGGCAACATCCCTATTCAAAGCCAATATAGAAGCCACCAAACTATCATCTGCTTTTTCAGTTCTGTAGTCTAAGCAATGAGCCTGTTCATCACTGCAAATATTATCTGGCTTTAAGGTGAGCTGAATTAGAGCCTTTGCATCTAGAAATTGAGGCTTCACATCAATGATATTAACAGGGCATGAGTCACATTGAAGAGTGCAAGAATTAAGTTTCTCCATCTCCAAACACTTCGACTGGAAGTAGTCACATAAAATATCTCCTGAAGAATTATGAGTTGCGTCCTTCACAGCAGTTGCATGATCTTCTGACAAGTGAGTCTGTAAAGTCTGTTGTCCTTCTAGAACCACAGAAGAAGATAGCTCATATTTGTCAGGAGAAGATAAATCTAACATGGACTTTGAAGCATCAACTGATTTTGCATTAGGTTGAGCAACGCCAATTTCTGTCATCATGTATTTACATTCCTGAAAATTATTTCTCTGCACATCACAATTAATAGACTTGAGCCTGTTTTCAAATAAGTCAATTTCACATTCAGTTTTTTCCAGTTCTTTGGATATGTCTTTTTTTAATAGTAACAGTTTACTCATAGTAGAATTCTTGGTAAACGAAGAATCCCCTGAACAAGCATCTTCAGGCTGCATCAAATCACTAAGCAGCAAAGCGAGTGCACTTATGGAATTTGCATCTGGTTGATCCAATTTAATAGAAATATCCTCTAATGAACAAGAAGGGCCAAGTCCAAATGTATCACTGCACTGAGCTCGATCTGTTTCAGTATTTAATCCCTTTATGGAGATTTTTTCATCCGTACCAGCTGAAAATAACAATATGGTGCAAGAGAAAATAAAGAAAATCAGGTCCTATTCCAATCGCCCAAAATCTGCTGGAATGGTTGAATAGTTGTGCAAAATTTTGCATATGAAGCACAGAGAAGAAGCCATAAATTGATAGATAGTTCAAAAGGTTGAGATCAACAAATTCTTAAAGGCTATTTTTTATGGAAGTAATTAACAGCAAACAAAAAAGGAGTAAATCAGCATCCATCACATATTATACTTAAATAGAAAAACCATAGAAAAACCAGACATTCTACATAAGAAATAACAGTTCCAATCTGAGCTTCATAATAACGAACATAAAACAGTTTTGTATGGACAATGCTATAATCATTATGATCATAGCTGTTTGAGAAACAAGAATTTATCTGAAAAGGCAATGTTTGCCGCACAAATTAAACAATACATCTAAAAAAGCAGCATTTTACATTTATCCTAAATGGACTACAGCTCAAAATCATTTAGCAGATAAAGGCCCTCAACATTCAATTACAACTAGAATAGAGTAAGTCTATTATGTTTCATGATCCAAACTAACACATGTAACACAAGCAAAGCCAAGATCAAATGCAGCATTTGAAGTCTATAGCTAGAAAATACAATTTCCAATAACGAAACACAAAGATAAGTGTTTACTCGCATCAATTATGTAGATGTATATCCCATTGAATAGATCATCATTTCAAATTTTGCCAGAACTTTTTAAACAAAGCCACTAGATTTCAACATGGCACAAAAATTGAAAAATCAAGTGGTATAAAGTCAAATTGAATGGCATAAGACTGTAAAATTGATTTTGTTTTGACAAATGTCATTTTAGCATTAATGGCACATTTATATCACTTAGCACACATGTATAAGTAATTAAACCTATTTGGAATGTCCCATGCCTAATAGCCTAATGGTAAGCTCTTAGGACACCAAACTATAGATCAGGGTTTGAACAAAAGCATTGGTGTGTGTATGAATAAGTCTGCTTTAGCACTCAACAAAAAAAAAAATCTATTTGGAATTAACCTAAACATTTCTCAGATGGAACAACATAACTGAATATATATTGGTCAACAAAATATTTAAATGAACCTGGACGAATAAAGTCAGACACAATAACACAAACTCTACTTGATTTGATGCCATGACAAGATCAACCAAACTATTTTGCTGATTTCTTCCTAAAAGTAATTCTACAAACTAAGCAATGGAAGTCTGCTTGACATAAAAGTTCAATCACAACATCACTAGATTAACAAAAAAAAAAAACTGCATAAAGAAATAAATTCACATCAAATGTGCATGCAAGGAATAACAATGATGGAAAAACAGCAACATGTAATTTCAATCAAGAACTAAGTCTGTTCCATTCATCCAACAGAACCAAAGATCATTGGTTAACTGGATTAAATACAATACAACCAGGCTGCATGCTTGTTGTGTTGCTGTATAAGATGATATGGTTAAACAAGTCTGCCAGGTTAATCGAACCAACTCTTAGCATGATAGAGATGCTTGAGATCATGATCTACCAATTCTTATGGCTGATTCAGAAATACGCAGGTCCCCAGCATCAGGCAAGCATGCATAACAACTGTAGATGATCAAGTGAGGAACCACATAAATCAAATTTACATAATACAACAAACAAATATTACATCAACGTTAGTGATGGTTGATATGTTGAAAATGCATAAATCATCCTTATCAAAGTTCACATCTCGTGAATCATCAAAGAAATTGTCGACCATCATGTGGATTCATGGGATGCACAAATAAAATCAACACATCAAAAGAAAATCGAATAAAAATAGCAGATGGATAAGGAAGATGAATTAAAAATAGTTATACGTCGTTTCGGTCTACCCACGTCAAAACAGAGTAAATTGCATTGAAAAAAGGGAGAAAAGAGGAAAATATTCACATACCTGGAGATGAACTGCATGTAACGGAAGTAGGGGTGGCTGGAGACATAGATCCAGGAAGAATAGAAATCTTAGGACTTGAATCAGTGACAACAAACTTGGCACTGCTGGAGGACTGAGCCGATCCATTATGTCCAGAAACATCCACAGATCCTTCAACCTTCTGCTTCTCATACTTCGCTAAACCTTGACCCCAGCCAAGACGGGGTTTCTTACTCGGAGCTTTGTCATCTAACGGCAAAAGAGACGTAACAGGAGATCTCGCTGGAGATTCCTTCACCTGAGGCACCGAAATCTCAACGTTGGCCTCTTCAGCATCAGATCGGACTGTCTTTGACATCGGGAAACTCGATGGCCGACTCCACTTAAGAGGAGTCCAAGTGATCGAACCAAGACAATGGTCCCGATCATATTTCTGGCCTGTGCCCACGCCATCAATTACAGCGCCATCACTCTTGTCAGGAAGATTTTTCAAAGGGATCGGAGATAAGGAAGATGACGATGCGTGTGTTATCGGAACAGCAACAGACCTCTGAGCAGTTACGGGAGGAACGTGAAGCTGCCGAGCATAGTCGCCACCGGAGTCGACGCAAGGTGATCGCCGAGAAGAACCCCGACTATCTCTGCCACCGCTGCCAGTACTCCTGCCCCCGCTTCTTCCCGAAGAAGACCTAAAGATCTCTTCTTCCGGCCAACATCTGTCACTAGACCAAGAAGGCGTGCAACCAGGCCCGCTAGATTCCTCAGAATATAACTGTTGGTACCCTCCGTCGTGCCTATAGTGACCTTGAAGAAATTTGCAGCCAATAAATAGACAAAATCAAAAAAACCATAACTCCAACAAACTGCTTAAAAGATCTCCAAGATCTCAAGATGATATCGCAACATACCTGTGAAAGGCCGACGTGGAGAGGCCCGAAGAGAGTCTCGCATCCCATGGTAGGGCTCTGTGCGACGTCGAGCAGGAGCCTACTGAACCTGTTCCTGCTTCCTGTTTGAAAATTTGCGATCCCAATGAAGTGGCGAAGGCATGAGATATGGCAACCACCCGATTGCATCGAACGCCCCTACGATCCAAATAAAAAACAAAAGCCGCCACCGCAATCCAACGAAAAAACCCTCTAACTAAAGCTTCGCCAACCAAATTCTAACAGCCGCCACCGCTACCTTACTGCCCAACCAACAAAAACACCAACACTTCATGCAACAAGCTCCACCTTCTCAATCCCCTCAACTAACCCGCCCTGCAACTCCCAAATCAAAGGTGAATAGATCACAAGGGCACGCAGAAGAAAAACTTTTCCTACCTAAAACCAAGTTAAACCACCTTCAAAACACAGAGAAACAAAGCTCCGCCGCTTGCCGCCGCAGCGCTCCAACGACCCAATCTGCGTGAGAAGAAGAAGAAGAAGAAGAAGAAGAAGAAGAAGAACCAAATTGTGAGAAAGCCGGAGGAAAAAAAAAACTGAGCCGATAAAGATGAGATTCCAGCCTGGACTTCAAAACCATCCCAGCGAAATAAACAGAATACAATTCCCTCTCGCGTCCGGAAAAATATTTTTTTTGCATTAAATGAATTTTAAAAGCGAAATATTACTTTCCCTTGCATTTCTCCCCCTCTCCCTCCTTTTTCCCGCTCGCCTTTTTCCGACGATAAATCACAGCCGTCCATTCGCTAAAGGCTGTTTCTGATGCAGTTAGAAGGGTAAAATGGTAAATATAGTGATTTTTACTATTTCGGCTTTCGGGATTTTTCTTCTCCGTGGATGGTCAACGATAACAGGATCTGCACCCACGTCGGCGTTTGCGCGTGCGAGGTTGGCAGACGGTCCGATTCGCACGTGGGAGGTCTGATTGGCACTAGTGTCGCACATGCCTTCGAAACGATGAATGCTAGGGCTTACGTGGCGTAGCCACGCTAAAATTAATATTGTAATTAAAATTTAATCTCATGTTATTATATTCTTTGCCCGGACGCCGAGGCTGATGGGACCCACACTGTCCTCTTCTCTTATAAATAAATGCTATAATAAAAATAAAAAAAAATATTTTATATCTATAATATATAAGAATATTTTATATATATTATATATATATATATATATAAATATTTTATTATATATATTCTATAAACTATTCGATTACTCTGATAAAAATAAATGAGAATTTGATATATATATATATATATATATATATATATATATATATATATATATATATATATATATATATGATAAATATAATGTTAAGCTCTTATAAGATTAATCATAATGATATTCTAATCATAAAATACGCAAGATATTGAGTTAATACTCATTAAAAAAAATAAAATTAGTCTAAAAAAAAAACTTAAAAGTCAACACTTTAACTTTGTAAGTTGAAGCTAATCAATGATTGAGTTACAAGCATTAAATAATTTTATTATTGCTTTTATATAAAATCAAAAAAAAAAGAGAAAGGAGACTTTAAATGTTATATAAAAAACATAGAGAGGATAAAAAAATCTTTAAAATTATCTCAAATATATAACATAGGCGCCATAAAATCTTAAAAAAATAAAATAGAATACCAACAAAAAGGAAACATAGGATAAAGAAGTGTAAAATTATAGCCAATGGATTATTCTACTAGTAACAAAAAAGGCATATCAAAATAATATGATTTAAATTTTATTTTAAATATTTATAAATTATTAAAAAACATATAATCAAATATAGTAATTAAATAAAAATGAATTTATAGATAATATAAATATTTATTTATCTATATATCTAATATTTAATTTATTATTATTATTTATATAATAATTTACAATCACATTCATATTAAATAATTCTATTAAAAGATGTACATAACTTTATAAAATCAATACTAATAATAATTTTAATACAATATTAAAGATTTATATATTATATAAATAAATATTAAATATATAAATATATAAAAGTCATGTGATTGTATTTAAATCTACTAAAAAAATTATATATTTAAATATTTAACATTTAAATTTATTTTATTTGTAGAGATAGTATCTAAATTTTTAAATAATACATAAAAATAATAATATTATTATTATTTTAAATGAAATATAATTTTTTATATATAGAAAAATATCAAATTATATATATATATATATATATATATATATATATATATATATATATATATATATATATATATTATATCATGTATATAAATTAAGAAAAAAATCAATAAAAAGCAAACCCATAAAAGCACCAAAGAGGAAATTCACCGATCAGCATTACCTTAAAAGCCATAATAATAATCGGAGGCCGCATCCACTTCCCAAAGCACTGCCCATCAAAAGATGAAGCCTGCTTCGGGCTTCGAAGGATTCTTATTTCGAGCGCAATCGATCTCCGTTTCCTTCCCAACTTATCTTCCTTACTCGATTCTTCTATCCATCTCCGCCGATGGCGAAAGAATTCAACGTCCGGCCGGTGCTCTTCCCCTCCGGTGAGGTCCTTAGCTTCCTCCATCAGCATTGGTTGGCACCGGCGGTGATCTCTAGTCCGAACCCTCGCCTACTCTTCGTATCATTTGACATCGGATCCGCTCCAACATAGCATCTTCCCGAGGAGCTCGGCATCAATATTGGTCAGATCTGGAGGAAAACAGTTTCGATCAGTAATTTTCATCTGACATCTACCAGTTGATGCGGGTAAGTTTCTTTTGGGATCTTCTTGTGGTGGATGAAAATCGCTTCTGCGTTCGTCTACGCTGTATTCAACATACTGGCGGGAAGGAATGGGAACTTAGATCTATATGGATGGCGTGTTTCCGATGGTGCTATTTTCTGCAGTTTCCTTAGATGGACCTCATGGCGGAGTTGTGAATCGTGATGTATATGCCTCATGGTGCGGGTTTTGACCTGTGATCGTGGAAGTTTTGGTCGCTGTTTCTGGTTGAGTTGGCTTCATGCGGAGTGGAGCACCTTGGACTCATTGCTCATGCTTCCTTGCTGTTCTTGCTCTTCGTGATGTTCTGATATCTGGCGAGGGCTTGTTCCGTGAATTCCGAGATTAGGGGGGTGTTCGGCGACGGATTGGATTTATTTCAAATAGAATTTACTAAATTCACTGAATTTAGTAAATTCTGAATTATTAAATTTTGAAAAATATTTTAAAACAGATTTATTAAATTCTATTAAATTTAAAAAAATATTCGATAAATTAATTGAGAATTTAAATTTATTATAATTAAATAATATTTTTAAAAAAAATAAAAATATAAATAAAAAAAATCTAATATTGAAATTAAAATTTATCATTTAATAAATATATTATGTTTATTATAAAATATAAATAAATATTACATCATTTAGATCTAATAAAAATTAAAATTATTTTTTTTTAATTTAAATGATATTTGTTTTTATCATCTAATTTATTATTATTATAGTTTCTTAAATTAAAATCATCATCTATCTCTTTATAAGTAAATTAGCTCAATAACCTATTCAAATTCTAGCTCAAATTTGATTAATAATTAATCAAGTAAATCAAGCTCAAATTACGAATAACTTGAGATCAATTAGATATCACTCATCTCAAATCTAATCTTCTCATTAAAAAAAATAATTCAAATGAGGATTTGCTAATCAAATTTTAATTAAAATGAATTTTAAAATAAAATACTACATAAAAAATTCCCTTTTTAATTATTTAACAATG
The DNA here is from genome assembly GCA_021442155.1 of Cymbidium sinense. Classification (NCBI taxonomy): domain Eukaryota; kingdom Viridiplantae; phylum Streptophyta; class Magnoliopsida; order Asparagales; family Orchidaceae; genus Cymbidium; species Cymbidium sinense. The sequence goes on from CM038215.1 coordinate 89,649,262, forward strand.
ACAGTCTATCAATCTATCTAAAGAGAAAACGACGGCACGACGCGAGAGATCTCAACAGTCACGACCTTTCGTCGCATCTCTCTCACGGCGATCAGCTCCTCCTCCGTTATCGGATGCGAATAGTTCCGGCCAATCAGAGTCCTCCACACGTCGTTGAGCGGCGCCACCGCCCACCTGCACGCCGCCCGAGTGGGGCGTAGAAGACCGCGTCGCCTTCTTATGTCGCCGGCGGCGGCGGTTCTCTTTCCGAGCACCACAGATCGGCTCTTCCTACGACGGAGCCGCCATCCCGGCCCGTTATATCCATTCACACTTCTTTCCATTTCTTATCTCTTGCAGCATTTAGCAAATAAATGTTACATTATCCCGGGCCGTCTCACTCGTATGAAGGTCAAGTAAGTTCTCCCTAAAACAAGAGCGGGAATGGTTGAGAGGATGATCCTGCGTGCAGTTGAGGGAGAAGAGTCGAGCGCTTTTGATTTCCGCCATACAGCGACTTTCGTCGATCTCTAAATCCCGTTAAATCCGCCGAATCGGTGGATTTAATAAATCTGGGATTTAGCCCGATTTTCGGATTTACCGGATTTACAGCACAGACGGATTTACGGGATTTAGATTGCTAAATCCCTAATAAATCCGTTGCCAAACACCCCCTAAGAGTTTTCTTTAAGCTGCTAATTTACATAACGTAGGAATTGTTTGATTTGCTGAAATTAGTGTATTATATTTAAAATATAAAAATTTAACGTATTTTAATATTTAATTTGATGAATTTAGATAACAATATAAATTTTTAGTGTGCTTTAAAAATTTATGATTTGGTTCAAATTCAAAATATTTGAAACTTTTGTCCATTTTGGACAAATTTCAAATACATCCCTCAGTATAAATTGAATATTATTGTCAGGTGGTCACCACCGCCAATAGTTGATCATCATTGATAGTCGGCACCACCATCAACCATCACTATTTGTCGCCAATCGCCATGCCATCAGCTACCACCGCCACCATGGAATGATCGGTCATTGCACCTCCATCGACGCCCATCGTGCCACTTATCACATCACCGCCGCTTAATCAACACCGACTATCTTCTATTATCGCAGACAACCACTGCTATAAACAACTGTCACTGACTGCTATCGCCATTAAATATATTATATTATATTCATTTTATTAAATAAAAAAATTAGATTTATACATTAATAAATTTTTCAATCAAATTATTATAAAATATTCAGAATAATTATATTTATTTTATATTATATTTATTTTTTTTAAGTAATCAAACAATTTAATGTCATTTTTTTAAAGTAGATTATACAACTCGCACGTGAAATATCTTAAAGAGAAATTGTTAGTTGCATTTATTTTCTACTTGAAGAATATTAGTTTTTGATAGTTTAATATATCTATTAAAGTAATTTGTATACATACCACATGATTTTTATATATTTATATATCTAATACTTAAACTCCAATATATATATATATTGTGTGCTAAAAAAAAAATAAAAAAATTTTAGTTTTATTAGAAATCCAAACACAATACACAATATATTTCAAGAATTTAATATTTTAATTTTAAAAAAAAATGGGAATTTTTGAGTAGATAAAGTCTTAGATATTACTGAATCAGAGTGTAGAATAACTAATATGGGAATCACATCAATAAATAACACATGTGAATGACAGATTATAACAATTGAGTGATAATGTTTGATGGAACGCCGGAGAGGTTGACAAAGACGATCGCGGTGGTGACCGGCAAGACGGCGATAACATGAACAGTAGTGGTAGCTACCGATGGCCAGCTGACGACGATAAGATGGTATAGTCGATCAGCGCGCGGACCTGCGACGAAGCGGCACGGTGGTCGGCGGTGATGACCCATGGTAGGGACGATGATGATTGACGGTGGTCAATTAATGCACCAACGGCAGCCGCGGCAAAGCATGCGGTTAGCCGATGATCGGCGACGAGCATTCGGCAGGATGACCCAAACAATGGTTGACAAACCGACCGTGTGGCCAACAGAGGAAGGCGTACCACGGCGGTGGTCGGTAATCGTCGACTTGGAGGATTTTTCAAGCTTTAGAGCTTTCTCTTCTAGTTTCAAGAATGGCGCTATTTATAGACAGGGTAGTGTAAACGAAGTCGAGCTTGAGCGATTTGGTAATTTTGTCTGTGGTTTGCCTGTTAAGAAATTTCAGTTATCGCGACGTTGTTAAGGCTCGCTAACGTTTCTGTTCCTCGTGAATTTGTTCGTGTTCGTTAATAACTCGTGTTCGGCTCATTAAGAATTTTTTATTTATTTATTAATATTTTAAAATATTAAATTTAATAAAAAAATTTAATACAAAAATACTTTTATAGTTTTGTTTATAAATTGTGGAGTGTGAGGACTAACAATAAAAATAATCTTTTCAAAAATAAATTTAATTACAAATAAAATTACATAAAGCAAAACTATAATTGAATATCAAAATATCGATCTAATAACATATTTTATTATTTACAAAGATTACATTAGTACTATTTAAATTGATTTTTATATTAACATGATTGAGTACAAAAAATTTAGAAATTACAAATAAATAAACAAATGAGTATATTGATGATACAATCCAATCAAACACTTATAAAAGAACTTTAACATCTTTAAACTCAAAATACAATTTTTGTTGATTATTCACTCTAAGATCACTTTTGTTAATATAATACTTCTTGGTGCACCATATAATACAAACAAAATTATGTTATATAATTATTTAAATAAATTTGAAATTTGATATCGATAATCACGCCATAACTGATAACATGACTCACCTTAAATTCTTAAAAAACACATAAATCTAAAATACATTGAAACAACAAATAAAATGAAAGTTGCAGTAAATAAAAAATTGAAATAAACTCTACTAAACAAGATATATAAGCAGTCATTTTATCAAGCTAAATTTCATCTCATATTAAAAAAGATTTAACATCATAGCCCTCTAAATACCACAATTCTAAGCAATTCAATATAAAACCAAGAATTTTATTGACAAACTAAGGACCAAAATACAATGAAACAGTAAAATAAATGAAAATTGCAGTCCAAAAGTAATTGAAACAGACTCAACTAAATAAGATATATAAGTAGTCATTTTATAAAGCTAAGTTGCATGATTGCATCTCTTATTAAAAAAGATTTAACATCACAACCCTTTAAACACCTCAACTATAAGCAATTCAGCATAAAACCAAGAATATAATTGCTAAACTAAGGACCAAAATACAATAAAATAACAAAATAAATGAAAGCAATAACCTGCATGTAGTCAAATTCAATAATCTGAAGAATCTGGAGAGAACAGTAAGTAGTCATTTCTCATAATAAAATGTAATCATCATGAAGAATTTGATTTTCTTCTAATGAAGCATCTAATTTATAAAGAATTTAAATTTGATGGCATGACATAAATATATATTCCATTTGAGGTTTTCCTCAGCTCACTTAAAAAAACAGGAGAAAATAAGCAGTAGATTGATCTCAAAATAATAAGAAAGATAAAATAAATAAATACTCTTACAGAAAACAAGCTCACATCTTACTATTGACACTTTTAATTATAAAATGGGCTCGCTTAAAATATTTTATCGCCTAATCAATGATGCTTTCATATTTCAATGATCGCTTAAATTTTCAAACACCGAAATGATAAACCAACTTATTTGATAAGGTAAAGACCAAAGGGTTTTCATTTTGCTCAAATAAAGGTTTAACATCACAAAATATCAACTAATCAATGAGGCCATCATAGCTTAACTTGATGGTTGCTATCAAATTATTAAAAACCCCATGAAAGATTGTGTGACTAAGCAGTCATTTTATAAAGCTAAGTTGCATCTCATTTTAAAATGAAACAACAAATAAAATGAAAGTTGCAGTCATAAAATGATTGAAACAAACTCAACTAACCAAGATATATAAGCAATCATTTTAGCAAGCTAAGTTGCATCTCAATTAAAAAATATTTAACATCGCAGCCCTTTAAACACCTCAACTCTAAGCAATTCAGCATAAAATCAATAATATAATTGATAAACTAATGACCAAAATACAATGAAATAACAAAATAAATGAAAGCAATGATATGCATGTAGCCAAATCCAATAATCAAGAATCTGAATCAAATAAGAGTCATTTCTCATAATAACTCCAAGATTTTTTAGTTTGTATCATGAAGAATTTAATTTCCTTCTAATGAAGCATTAACTTGTCAATTTATAAAGTGACTGAAATTTGATGGCATGATGTGTACATAATATATATTTCATGTGGGGTTTTCCCTCAGGCCTCACGGCTAAGAAAACAGGAGAAAATAGCAAGTGGATTGATCTCAAACTAATATCAAAGATAGCCAAAAACTCTTATGCGGTAAAACAAGCTCACATCTTACAAATATTGATGGCTGCTTTAATTATAAAATGAGCTCACATTGAAATATTTTATCAGCTACTCAATGATGCCTTCATAGCTCAATGACTACTTAAATTTTTCAAACACCCAGAAATGATAAACCAACTTATTTGATAAGGTAAAGACCAAAGCAGATTTTCATTTTGCTCTTAAAAAAAGGGTTTAACATCACAAAAATGATAAAATATCAGTTAATCAATGAGGCCATCATAGCTTAACTTGATAGCTGCTATCAAATTATTAAAAATCACGTGAAAAATTTTGTGACTAAGCAGCCATTTTATCAAGCTAAGTTGCATCTCATTTTAAAATGAAACAGTAAATAAATGAAAGCTGTAGTCATAAAATGATTGAAACAGAGCCAATTAACTAAGATATATAAGTAGTTATTTTAGCAAACTAAGTTACATCTTATATTAAAAAAGATTTAACATCACAACCCTTTAAAAATGATAAATATTTAGTCTTAATGTAGTCATAATGGTGTAGCCCGATTGCTATATAAATAGTATCAAATGATTCTCATGAATGAAGAATCTGGAGAAAACACTAAGTACAATAAATAATCATATCTCGAAATAGCTACAAGTAATTATTAGCCACAAAAGTATTATGCAGTTTAGATGAATGGGCTACATATTTTATATCAAGATCAATGAGACCTATTAGTGGTCGCTTAAATTCTTAAAACCCTAAAATCAAGTGTAAGATCGTAAGTAAAGACCAAGTGTAGATGGATAAAAAGTCACCAGAACATAAGTAGCCATTTTATCGCTAAGCATCTCATTATTCTCATATTACAAATGGTTTAACATCATAGCCCTTTAGAATCTAGAAACGATAAATGTCATCTATTTTGGATAAAATAATGTGTAGTATTCATCAAGTAAAGACCAAAATATAATAAAATAGCCCAAAAAAAAGCTATACCAAATATTTAGTTGCATGTAATAAAACAAATAACATAGTGTAATTTAGAAATCATAACTTTTATGTTGTTCCTCCATTCTCTTCATTTATTCAGGAAGTTTCATATACAAATTTTCTTCATCAATGATCTCTTGTTGTAATGAATGGTCATTTATTAGAATGATATTTTAAAAATGCAAGAAGCTGAGACAATAATAAATCAATAATTAGAAGAAAAAATTTAATAAAGATGAAATTGATTCTTACCAAATGATTCTTAATGTTCCTTTGTTCACATCTAATCCAACTAGTAGTACAAACAAGTGCATTAATAGCTTTTATTGATAAAGAGCTTCTGTAATCATCCAAAACTCTACCACCAGCACTAAAAGCAGATTCGGATGCAACAGCAACAGTTATTATGAGAATTGTTAAGATATCCCTAGCAACTCTAGACAAGTTTAGATACTTAAGAGTATTCATCCTCTATCAATCAAGAACATCAAACTGTTCTGTATTGCATTGATATAACCCTTCTTCTAAATATATTTGCAAATCTATTTTCGAAGGCTAAACGGAACCAAATGCAACAACAAAATGAATAAAATCTAACATGTAATCAGAAGGAGTTGAAAATGGTGACTCTCTTCGTAGTTGTGAAGACTCAAGTGCAATTGATGTTGCTGAACTAGAAATATCATTGTTAGAAACATATTGATTATAAATCTCCAAAATAACTACTTCAACTTCTTTAATTTTAAAATCTATCTATGAAGATGAGTATATCTTTGAAAATATAAAATTTATGAACTTCATCTTTAAACGTGGATCTAACACAGACGTTACAGACATTAGCAAATTGCATTCTCCTCAGTACTTCTCAAATTTAATTTTCATGGCATTTGCCATTTCATTAATATACTTAGTTGATGATTTGCATTCTTCCATCAACAACTTCTTCACATGCATAACAGTAGGTAGAAAAATATTTGTTGTAGGATATGTCGAACCAGAAATCATTTTTGTGACATTGTGAAAAACAGTAATAAACTTCCTAATAACCTCATACCTTTCCCAATCAAAATCAGTTAGCAACCACTTGTAATTGCTATCTCGGGCAGCATAATGGTGGAAAACACTACAAAAAAATAAATGCAGATTCAAGCATAATGTATGTAGAATTCCATCCTGTAGGAACATCAAAAGATAAACCCTTCGAAGTGGAAATCCCTAATTGCTTTGCCACCTCAATAAATTTATGTAATATAGCAGGAGACTTTTTAAAATATTTTATTGACTCCCTTATTTGATAAATAATATCTTGAATCTCCTTCAAACCATCTTGAACCATTATGTTCAAGATATGAACACAACATCTGACATGAAAGAAATAACACATAAAATGTAACTTACCTCTTGACTAAAAATTAGAATTGAGATCATTAGCAGCAACATCATTATTACTCGCATTATCTAATATAATTGTGAAAACTTTATCCTGCAAATTCCACTCCAATAAACATTCACATATTGCATCACAAATAAAAGTACCTGTGTGAGGCGGTTCGAGTTTAAAGAAATTGATAATATGCTTGTGTAATTTCCAAGACTCATTAATAAAAAAAATTGTTAAGCACATATACCCCACTATTTGATTATAAGTCCAACAATCAGATGTTAATGAGATAATATATATGCTTTTAAGATATACCTTCAGTTTTTCTTTTTCTGCTTCATGAACTTTCATGCAATCATTTTTTATAGTATTTCTAGAAACTCTTTCATAATTATGATTTAATACTTTCAACAAAATATTGAACCAAGTATGCTCAACCATCATAAAGGATACTCATGCACAATTATCATTTTTGCAATTATTTCTCTAACTTGAAGATGATCATGATTCTTTGGATCTGTAAAAATAGAAAACTCAATTTCTAAAATAGTATTAGAGGGTATAAAATTTAGCAATTTCTGCCTTTTATCTCGCAACTCCACAACTTGTTTATTTTTAGCTTTGATCTTATCACACTTCATAACATGTCTGAGAAGTTGTGAAGTGGTGTCAGTCTTGGATTTATGAAATTTTGTACCACAATAAATGCATTGTAAATAGGAAGTATTGATACCTTTTAAAGTAGAAACAGTTTCTATAAAGTACTCCCAAACTGTATACTTCTTTTTTCTAGTCTTCTTAGTAGGGATTCCTCCAACATTACTATCAAATATAATTGCTTTTGAGGAATTAGGTTGTGAAGAAAGATTATGATTTTCATTACTATTTTCATCCTCTATAGTAATCTCATTATCAGATGATGTAGTTTGAGATAGCTCAAAATTTGACATAGTACACTATATTGAAAAAAAATGTGTCAAAACTAAAGGTACAATCCATATGCTAAGTAAGAACATTAACATAATTTATTTTCACATTCCATATAACTGAGCACTAGTAAATTTGACATATTAAGCATACAAAGTCAACCTAAACATGAAACATGAGGCTTTCCTTCTTAATCCCATCAAAGCAACACATAATTTAATGAGAAACTGTGATAAAATATTTCAAACTGAGCCCATTTTATAATTAAAGCAGCCATCAATATTAGTAAGCTATGAGCTTGTTTTACTGCATAAGAGTATTTGATTATTTTTGCTGTTATTATAAGATCAATCTACTTACTACTTTCTTCTATTTTCTTAGCTGTGAGGCCTGAGGGAAAACTCCACATAGAATACATATTATGTACACATCATACCATCAAATTTCAGTCACTTTATAAATTGGTAAGTTAATGCTTCATTAGAAAGAAATCAAATTTTTCATGATACAAGCAGTCTAAAAAATACTGGCCGTTATTATGAGAAATGACTACTTGCTATTCTCTCCAGATTCTTCAGATTATTGGATTTGGTTACATGCAGGTTATTGCTTTTATTTAATTTACTGTTTCATTATATTTTAGAAATGGCTTTCTTCTCAGATTGCAACTATTTTGGTATGACTACTACGTTTCTGATTCTTCATTCATAAGAACCATTTGATACTATTTATATAACAATCGCGCTACATCATTATGATTATATTAAGACTTAATAGTTGTCATTTTTAAATGGCTGTGATGTTAAATCTTTTTTAATATGATATGCAACTTAGCTTGATAAAATGACTGCTTATATATCTTGTTTAGTTGGATTTATTTCAATCATTTTTTGACCTCAGCTTTCAATTTATTTGTTATTTCATTTTAAAAATACTACACGAGAAACCGAAATATGCACGATATTACACAATCAAAGTGAGAAAATATATTTCAGCATTTTATCGCACGTTCCAACCAGAAACCGAACACTACAAATCAGATATCCAAGAAATTTCAATAGCATATTAGCATTTTTGAGTCATCTAGAACCCAGTCACTTCAACAAGCCAGCAAATAATAAATGATACTGAACCGTAGTAATTAGAAAAGCAGGTTTCACAATCGGAGCCTCGACGGTTCGGCTAATCGGCTCTACCCATGGATTAGAGCGTCGCAACTCGCAACAATATCAAGTGCTCGTAGTAGTAGAGGTTGTAAAGCCGTAGAAGATGCCCAGGAAGGAAGGAGAATAGGATAGCGGTTGCAAAAATAGGCACAAATGAGACTTAAAGAGACTAAGAGTCAAAGAGTCAAGAGAAAGTTAGAAAGAAGAGTCAGGTGCGAGTGGCGAGTGCCTCTAAAAGGTTAAGTAGGTTTAGAATTGTTAAGATTTAATAAAAAATCTCCTCAAATCCAAAAATCAAACGCTTCATTACTTCATTTCAATAATTAAAATGTTCAATTAATTTTAATTATTATAATGTCTCTAATTTTATTTAATTTAAATATTATTAATTAAATTAATTATTCATGCAAATAAAAATTAATTAATTAATAATTTAATTATAAAAAATATATATTATATATTTTTATATAATTATTTATAAATATTTATTTGTTTTGAGCCTTAACGAGCCGATCATGAATGAACAAAAGATTGTTCGTGTTCGGCTCGTTTATATATCGAGCTTAAAATAGTTGTTCGTGTTCGGCTCGCATACTTAACAAACGAGCCGAACACGAGCTGCTCGCGAACAACGAGCTTTTTTGACAGCCCTATTAGAGGGATGACATTTCTGTAAATACATACAAAATCAAAACTACTATATGTGACGGCTCAAAATGATTTCCTTGATCATCCGATGTATTTTAAGGATTTGAATGCTCAAATGAAGTCAGAATCAAAAGATCTTGAGCTTGTTAGATCCAGCTAGTCAAGGTGCTCGATTTGATCATAAACACTTCATATTTATAAACTATTTAGGGATTTAACTGATATCTTAAAGTTTTCAATGATATTTTAAGTGCTTGATTTAGACTAGTTTCGACTTAAAGATCAGATTGCTCTTGACATTGAAATTCGTGCTTCGATTAGTTAAATTTTTAGTGTCATATCAATATATATATATATATATATATATATATATATATATATATATATATATATATATATATATATATATATATATATATATATGACACTATTAATATTCAATATCACATCTACAATATTATAATCATTCATTTTCTAAAAGTGAAATATATATTTTTAAGCATTATAAAATGTTAGATACATAAATATTTAATTGTAAGTATTAGATATATAAATGCATAAAAATTATGTGGTATGCATGTAAATCTTCCTTTTTTTATTATATTCTATTTTGTAAGTTTAACATAATACTTATTATAATATATTATAATAAATATTAAATCATGAAATTAGAAATTTACTCTTAATCTAAATTAACTTAAATCTTATAATTACACACCATACGTAATTATATTGTTTATCTTCAAGTAATTATCTTTTGATTAATTTGAGAAGTTAATACATTTAAAATCAAATTTATATTGATGACAAGACCAAGCCTTAAATTATTCATAATATTTGAATCGACTATAATTATTAAATTTTATATCTTTACTTTAATAAATAAATTTTTTGGGGTCATCATAGCATATATCTCACTTGGCAAAATCTCAATCATCATGCAAAACCCCATCAACTAATCAATTAAAATAACAAGAATAATGATAGAAATCTCCCCCATAGACAAGTTTCAATATATCCAATATGAATTTCAATAACATTTTTTTTCATAATTTTTACTTTTAGAATTACTAAATGATTCCATATATATATATATATATATATATATATATATATATATATATATATATATATATATATATATATATATATATATATATATATATATATCATATGACATTCAGACTTCACTTACTTACATTAGAGAATGAAGGCAAGACTCTTAAAAATTATAAACAATTATTTTAAGATGGACTTCCTGCTTCGTAGCACTATGAAATTAGTGCCTAGTTGGCGGCTTTGTCAGTCTGCTCTTTTGCACAGGTGTAATACCGTGGTGCTCCTTGTTGCAGCGCTAGTCTCATTGTCTTCTTGCTTTTGGTGCTTAGGTCCTAGCGCTGTAACGTCAAGGCGCTTGCTACACTATCTTGTTGGTGCAATTTCACTAATCCTGACATCTTGGTGCTAACCTCTTAGTTGCTGATTTTTTTATCTTTAAAGCCAAGTCCTTCATATCATAACACCGAGACACTGCACACAAAATTTTTTTTATGGAATGAAGCAGGGTCGCACTGCCTCCGTGCGATATCTCAGTGAGTTCACCATTGAGCTCAACTAGCTAAATTGAGGTTCAATATATACCTACTGATTCACATAATCAAACTCCACAAAATAATAAAGGGAACTCGACAAGCCTCATTTGTTCTAATTTTGTTTTATTTCTCAGAAATAAGGCTTAAGGGTCATTTTGTCTTAGTATAAGTGCTTGGATCTCAATTCAAAATGCTAGTCAAAACAATAATTTCTTAAAAGTAATATTTGATTTGCTTTGCAGCAAATCATTTCTTGCCAACTCATTTTTCTTATATTTGTTTAGGCTAAAAAACTGTTTTACCATCCGCTCTATTAAATTTTCATTAAAGTGTTATTATAATTTTAAGCAAAAGTCATGAAGAAACTATCATCCCAATAGTAAAATAAAATCTTAAAATAATCCTTTGTTTGATTTAAGGGGATTTTACATACATACCACACAATTCTTATGTATTTACATATCTAACACCTAAAGTTAGATATCTACTTATCTAACACTTTTCTATGCTTAAAAATGTACATTTTTCTTTTAAAAAGTGAATAAAGTGGTATTTTTTATGTGATATTAAAGATTAGGGTATTATATATATATGTAAAAATTGAAGTTTATGTGTTAGATATGTAAATACATAAGAATTCCGTGGCATGTATATAAATCCCCCTTAATTTAATATAAATTTTCTAAAATAAAATTGTTTAATTACATTTATGATCATTTGCTTCAAAATTTGTTTCATTTATATGAACTAAATATCTTTGAATTTATATATTCATTTTTAGATGAATATAAATAGATATAATATATAAATAAATTTAAAATTATATACTATATTTATTTTAATATAAATGAATAACTAAAAAAATTATTTGTGACATGATTAACTATTTATAGCATGACTTGATTAAATATAAATAAATTTTCTTTATTGGGGAGGGCCTTTATAGATTTGTTGGATATTTTTGAGTCTATATAGATATATTCACTTAATTATACACATGGAGCCAACAAACTTAGTTTAACCACTCATCTTTGCTTTATTAGTCTATTAAAATTATTCTTCTTTTATTGGGTGGCTTGTTTAAAACGTGCTTATAGCTTATATTGGCCACACTTGCCTTATCACACTAAGGAGATTCTTGTTGTATGTCTTTTATTGATATGTAAAAATAGGCCAAGCATAGGCCATTATTAGAGCTTAAAAGCTAAAGATTTAGGAGCTATTTGATTGCTTATATTTAAAGTGTGAATAAATCAAATGCAGAGAATTTTATTTTTCGAGTGTTTGATATGATGCAAAGTAAAATTTCAATGCATTTATAGTGTATTTGAAATGCAATAGAATGATTATTTTGGGTGTATATACTATTCTACACAAAGTATACAATATAAATGGCATCGATTGATGTTCCCACACCGCCTCTGGACCATCACTGACTACCAATGACTACCAATCATTTGTCATACTCAATACATACCAAAAAAAGAATATATTTAGAATTTTCAACCAAATAAATTAATCTAAATACATTGCATTCTTTTTATACTGTATTCAATTTATTTTACACTTTAAATGCAGTTAACTAAACAACCTCTTACTAATATTATGTGATTCTAAAAATAGGCCAAACACGCCATTATTAGAGCTTAAAAGCTAAAAATAGGCCAAGCATAGGCCATTCTTTAGAAATCATGATGTGATTCTCTCTCTCATTTGTCAAATCTCATTTCAATCTTCCTTTTTCTCTTATAGAAAATAGCTAAACATGGCAATTCTACTTAGTCACTTTTTTTTTTTTCACGTGTTCTCATAAAGCAACTCAAAAGAATTTTGTTTTCACTTTATTTGTTAACTTGGATTTTTTCCTCTTAAATGATATTTTTGAGAAATTTTCTATGCCAATTTAACATAAACCTAACTCTTTCTTGCTTAGGGAGAAAAGTCAAATGTGTAACAAAATCTCTTCTTAAGCTACCTACCTTGAGTTGAGGGTGGACAAATCCTTAAATTATTATTTTTTCTCTTAAAAAAAGGGAAAATTTATATACATAACACACAATTCTTATGCATTTACATATCTAACACCTAAAGTTTTATATTTACAAATATAACACCTTTTCTATGCTTTAAAAGGTGAATTTTACTTTAAAAAAATTTAAAAAAATACTATTTTTGTTGTAATAATAAAAATTTAGATGCTATATATGTAAATATTTATAGTTGGGTGTTAGATATATAAATATATAAGAATTATGTGCTATGTATGTAAATGCCCATAAAAAAAATTAATTTTTTTTCTTTTTACTCGCCCTCAATTTGCATTTTATGTAATCAACCCATCTCCATAAAAATCAATTTAAACTATTACTCTCAAATGACTATATAATTAATTAAAATAAAAATCCATAAGTTTAATAATCTTGTTCACATATATTTTTTCTTATAAATTTAGTGATATTATTTTATTAATTATTTATATTTTTTTTTCAAAATATTAATTTTAAGTATTATTTATTTGGGGGATTTACATACATAAATACTTAATTTTTAAATTTACGATTTCACACCTAAACTTTAATTTTACTTAAATAAGACCTAAATTTTATTATTACATCAAAAATACCACTCATACTTTTTCAAGTGAATGACTTTTAAAGATGCGAAAAGTCTAAATATTCAAGCTATGAAATATTTAAATTTGTAAGAATCAGATGTATGTAAATTTCCTATTTATTTATATACTTGTTATATTATTTAATTATTTAAAAATTTGCCTCTAAAATAATGAGCTAGTTCCACTCCTGATGTCACTATCTTATATTCCTCCATGATCTCTGACTCCCTAATAATCACATTATTCTTTTTCGTGACAATCATCAATGAAGATTCGATAGTTGATCTGTCTTCTTTAGATTTATCTGTGATTTCAAATATATATATATTTTCATTTGTCACACATATATAATTTTGTTTAGAATTTGATGACACCTATTCTTTTGACGTCAAAACATTTTATTCATTTATGTTCCTCATCATTTAAGGTTTATATTAATACTTTTAATCTCCTCATATTAATATACATATTTTGAAATTTAATCAGAAAATATGTATATTTGAAATAATTTAATTATTTTATTCAATGAAAATTAAATACATTATATATATATATATATATATATATATATATATATATATATATAATATTCATTTGACTTACTTAAAAATAAATAATATTTTTTACTTTTTATTTATGCTACATATAATTCTTGCAAAGAAATAGCCTCTTAGTTATACAAGCCGGCTAATGCAATCAGCACATTAAGGCCTCCTCCACGTGTCTTAAACCCATTGGTTACTCTTACGTGGCCGGGTTCACCAGTCGTAAAAATAATTAGAACTTATTAATCTCATTAATCCCGGATAAACAAAACGAACTTGGTCTCTAGAGGAGATCGAGGAAGAAATACTCGCGCGGGATTTCTTCAATTTTAGTTGAAGTTCTTTTCCTCGCTGCCCCTCAGCTTGTCCTTCTCTGCTCCTCTATCTAAGAATGCTTACGGCTTCGAAAACCTCCGGCTATGGCGGATATATCTTTCCTCTTATTGTTTTCTTCTGCCTTGCATCAGATTTGCGATCTTCACTTGTCGCCGGCCAAGGTGCGTTCTTTTTCAGTTACTCAGGCATTTGAACAATGCCTTTTTATAAGCCCTATGGTTTTGATCTTTACTGTATGGTATTTATAAGCAGCAGGAGTAATAATGTCATGAATTCTCCAAGCCCTAAGTTTTTTTTTACAGAGTGGTTCAACTTTTGTGCTGCGGCGCCTCTATCATGCTTGGTTTCGCATTGATTTCTGTGATACTGTGCTACAGTGTTGCGATGTCAAGTAAAACAGATAATTGTTTGGTAAAAATCGTGTTTGGATTGCTGTTCCGGTGCTTTAGAAGTTGCGATCCTTTCATATGCAAGTTGTTGTAGCACTGAAGGGTTGGTTAAATGATTAAAATTGATGTTTTTTTTGAATTTCATGTAATTGTAATAAAATATATTAATTTTAATTGATATTCAAATGATTAAAGAAATTAGTTATTTCTATAAGAAAGCCAATATCTATATATATTTTTTTACAAGAAGTTAACCAAACTACTGTTTTAAGGATACTGCTATTTTCTAAAACATTCTTTACTTATTTATTGTTGTTCAAGAAAGTCTAAGCTACAAACAAAAATCGATGCTAAACCAAGCTTTAATGTCAGGATTACTATATTGTAAATTCTTTGCCGTATGTTTTATAGGCGCCCATCTATATAGAAAAGTTGAAGCTAATATTTGAGGGTAATTGTTTCTTATTTTCTTTTTTGTTTTGGAATTATTTTTTAGTCTAATTTGCCCCTTAGTAGCTTATTGAGAGCATTCAATTAATATTATTTTCAAACAGTACTAAGCAAACTTTTTATGCACTTGAATGCATCTCACCTCAATCAATTAGGCTTTTAATTACAACCTAGTGAAGGCCACATATTTGGGTATTTTTTTTTTTATTTCATGTTCTAACCTTTTAATAGTGATATCATCAATAGCCATAAAACCACTATGAACCATTGTCCGTTTATTCATCTCTTTTTTTTTACTCATCATAAAGTTGGCTGCTTAAATGCTACATTTAAATGCTTTCTTTTCAAATCAATATAATTTGCTAAGGAGAACAAAAATAGTAATGATGGACTCACATTAAACCAAGAAGGATAAAGTGTGAAGTGAATATATTTAATAAATTGTTTGTTCGGGTATTCATTTTGGTCAATATAGCAAAAAGTAAATAGAAGTTTTTTCTTCTTCTAGGACTTGGAGAAGAGGAGGTGCCATTAAGGAGGAAGGTAGAATTATCAAGATAGGGAAAGGAAATCAAGGATAGTTTTGATGCTAAGATTGCATGCATTTTTTATTTTTTTGCTAGATGAGATTTAACACTAAATGTAGATCTAAAGAGATTGAATGGTGCGTGTTATAAGGTTGGCTCCAAATTGTTTTTATAATGCAAATGCTATTTATGATAATGATAAATTTTGCAGCTAGTCATTGCTTACTCTGATTTTAATTTTAAATTATTTGATCTTTTCGTTATGTCATGATGGATCTATTGAAGTTGCCCTCCTCTTAAGAGAGGGTTGAAAGAAATTATTAGATAACCTTTAATACTATTTTGAATCATTAATTTATTTGAGTTTGTTGATAGGGCTAGATTAATAGAATTATAGTGCTAGAAAGAGTTGAAGTAGGGAAAGAAATCATGATTTGTCTCTATAGAGCAACAACAAATGAGTATGCCATCTTGGGTATGGTATATTTTGTATAGTTTGTGGAAGATGATGTGAGGAGATGCTTTCTAACCATAGACCAATGTTTTTTATATGGTCAAGTCGTCACAAAATAAATGATTGCCCTATGCTAGAACCAAAAGGAAGATCAAAAGCTCAAGTGCATGCCAAAGATGGAGATCTAGATCTTTCTTTTTTTTGTTGCAAAACCTACAATGAAAGATCTAGAAGTGAAGGAGGAGATAGATTTCTAGAAGTATGATCTATGGAGTAGATTATAGCAAACACAACAACAAATATAGAAAACTAAATCATCAACACCATAATTTTAAGCAACAGATTATGCTTGGAGTCAATAGGAGGCAATGTTCTTTTAGGTATGGTGTCAATTATAACTAATGTTTCTAAGATAAAAATGAACACAACCTTTTGATTTTTGATCTAATCACTCATTTATTTCAGAAAAATTATTTGATGCATAACATTTTTTTACATGAAACTACATACTGGTCTATCTATATCATTACATAGTAGTGATAACATGATAGCTAGTAACTTATGTGATCATGAGATAGAAATTGGTGTAAAAAATTTTGGATTTTGAATTAATTCTATCATTCATTATTAAATATGCCGACCCCACTTAGTGGGATAAAGGCTTGTTGTTGTTGTTGTATTCATTATTAAATATGATGTGATATTGGGAATGCATTTGTTGGGAGGATATGGTGCCATGATAGATTGTAAGAGGAAAATAATGAGTTTATAATTAGATAATGTTGAAGGAGAACTAGGAATGTTGATATCTTTGATTGTTGGATTGCAAGTTGATAAGTTGTGCAAAAAGGTTGCACAATATTATTAGCTAATATGATGGGCATGAGTAAGGTAGTTAAATTAATTAGGTGTTTGTGGTGAAGGAGTTTATGGATGTTCCAAAGATTTGATGAGCTTATCACCTGAAAGAGAAGTTGAATTCAAGTTCAAAGTTTTACAAGGTATTGTATTGATAGCAAAAAGTTCTTAACTGATTTGTTTTTATTGAGTTCTTATGTAATAGTTATTATAGAATTGAAAGAATTGAAAGTGTAGTTAATATACCCAATATTTCACCTTGGGAGACTCAATTTTGTTTGTGAAAAAGATAGACAACATAATGATTATGGTCATAGATTACATGGAGTTGAATAAGGTGATTAATAAGAAAAATATCCCATGCCAAGAAGAGATGGCTTTTTGATTAGTTAGAATGATCTATTGTATATTCCAATGTTGACTTGAGATCAAGTAATCATCAACTATATGTACATGAAAAATATGTAACAAAGATGACATTTAGCCTTACTATGGGCATCATGAGTTTCTTGTGGTGCTTTTTAATGCATCTGAAATCTTGATGGATTTGACAAACATAATTTTTTTAGCATATCTGAATCAATTTATTGTAGTTTATATGAATGGTATTTGGTATACTCTAAAAGGAAAAATTATGCCAATTATTTAAAATGCATGTTGACATTTCCAAGGGAGAAATAATTAAATGTAAAATTTTTTAAATGTGAATTTTGGTTAGGAAGTGTAGAGTATTAATTAGTGATAATAGAATTTATGTTGATATTTAAAAAGAAGTATAGCTAAATAGCTTAGACAAAAGAATGTATTTGAAATTAGGAATTTGTTGGGCAATTTCCTTGTATAAAATTGCGCAATAAAAATACCCGCCTTAAAACCCGTCTCGGCACTTTTTTAAAAAAATCGCAATGAGAGTTGCATCTTACTGGTGTTATGTGAGGCTTACGCCTTGCATGATATGAGGCTCGCCTCATGTCAGTTTTTATGAAGTGTAGATCAAAATTTAAAATTAAATATAAATTTTAATTATCAAAATAGCACACTTGTTAACACATACGCATCCGATCTCAAGATAAACATTATCTAAGTGCCCTTCCTCTTATGCCCTCTTCACTCCTCACGCATAGTGTTGGCCATTGCCACTATCTTCTTATGATATTTTTACTTTAATATTGAATAATTAGACTGTGGGGGAAAACTTTATTCTATTAAACTTATTTTGAATTGTAATCATTAATTTTTACTTTGATATAGTATAACACTTATTTCTTCATGATTTGATGTCAAGATATTAATACATTACTTGATACTTTGTGCACTTTATTACTTCATATTATGTTAGGATGTTATTTTTTAATATGATAATATGTTAGGATATTTCTCGTTTTATACTTTGATGTGTGTATAATAATTTTTGTTTTGCACAATTTTTTTATTTTGAGGTTTATGGCTTAAAATGCTTGAGGTACACCTCACCTCATTGACGAAAAATGCCTCAATACTCGATTGGACAATTTTAAACTTTGTTGGGCATGATAGCTTATAACAAAGAATTTGTGCATGAATTTTTCTAGATAATAGTGTCATTAACAAGAGTAATTTAGAATATACTGAACTTTGAGTAGATTGCTGAGTGTGAATGTAGTTTTTATACTTAGAAGAGTCATTTAAGATCTGCTCTTATTTTGACAATTCGATTTGGCATTGAATGATTTAAAAATTCATTGATGTTTTATTGTGAGATCTGGGTGTTTGTTTATTCTACATGAGAAGACAACTGCACATACCTTTATAAAATGAAGAACACATGAAAATGATTATTTCTTACAACTTAGAGAGAATCGCCTCAGATAGTTTTGCCACATAAAGCGTCGGCCGTCTGATGACCCGGTTAGGAGAGTGAATGCATTAGATTTGCCTTATGTTAAGAAAGGTAGATGTAGACCTAAAAAGATTTGGTTAGGATGTATAAAAAATGACCTTAGTATACTTGAATTAAATGAGAATTTGACACATAATAAGACACAATGAAGAAGAAGGATTCATGTAGCCGACCCCACATAGTGGATAAAGGCTTGTTGTTGTTGTTGTTGGGAAGATCATATGTTGCTAATAGAGTTTGTACATAGTAATAATAATTATCAGTCCAATATTAACATGACAACATGTGAGGTATTACATACCAGAAGCTATAGGAAATCTTTGTCTTGTATAGAGGTTAGTGAAAAATTTTATTGGGAGCTCTTTGGGTGGATGATGACACTGAGAAAATCAGAATGATCAAGAATAAAATAAAGGCACCTCAAGATCGACAATAGAAATATCATGATAGAAAATGTAGACTTGTGGAGTTTAGAATTGAGGGTTTGTTTTCTTGAAAGTTAGAGGTGTGATGAGATTTAGAAATGAAAGAAAGTTGAGTTTTGAATACATCGGGTTATTTCAAATAACTAAAAAGATCGAAAATTAATCATACATGTTGTATTTTCGACCTCACCTTTAAGAACCAAGATGCACATAATGTGTTTCATTTAGTGTGATAATATAAGTGTCCTTGATAAAATTATAGTTCAAGCATACTTATAAGGAAGAATCAAAAGGGTGGTTTTGACTTACAATATAAATGAACTCATAAATAAAAGAATCCCCTTGACTAAGATGCAACGGAAACATGGACTTAAATGAGTAACCTTTTTGAAAAGATAATTAGATATGAGATAACTATATCCTAGTTTGTTTTAAAATTTTGAGGGTGAAATTTTATATGAATGGTTGTTATCCTGAATTAGAAAAAAATTGAATTTGATGATTATATTAAATAGGATCAGCATTAAATTTTAAATTTATGAAAATATACATGAATAAGATTTTTAATGAAGGTAGAGTTTATCTCATGAAATTACATGATTGAAACATTACTAGTTCTTAAAGATTCCAATGTCTGAATTATGACTCAATTTTTGTTGTATTATTGAATATTCAAAAATATTATCTTTATTTAATGTTTACATAGTTTTATGAAATCTGTTTCACAACTTTTATTAAAATGAACATTATTATTGGTTTACTCATAAATTAATGAAGCTTTAACATATTTAATTTAATCTAAGTTAATTAAATCATTCCTAAGCTAGTTTAATTTTTTCTTTATTATCCCAATCGCCCCCAAGTCCCGATGCAAAAGTGGAGGGTTGCGTAGTAGTCGGCAGAAAATTTGTTGAAATAATCACGACATGAATCCTTTAAATCATGGTAAAGACGCGGCCCCTGGAAGACGCTACTGTATTTGAATACAAATAAAAATGTTGAGTCATGTGCGGCCCTGAAGTATTAAATAAGCAAGGGTTCCACATTTTGACTGATGGGGCAAAGAAGTTAGTCCATGAAACTAAAATTATGTTAGATCTTAATATAATTCTTACGTAAATTAATGGAATTAATAGATATTATGGTTCATGAAAGATAAATATTTTATGTGTTAAGAAACTAAATGGGTTGGTAAGGAGATTGATAGTTTTAAACTTTGATATTCAGTCGAACTAGAACTGTAGGTGTGATTATAGATAAAAGCAAGGATAACGTTATAAAGATTAATGACGGAGATAGAATTATAGCTTTAAAGATTATCGATACTAAGATTATCAACGTTATAAGTGTCTACGCCCTCAAGAGGTTTTAAAGAAAAATTTTGGAATGAATTAGAGGATTAATACAAGATACCCTCAAAAAAAAGTATTTATCGGGAGATTTAAACATTTAGTAGAGAAGATTTTAAAGATTCATATGGATTTGGAGTAATTAAAGAAGGTAAGACTATATTAGATTTTCAAATTTTACGATAGAATGCTAATACTTTTTTTTAAGAAGAGATGAACATATTATTACTTATAAAAATGGATCAAGAAAACACGATTGATTATTTTCGATAAGAAAATAGATCGCTTAAATCAGAAAAGATCAGAAGGCCATACCAAGTGAAATTTTAAGACCCAACATCGACTATTCTTAGATTTTAAGATGAAAGAGAAGAAAAAAATAAACTAAATTATTGTCCTGATTAGAGACACTTAAAGAACACAAATAAAAATATTTTAAGCAAAGCTACAAAGATATTGGGGTGTTCATAAAGAAGCTAACGCATGGGAAAAATATCAAGTGAAATTAAGAAAAGATGTGCCGGAGAATCAAAAGGAAAAGCTTCTTTTAATAAGAATAATGGTGGAGTGAGCAAGAAAAGATAAGAATAAGAAGATTATAAAAACTTGGTTAGATATAAAAATTCTGAGAATGAAAGATATAAAGTACCAGAGATTCTAAGAAAGAATATACGACGCAAATAATTTAGCTTTTAGTGATTTATACAATACAGAAGAAGGTGAAAGAAGATGTATAAGTTACCAAAGAAAGAGATAGGAGAAGAAAGACATAGTGGGTATTAATGAAAATAAAGTGCTTTTTCTTAAAAGATATCAAAATAAAAGTAAGAGATATTTTGATAAACTTTTCAATGAAGGATCCGAAAGACGATTGATTTTAAGAACCTTAATACCCTAAACAAAAATAGAGAATTTCATTTCTATCGTCAGATTAGTAAATTTGAAGTTAAGCTTTAAAGAAAATGAAATGTAAAAGCAAGACCTGATAATATTCCAATAGATGTGTGGAAATGTTTAGAGATCAAGGAATTTCTACTTACAAATCTTTTAATGTTATTTTAAAGACTAAAAGATGCCGATGAGTGGAGAAAGAGTCTATGGTTCCTATATTTAAGAATAAAGGTGATGCACAAGAGTGCAAATTATGAGGAATTAAGTTAATGTGCCATACATTAAAATTATGGGAGAGAGTAATTGAAAGAGTTACGATGTGATACGTAAGTTTCACAATCGGGTTTCATGCCGTGGTAGATCTACTATGGATGCTATACATTTGTTAAGAGGTTTAATAGAGAAGCATAGAGAAAGTAAGAAGGATCTACATATGATATTTATTGATTTAGAGAAAGCTTATGATAAAGTCTCAAGAGATGTTCTTTGGAGAGTTCTAGAATGAAAGGAGTTAATATTGGTTATATTCAAGTCATTAAGGATATGATAGAGTCTACTTGTGTCCAAACACAAGGAGGATTGACAAAATATTTTCCCTTGGATTACATCAAGGATCAACATTAAGCCCTTATCTTTTACTTTAGTTATGGATGTTCTTACGAGGCATTTACAAGAAGATGTACCTTGGTGTATGCTTTTTGTCGATGACATTCTTCTTGTTGATAAGACTAGAGAGGAGTCCAAATGAATTTGAATTATGGAGGTCAACTTTAAAGGTTTTTTTTAAGTAGATCTAAAACCGAATATATGGAGTGTAATTTTAGTTGTAGAAGTTTTAGTGATAGTTGTGACTTTAGTGATCAAGTCATTAATAAGAGTGAGCGATTCGTGATATTTAGGCTCTATTGTTCAAAATGATGGTGAAATAGATGGAGATGTTATTAGTAGAATTCAAGTTGGATGGTTGAAATGCATCCGCCTATTATGTGATGTAAAAGTTCCACTTAAACTTAAGGAAAATTTTATAAGATGGTAAGAAGACTAATGACTTATGGTGCGAATGTCAAAAAGAAAAGAAGCATAAGACTAAGTTAAGTTACGAGATGAGGATGCTTAGTGGATGAGCTTTTACTCGAGAGATAGAATGCAAAATGAGTATGTTCGGGAAAAAAAGAGTTCCAAAGGGTAGATAAGATCGGAGAGTCGCCTTATGGTTTGGCCACATAAAGCCGTCCATGACCGATTAGAGAGTAGATGCATTAGATTTTCCTTATGTTAAGAAAGGTAGAAAAAAGACTTGGTTAAGATGGCATAAAAAATGATCTTAGTATACTTGAATTAGATGAGAATTTGACACATAATAGACACAATTAAACGAAGGATTCATGTAGCCGACCCCACCTAGTGGGATTAAGGCTTGTTGTTGTTGTTGTTGTTGTTGTTGTTAATTAAATCATTCCTAAGCTAGTTTAATTTTTTCTTTATTATCCCACTGCCCGCCTCTTATGAATTATTTGTTACCATTCCCCATTTGGAATTTTGCTAAATTATTTTTTGAACGAAGTGGTGGGCTTAAGAATTTAATTTGGGGAAGAATTGGAGTTTGATGAAGGGAGAAAGAAGAAGGGGAGAAGGAAAAAGGAGAAGAGTGGGAGCTTTGGGAGGGTTTTCCTCTTTCCAACTGGGTTAATATATCTTTATTTGTAAATTTAATTTTGAAGTAGTTGTTTATATGTTTTTATCTTGGTATTTATACTTAAAATACAGTTGGTTAAGCAAGAGTAGAATTTAGTTTGCATGGATTTGCTTACACATTAACATTTAGTTTTTCCAATTTTCTCTTATGACTTGAAGGCTGTTTGTTAATATTTTTGGAAAGAGCTTAGCGCAGAAAATTTAATTCTGTTTCCCTAGATTTTGATAATTTTTATCGATTTATTTTACAAGAATATTAAAAAGGAATTTGGACAAGATAGGTGAAAGTATGCCATTATTCATATATTTTACTTGAAATTTAACAAATGTTAGTGCAGGAATTTGATGTCAATTTTTGATTTTAATGAAACTTCATGAATGTAAATTCATTAAGAAGGATTATGATAGTACGAGAAATTTTTAAACTTTGAGATTATACTTAAGTTTTCTACATTATCAGTCCAATAATTTTTTATGTTTAATTTCAGATTTTAGTAAGATTTCATGGGTTCCATGTTACATATGTATGTTTAAGAACACTAGATCAACATAAAAAATATAAGGCTGAATTAATGTCATTGTTTCACATGAAATTATGTAATCGATTGGTGCAGGAATTATATTGATTTAATTAAGGATTTTTGTTAAGTTTTTATAAAATTTAATCTTACACGCATATTAAAAAGATTGGAAAGAATGTAAAATTTATATTTATATTTGATGTAATAGGAAAGAATAAATTGAGATATGATTTAAAATTTCTATTTTCAATTTATGGTCAAGGAGTTATAGTATGTTTTTGTTAAATAAACGTTAAAAGAATGCTATTGAATCTATATGGCATGCAATGGAATCGATAAATTTATATTTCTTTTGTCTATTAAATTCTAAAATTGGAAGATGTAAATTAGATATTCCTTAATTGTTAGGGAATTTAACTATTGTTATTGTATGGAGTAATATTTAAGTTTGAATTTGACATATAGGACTTTACAAATTTCCATTTTATTTCATTGACTTTAGCATTGTTTTACTGTTGAATTGCTAGTAAGGAAATGCTTCATTATGTTATTTAAAAGAAACCTGATGTGAACATGATTAATAGAAAGATGTTCATGTAACAAATTGATTGGCTCAAGTATGAAAGCAACAAGAAAACACATACGTAATGGTGATTTATAGATACTTGCACAAGAGGGCAATGTTTATGGGCTTACCTAAGAATCAAATATGAATTAAACTAGTGTGCTCCAATGGTGGTACAGGGAAAATGAGTGGTATGTAAGTTATAGCTTTGCTATTATTATTAGTAGCCTATGGGCATGGTGACGAACCTTACATAAGATGGAAAAATATTAACTTTATAACAATGTTTACTCTATGATAATCATGTTATAATTCAGAATGATTTAAGATACTTAAAAGTAGAATGCCCATCTTTTTTAGATCACTTGATTTTATATATAAGAATATACAATACTATGAAATGGTTGAAGATACCATTAATTGCTTTTAAGGTGAATCACATATTTTTAGATCATTGAACTTTCTGATTTTTATATTTTATTTCACAAAACTATTAGTAATCTAAGGCTGACATGAATTATGAGGAAACATATCTTAGTTTGTGTGATGTACTAAACGTCAGACTTAACCGAAAAATCTATTTATGTTTTGATTCCAGGGAAGAGTAAAGAATCTACTTACTAGGCTTGGTAATCACAAATTTTGTAAGTTCTATGTTTAGTCACTTATTGTACAATGATCATTATATATGCTTGTAATAAGAAAAATAGTAATCATACACATATATGCAATGTTGTTTGAAATGTTAATCTATGAGGTGTTATATATGTTTTAATATTTGGTGGCTTTGAATATCATATGGATAATAATGAAGAATGCTCTCCTTTTGATTTTAATGAGCATGATTTTTGTGTGAAAATGTTAGATTTTTCCACACCCATTTATTTCAGCTAAGCATAATCCATCTTTAGAGTGGGTTTTTGTTTGGCTTGAGACTATTTGGACATCATATGATTAGTTGGGTTACATTCAACCTTCTTAAATATTCAACTCTTTTATAGCTCATTATGTTATTGAGTTTTGTGATCTTTGCATATTACTTAGTTTTTCATGATTTTTTGATTGATATACCTATTAATGGATTTAGACACAACATTCTATTTTTTATTTTTCTTTAACAATTGGTGTAGTTTTCTTTGGTTTAGTGAATTCTATGCTGAACAAGGAGTATCATATTTGATTCCATTAACTTGCTAATTTATTTTTATTGCAGATAATCAAGAAGGTGAAGCAGTAAAATTAGTGAAACGAGCATCTGAAAGAATAAAAATAAAACAATATGGTGAAGCACTAGAACTTCTTAATATTGCAATTGAGGCATATTCAGAACTTTCAGAAGCTTACTTACAACGAGCAATTGTTCTTCATCACCTTTGCAGGTTCTTTTTATTGTTGAGTCGATAAACTAACTATTATGCTGCTTGAAATTTTAAGTTAATTAAATTTGACTAAATCATGAACTTTAGTAAGCCAATAACAAATTATTTAGAAGAAATTTGATAAAATAAATAGTTCACCAAAGAGAAAATCTAGTAAAATATTATTTAGGTTTATTATTATTTCGACACATCTAGCTCTATATGGTTCATGCAATTTTTTTATGTAAACACAACTCAGTTAGCTTGAATGTGAACCATTGAGATTGAGGACAATTGTTGACTATTTAAAGAGTGGATGCATTTTAGACCACCACCATCACCACAACAATAACAACTAGCCTTTATCCCACTGTGTGTGGTTGGCTACGATGCATTTTAAACCAAAAAAATTAAAATGGTGACTTCCGAGTTTTTGAGTCGATATAAATTGGACTTGAACATTAAATATATAATATTTTAGATTTGAACTTGATCCATATATTATTCAA
This sequence comes from Cymbidium sinense, assembly GCA_021442155.1. Taxonomy (NCBI): domain Eukaryota; kingdom Viridiplantae; phylum Streptophyta; class Magnoliopsida; order Asparagales; family Orchidaceae; genus Cymbidium; species Cymbidium sinense. Next base: position 89,675,733 of record CM038215.1, read on the forward strand.
GTCTACCTGAACATTGATTTTTTTTGTGTCAAAGTCATGTTGGTTTATTATATTTGGTCATTTATTGACATCTCTATTCTTAGTCATCCCTTTCATCTTTGTTTGCATTTGACAAGGAAGGAGGAGAAGGGATATAATTTGATCATTAATCATTGTGGTGGTTATTTGCATCCCCATTCACTCCATGATGGCCATCTATTTTGTTTAGTTAGCCAATTAGTCGATTATATTTAGTGGATAACAATTGTTAGTCATTCGTTGATATTTTTTCTTTTCTTTGTCTCCTTTTTGGCCTTCAATGCAACTTTAAGATGAGAAGCGACTCTTTCTTATATATATATACTCTCTTTTTTGCTATGCACTAATGATCAATGCTTTGATTCTAATAAGATTCGTAGCAAACTCATCAATGCTATTGCTTAAGATTGTGATGAGAGGATAAAATGGATAAGAAGATAAGAGTTTTGTTTTGAAGGAATTCTTTAAAATAAGGCCTAATTCAATTGTTGTTTCTTTTGGCGATAGTCTAGTTTGCTGAAATCAGCCAACATGTTTGCTATTTTTGTTCTTGGATTGTTGCAGACAATAAACAATAGCTTATTTCCTGTCTATGAAAAGTCATGGCCAGTCTAAGAGGGTTTGAGGGGTTACGACAATATGACTAATAATTTCCAGTGACTTCAAGCTATAGCAACAGTAGTTGGCATTTTAAGGATGGTAGGTAGCAGTAGAGGGGAAATTTAGTGGTTGCTAATTCTACTAATTCTAGTAGGAAGGTTTGCGACAAGTCTAGAGGGAAGAGGAGAGGGGAAAGGTAATTTAGGACAATTCTTGTTTGAATTTTTTGGAAAGTTTTAAGCCTAGTTATTGGTAAAATAACATCATGAATTAATTTAGAAATAAATTTTAACCATCATAAATTGACTCCACAATAAAATAAAATTTATTTTAAAATAAAACTCCATAGTATAAGCAACTGAATCTTCATTTAACAAATTAGATAACATCGAAATTAAAATAATTCTACCAGAATTTTATCGTAATTGTGAATATAAAATTAAAATTAAGCTTATCTAGATAAGTCGAAAAATTTTAAATCTTTTTTATCCCATTATAATATGAATTTTAATCTAATGATTCATTTTTTTGGGGTCTTGATCTCTCTTAATGATGTCTAATTAATGTCCCAATCTTTGATTGCAGCAATGTGATAGGAAAATCAACACTACTAAAAATCTCCATCGAAAATTTGGATTGTTAAATTTCAATAAACATGATCGCATGATTGCTTAAATCATGCTTAAAGATCTATTGCTCAAATTGCTAGAATAGTTTTTTCTCATAGATTTCATTGAAGTGGATGGTCAATTTGATAATCTCTTTTAAGATTTGATCCCCAAATCAAAATTATATACCCTTTTTTTTCATTTTGGTAATGGAGATAACTTCACCCCTCATTGATGTTATTTATGAAACGAAATTAGTGCTTGCTTAGTTTTGAATCTTTGAATTTGTTTGATACTTTAGATGATTCTATATGTTTTAGAAATTATTACTATGCGTCAAAATCAAAATAATGCCTTGTGGAATCTTAATTACCTTGCTCTTGGGCTGTATGCATAGGCCACCCTCTCCTAGAAATATATAAAAATGAAGAAATTTTTTTTACTGAATCTGGGTAAATCTTTTTTGCCAAATATGATGCCATTTAGACCCTCACAGCTTCAATAAACAACATATTAATCATTTATTGTATTTGCGTTCAATCAAACTTTTCTATGTTGACATGGTTAGGATAGAAAAAATACTGATCTACTCATCAGTTATTTATGTTTGAAGAAAAAGAGTGGGAGTAATGGATTCTTGCTTAAACATTTGTGGCTTTCTTTTATTCATTTATCCTTGACCTAAGCTTCTTGATCCATCTCAGTTTGGAATCTAGAATGCACCAGGGATTTTATTTTTTATGATTGAACATATATCTTAAGTGTTAAGACAAATTTTCCGGTGGTATGTACAAAATAAAATAGCTGATAATTTCAATTACATAGATAGTTTAACGTATAATTTTTTTTGTTACTCGACCAATTCTTTTGTTGTTGCAGATTTGAAGAATCTGAGAATAACTACAGAAAGGCTTTGGAACTGAAACCCGGAACTTCTGTAGAGAAAGAGCTTTCTCAGCTATCACAAGCCAAAAATGCACTGGACTCTGCACATAATCTTTTTGAGTCTGGTGATTTTTCAAAAGCTCTGGAGTACATTGATAAAGTTGTCCTTGTTTTTTCCCCTGCTTGCCTGAAGGTGCAGTGTTTGTTGGTTAGGCTCATTACGCATTGGTTAAATCTGCAATTGTTCAGACCTTCTTTCTTCTGCAGGCAAAGCTTCTTAAAGTGAAGTTGCTTCTGGCTTTGAAGGACTACTCAAGCGCTATTTCAGAAACTGGTTACCTTCTTAAAGAAGATGAGAACAATCTTGATGCGTTGTTACTGCGTGGTCGTGCATACTATTATCTAGCTGATCATGACATTGCTTCAAGGTTTACTTCTTAAAAAACTCAGATTTTGGGATTTGATATAAGCTCAATTCCAGTATTCTTTCATATTGCGTTGGAAAATAGAATGTTAGCTTAAAGTAATAACTATATTTGCGGGACAACCCATGATTTTAAAGCGTTGTTCTTCTATGTCTCTAACAACACCATTTACAATAATATTTTTGTTAATGTTAGCTGGACTGAGTGGCTGAAGTGCTGTCAAGTGGGAATATATTTTGTCTAATTTATGTTGAGAAAGAAGATTAGAAGCTTAGGACTTAACTGTAGTTTATATTTTGGTACAAATAAAAGATCATCTCAGCTGAACTAAATCCTGTTGACTATAAAAAATGCTTATATGGTTTAGTATCTACATATTGAGTGCATTTTTCACATCTTGATCATTTCTGGATTTTATAAGTAATTAATTTATAATCAGGCTACTTATTATGCTACTAATGCTAATTTATTGAATAATTCATTACTTAAAAATTTACTGCTTCGTGATTAACTCAGTAATTCTCATTAAATATCTAATGGGAAGGCCATTCAAATAGTTTTAATATAGTTTAAAATAGGGTCCTAAGTATTAGACATAATTACTGATTAGGATCTTGATTAAACCATTTAATTTTGGTTAAAATCAGTAAATTAAGTAGGAAGCTTAGGGTTTAAATTAATGTCTAGGTTAACAAATAAACTATTATTTAGGGTTTGGATTAACGTATTAATTAGGTAACTAATTAAAGGCTCAATTCCTGGTCATAGTTAATTAATGGATTGAGTGCTTATTCACTTCCAGTAGTTATAAGTGATTTATAATACATGAGTGCATTAATATTTCTATTATGCGATCATTGTGTAATAATTATTGTAATGAGAATAAAATCATTTGCAACCAATTAACTAATTGCTAAGTTGCTACTAATTAGTTTGTTAATTGAGTCATTTTCCTTATTGGTTTACCTTTAAATTAAGAAGGAAGTGAGACAAAAGTGGAGGTAAGATGATATAAATGAGTCACCAAGAAGGACAAATAGGCGTATCCTGGTTCTTTTCCTATAGTTGGTAAAAGCCAGCAGTAACTTCGCCTGGCTTTTCTAAAGGACTGTTTTTTTGTGCTTGGTGAGCTTTATTGTTTAAGCCAACTTAAGCTCGAACTAAAGAGTCTAAAGAAAATGACATGGAAAGTCATATAATATTGAATGATATAAATTTAAGATTCACATTTTTCGTTATGATCATTGTTGTTCTGTTAGGCACTATCAGAAGGGGCTTCGTCTTGATCCAGAGCACAGCGAACTAAAGAAAGCATATTTTGGATTGAAAAATCTACTCAAGAAGACAAAAATTGTAAGAAGTTTTTCTGTACAGATGGTTCTTGAATTTTATTATCTTATTAGTTTTATTATCTTTTACTGATGATTGTTTTCTTAACACTGTGTCAGGCATCATTATATGTCCGTTATTTTAATGAATATCTCTGTTTATCACATTGGCTTGCTTTAGGCAGAAGATAATGCTGAGAAGGGCAAGTTACGTGTTGCTGTGGAAGATTTCAAGTCAGCCCTTGCATTGGACCCTAGTCATACTGCACATAATGTAAATCTTTATCTTGGTTTATGCAAGGTATTGGTTAAGCTTGGGAGAGGAAAGGATGCAATTAATAGTTGCACAGAAGCACTGAACATTGATGAAGAGCTTGCTGAAGCGTTAATTCAGGTCAGATTACTCTTTATATCTTTAGTACCACTAAATTATCCAATGCATCAGTCACCTGTCTTTCATAAACTAGTTTACTTTTGTTCTTGATCATGAGTTTGGACCACAAAAGATAACTCCTAATTGTGTGGGTATGTTTCTTGAGAGAGAATTCTTGTAGCACTTTTAAATTCCCTGAGGTATTGTTAAGGCTTTTAAAATCTGGTGTCTTGTTGCTTATTTACACAGATTTCAGAAATAATTTTTTAGCAAATTGATGTTTCTGCCAAATTTGATTTCTGTATGTAATATAGCTTTATAATTTACCCATATAGCTAGAAAAGAAAGTTCAAATGAGGAGCATGATACAATGGATTGTCCTCTTGGAGATCATCTCATTTCATAGAATCTTGCTTTGTAGGAAAGCAACCAACTAGTTCTAAAAGAACACTCATAAGGTTTGCTTTTATTATGTTCTTAGGTAATTAGTCTCAACACTATCGAAGTTTTTGTTATGTTTCCAAAGTGAACAGTGGAATGTGTGTGGGCTTGAAGAATTAGCAAGCCTATATGGCATGAACATGCATTTCATTGTCAAATGAATCAACAACCTTCAACAACTGGGAAGTGTCCTTAACTCTTTATGTGTTGGTAAAATTTTATGGTTCATTGACAAATATTCTTATTATTCTAATTTTTTAAGTTGGCCATAAATACATGTACAAAATTATTTTTCCCGTTTGATTGATTGGAGAGGAGAGGAACGGTAAGGCTGAGTTGGAGCAAGATTGGAATTGAAGAGGAAGGCTGAATTTGGGGGATGCGGCTCAACGTGGTAGTGCTCTCAGGAGATAAGCTTGAGCCCTTGACCGTAGTACATGCCAACAATATATGAGCAGGACGGGTGGATGTTATAGAGGCTAGAGCAAAAGTCTGGGGCGTGTGCCTTGGTTAGTGGCGAGGTGGCAGTAGAGCTTGCTGACAAGAGCATCAGTGACACAGTTGTGGAGTCGGACTTGTTGGTTGGGAGGCTAATTTCAAGCATCACACATATAATTTTAATTTCCTCTGAATTGTGTAGTTTTTGAAATGTAAGAAAAATAATCATTTTCTAGTAGTTTTAATCCTTAAATTTTTTTTTTAGGCGTTAAACTAAACACTAAAAGGCCTAAAATAGATCCATGAGAAATACAATATACCCATTTCACTTGCAATAAAAAAGCTCATAAAAACATATCTTTAAATCTTCATGATATTTCTTCTATCACTTGGCACTTTGAGGCACTTCCAAGTAATAAGAAATCCATTTGTGATCGAGTCAATTTAAAAGCAATTAGGTGTTTTCAAAAATATTTGCTCATTATTGCAAAGTTATATGCTATAATGGAATTAAGTAATACTTATTTGTCACAGTTTCTATCACCTACTCTACCCATTATGAATGCCCATCTTATTAAGAATGTAGCATTGAAATCAACTCAAATAATTATTATCTATTTTTGAGATATACATTTTAATAGTTCACCCATTTCTTCCTAAAATTAATTTTTGCACTATCTCTCAATCCTATTTGAGGAACATAAAAATTATCCATGCTTATATTTTACTTAATAGGTATCACCCTATTACTAATTCTATTCTCAACAATTTTATCTTTCTACTCAATCTATTGTTATTTTCTAACCCATTTCTATTGTTAACCATTATAACATCTAATATTTATATTTTTCTATAATGGGGCTGGCATCAAGTTAAGTTTGAGTAAGACCTAAGGTCGAAATAAAAAAATTTGATTCATGTTGATCCGAGTTTAAGTAAAAAATGATCGAATTTGAGTTAAATTTGTTATACGCACACACACATACATTTATGTGGTATACTTATGATTTCTATATCCATTAGTGAAAATACAGACAAATGTGTATTTTTACTATCAAATTGATTTTTATTTTGAGTAGAGTAAAATTGAAATGAGCTTCTAGTTTCAAACAAAATTGGTAGCCCTATTCCTCATAGTCCGTTAATTTCTTCCCTTTTGATTTGTTTTCTCACTAACAAATTTTATTTATTCTTCTAATTATTTTACCCACAAATTCACTTGTCTTTCATTCAAAGTTTTCAATATTTAAATTCCAAAATAAGTTTATGACCTTGTCAATCTTGTCCACTTTTATCATAAGCTTAAGTTGTGATGTGTCACTACTGGGTATATCCTAGCCAACTCTTGCATGCTTTTCACCTCAATTTGGTTATATTGTGATGCTTCACTTTTAGGCATCATTCATGCAAATCCTTGTTTATTTCTAGCTTCATTTTGTTTTATCATGGTATTTTATATCTTTAGATTCATTTCATGAATTTTTTATTTTGTTTTATGATTTTCTATCTACCAATAAATCCTCAACTTTTTTTATTCTCACTGGGGGCTTGCAGCTGGTAGTCTTTATGATTTGAATAACTATTAACTAGGACAAATTTATGAAGAATAATGGTCAAAATCCTTCATTTTCCATTCCTAATGCTAAACCATTCGGTTTATTAGAATATAAATGTTCACAGAAACATATTAGCTAATAAAAAATGGTTTCTATGAGCCTTCTGCAGAGCAATATACTATGTCCAATTCTCGAAGCATACCACCTTCTATGGCATGTGATTGTTTAACATTTTTCATCAATTTTAGATTTTAGAATGTGCCTGTATTTTGATGTTATAATTTCCTTCAACAGCGTGGTGAAGCCAAACTCATCGTGGAAGATTGGGAAGGGGCTGTGGAAGATTTGCAAACAGCTGCTAAAAAATCTCCCGAGGTTAGAATATATTTTTGAAATGAAACTTGGAATCTACTAATTTTTTTTTGCATGTTTAATCCACTTCCTGATGAATGCCATTTCCATATGCCACAAAGTTATTTGCAATGTGAACTTATTTGTTTGTTGCTTGATAAACTGTGCCAATTAGGGGAAAGAGATGTAAATTAGAGTTTATTTTCATTCAGTGTCGGGTAAAATGGATCATGCGTGTCTTTACAAAGAAATTATGCTTCCTTGTAATTAATTGTTATGGTTGCTAACCTCATTTTTTATTATAAATGGTTTGAAATCCTTTCATTAACTTCCTCAATTACTAGCAACTTTAAAATTGGTCTCATACCTTCTCTTTCGGCAGCTCATTTTACCGTTTATGATTTCTTTAAAATAGTTCCATAGCCTCTGCTATCATCAAGAAAATTATTTCCCTTATCTTTGTATCAAATTTGAGAGTTTAAGTTCTAAACATCATTTATTGATTAAAAAAAACTATATGTGCTTTAACATTTACTATGTTCTCATTGAAAGGATTACTTGCTAACATACTAAGTTCCTTTGTAATGATCGTTAATTGACAGGACATGAATATCAGAGAAGCTCTTCATAGAGCTGAGAAGGCTCTGAAGTTAAGTAAACGTAAGGACTGGTACAAGATCCTTGGACTTTCAAAAACTGCTTCTATTGCAGAGATCAAACGAGCCTACAAGAAGCTTGCCTTACAATGGCATCCAGATAAGAATGTGGAAAATAGAGAAGAAGCTGAGACTAAGTTTCGTGAAATAGCAGCTGCATATGAGGTAAGCGAATGTAATTTTATCAATAAGACCATTTGTGATTGAATCTATTCAAAGAGTGATCGCTTGTATGCACTTGGAATGGCCACAATTTTCTGTAAAAATTACTAGGGTTTTGTGGGAAAAATAATAGATTTGAAAGCTGATTTGAACAATAATTTTCTTATAGGTTATTAGGTCTAATCATGAAAAGGATCCAGCAACAAAAAGAAGAAGAAGCCAAATAGTGGTCTATAAAATAAAATTGTGAACAAACTATCCAAGAAATGAATATAGCCTGTCTGTATCTCACTTAGATTATTGTATTGTAAATTTTCAGAAATATCTTTCTTTTGGACACTACGACTTGTTCAAGGGCAATAGTGCTAATATAAGCTATTAAAATAACCGCTAACGGTATAGATACATGCAATTCGATTTTATGCTTCATTTGGGGTGGCATTTTTTTCTGCTTATATTATATGAAAAAAAAAAAACTAGTGTATGGATGAAAATTTTGCACAAATGTTTTCATGCTTGTCCTAGAATTTGTTTTGGAACAGGTATTTTTTTTTTAAAAGAAATTTTTGTTCAGAAAATTGCTTTTAAACGTCCATTGTCATGCATGCGGCTTCTCTATATGTTCATGATCATGGGCATTACATTTGCAGAGTTTTTTTGTTAATGTTTGTTAGAAAGCGATGGTTTTATATGGTTGATTGTCAGACAAATCTTAAGTCGTTTTTCTTCAGTTTGAAGGAACTTAAATACGTATTTATTTTTCATATTGTGGTCATAGGTCCTATGTATGTCACTCAGCTTTTCTCTTTAATATCATCCCCTTAACACTAATGCGTTTTCCAACTTACTAGTTTTGCCAAACTTAGCACCATATAGTATTTCATTAGGCATTTCTCTTCATCAAAGATTACATAAGTAAGATACCTTCCATGTTACATCTCTCTCATCTTTTTTTCTTGTTTCATATTGTAATCATATGGTCTTTATTTTTAGTTTTTCTCATCTCTAAAATATGAGTTAAGTATGCATTTTCTTTCTTGCTTTGTCAAACTTAGCACCATAATAGTATTTTATTAGGTTTTCTCTTCATCAAACACTACATAATGAAGATACTTTCGCTGTTACATATCTAATCCGTTCTCATATTTTTTTCATTTTTCGTATTGTAATCATATGATCTTTATTTTTTATGTCTCATCTCTTAAATATGAGCCCCTATATCACTTTTAACTCTTAAATATGCGTTTTCTAACTAGCTTTGCCAAACTTAGCACCATGTAGTGTTTTGTAAGGATTTTCACTTCATCAAAAACCACATAATAAAGATACATTCCATGTCACATGTCTAATCTTTCTTTCTCATACTTTTTCATGTTTCATATTGTAATCATATGTTTATTTTTTTTCTCATCTTTTAAATATGAGCCCCTTATATCACTTTTAACTTTTTAAGTATGCATTTTCTATCTTATTAGCTATGCCAAACTTAGCACCATATAGTACTTTATTAGGCTTTTCTCTTCATCAAACATTGCATAACAAAGATACCTTTCGTGTTACATATTGTTCGCGTTGAAAACCACCATGATAAAGAAAGTTCGCCTTTAAATTTGTGAAATCCAAAGATACAATACGGTATTTAAAGATGAACAAAACTCTAATTTTACGAAAAAAACCCGAAAAGAGGGAAAACCAGCTACAACGAAAATCTTCCACTTTGTATTTCTTTTAGAGTCTGAGGATCTTCCATGACGGATTGAATAAGATGTGAGAGAACAACAGCTAGAATGACGACGCTGACGATGATTGACGATGATGTTGACGATGATGTTGACGATGATGACCGACGGTAGTGGTCGGCGATGACGACCGCAAAATGGGTCGACGGCGGCGATTAGCGCGGTGAATGACCGCCGGTGGCGATGATGGCTGGAGGATCTTCGCTTTGCGCTTCTCCTCTCTCTGCTTCCTTCCTTCCCTTCCCTCTCATATGAGGAATGAGGCTATTTATAGGAGATGACATCTCAGAATACACGCAAAACCCATACCACTCCACTTCATCGGCTTAAAATGATCCCTCATTTGATGATTTTAAATATTTGAATTCTCAAATGAAGTGAATTTTGAGATATTGGGCTTGTTAGATCCGCCGAGACGCTTCGATGACTATGACACTCCAGTTTGAGAGCTTTTTAGGGGTTTAACTGATATCCCAAAGTTTCCAATGATATTTTAAGTTCTTGATTTTGATCAGTTTGAACTTCAGATCAGTTTGCTTTTAACGTCAAGATTCGTGCTTCGACTAATAGAATTTTCAGTGTCATATCACATATCTAATCTCTTACACACATATTTTTTTCATGTTTATATTGTAATCGTGTGATCTTTATTTATTTATTTTTATCATCTCTTAAATATGAGTTCTTTATCACTTTTAACTCTTTAAGTATGCATTTTATGTCCTACTAGCTATGCCTAACTTAGCACCATAAAGTATTTTATAAGGATTTTCTCTTCATCAAAGACTACATAACAAAGGTACTTTCCATGCCACATATCTAATCTCTCCTTCTCATTTTTTTTTTCATGTTGCATATTTTAATCATATAGTCTTTATTTTTATATTCTTCTCATCTCTTAAATATGATCCCCACCCCTTATCACTTTTAGCTCTTTTACTTTGCGCTTTCTTACTAGCTATATGCCAAACTTAGCACCATATAATTTCTTATAAAGGCCAATCACTTCATCAACACTACATAACGAAGATAATTTTCATATCATATATCTAATCTCTCCTTTTCATATGCTTCTCATGTTTCATATTATAATCATAGTCTATATTTTGTTCATTTATCTCATCTCTTTAATATGAACCCCTTAGGCTTCGTTTGGGAGGGTTTTTTTAGTGCATTTTGCATTTGAAAACGTGAATTTCTGATTTTGATACCCGTTTGAATATGAAATTAGTGTATGTTCATGAAAGTTCGTTTAGCCTCTTTTTCAAAAAAAAGAAAGACAAATAGAATATTTTAAAGCGTTTTCGGAATCCAAAAGTTTTAAAACAAAGCCTTTAATCACCTTTTAAGTATGTGTTTTCTTATGTTAATAACTATGCCAAACTTAAACTCATATAATATTTTATTACTCTTTATCTTTTCATCAAACACTTACATGCTAAATATGTAAAGTCTCTTTCTCATATATCTTTGTGAAGGTTCTTGGTGACGATGAGAAGCGTGCGAGATATGACAGAGGAGAAGACTTGGAGCAAGTGGGAATGGACATGGGAGGTGCTGGTTTTAACCCCTTTGGTGCTGGTGGTGCAGGACAACAGTTCACCTTCCAGTTTGAAGGCGGATTCCCAGGAGGAGGTTTTCCTGGAGGATTTGGCTTCAATTTTTGACAGAAAATTTTTTATAATAATAAATTTATTAAAATTATTATTATAATAATTTTTTTTTTTTCGATTAAGTTTGCAGCTTCTGAATATCAGAAAGCTGAGAGAGTTGATAGAAGGGAGATAGGGCAGCAAGAAAGGATAGTAGAAGATGGTTTAGGGTTCTAATTATGTTGAAGGAATTTTGAACCCTAATTAACAAATAGGAGTGTTGTTTCATGAGAGGATTTGAAGACAAATTTTTTTTTTCTTTTCTTTTATTGAGAGCTGTATTAAGTTAATTTTCCTCATCAAATGAAACCGATTTTTAGGGTCCATTTGAGATCGTTTTTGTTTTTTTTTTTGTTTTAATTTTAATTTTATTTATGTTTTGATATGAAATAAAGTATGTTTGATCATAATGATTATTTTTTAAAGTATTTAAAATATTTGAGATTTATTTTAAGTTTTTTTTTTAAATAATGTGATTTATTTTTAAAAGTACAAAATACTTAAAAAAATTATATTAAATAAACCTGTTTTTAAAACAAAAATATAAAATAAGTTTGATCTCAAACATATGAAGTTATAGTTTTGTTATATTTGGTGCTTTAATGTCATGGTTATTCTTGCCTTTCATAAAAATAAATGAAGGTTAATATAAGAATTAGAATTTATTTTCTCATATTTTTGAGTTTGAAAATTTAAAAATTTTGCATTGAAATTTGCATTGATTTTAATAAAAACGAGTCTTAAATTTATTAAAATTTTTAGATGATTTTTATATATGATAAATAAAATAAAATTTATATTGTGTTTATTTTTAAATAAATTTAACAATTTGGATAGTTATCTTGTAAAAAATTTAATCAAAATATATTGAACCATTCTTGTTCCCACTAAATTATTGAATTCCTTATTTTTTCTCCATTTCTTCTACCATTACATTTATGAAAAAAATGAGAATATACTTGATTAATTACTTTTTATTTTAATATAAATTTTATTATTTTATCATTTTTATAATATTCACAATTTGAGTCCATACCTTTTACTCATGATTATATATTATTGCATATAGGAAGATTCGGATTAGTAGAGTCGGAGAATTTGATGTCTTAGCATTGAACAAAAGTTTTGTACACACAACAAAAGAGTTTGAGAGATCTCATAATTTTTACGTGGAAAATCTAAAAAGGAAAAACCAAAGGGTCGCCCGCTTAGAAATAATTTTACCATATTAACTTATGTTATAATTATTATTCTTTCTTCAAAGCTGGAGAATGATATTTTACAAGAATAAGTTTTATGACAAGCTTCACTGGATTAACGCGAAGGCCTTGCTTGAGATGTTAGTTTGATGATCCGACGAAAACTATCGAAAGATGGCGGGTGGCTATGGGTAGCAGCTGACAATGGTGAACGGCTGCGGTGGATGATGATGCGGCGGTTGTCGGGCGATGGTGACCGATGGCGGCGGCCGGTGGTGACCAACAGTGGTGGCCACATTGGTGCGTGTCCGGTGCGTCGGATGATGGCCGGCGGTGGTGGCGTCGCGGTGGTGGCGATAGTGGTGGCGCGGTGGTCGGTGGTAATTGGTCACGGCGGCGTCAGCGGCAACAATGACCGATGGTGGTAGCGGCATGACTGGTGAAGCCCGGTGGAAGCGACGGCAGTGGTGGCCGATGGCGGCATCGGGTGGTTAGCGATGATCAAACGGCAGTCGGCCGGTGACTTCGATTATCTTGAGATGAGTCTTAGCTCTCACCTCTTTAGCTTTGGTCCCCTCGTGAAGAATGAGGGAATGATTATGTAAATTTAAAATTTATATCTGAACAAAATCTATACCACTCCATCATACATCTCAAAATGATTCCTTCAATCATCGAATTTATTTTAAATATTTGAATGCTCAAATGAAGTCATAATTAAGAGATTTTAGGCTTGTTAAATATGACTCGTTAAGACGGTTGATTTAATTATAAACACTCCATATTTATGAGCTATTTAGGGATCTAACTGATATCCCAAAGTTTTTCAATTATATTTTAAGTGCTTGATTTAGGCTAGTCTTGATTCAGCATCATACTGCTTTCGATATCAAGATTTGTGCTTGAACTAGTAGACTTTTCACTGACATATTATATATATATATACGTAAAAATATACAAAATATCTTGTCTAAAGTGACATCCTGCAAATGATAAACATGACTTCGTCCATCGTATGATCTTGTATATATTGTGCAAAAGTGATAAGCGTAAAGTGATATCCATCTCTTAAAATGATATCACTTTAGATAGGTTTTCTTGTATATATATATATATATATATATATATATATATATATATATATATATATATATATATATATATATATATATATATATATATATATATTAAAGTTGCTAGCATATCTATAATGGAATATTATTTCTATTTTTAGGTAAATTTTAAATTTTGAATGTTGATGTGGAGGTGCTTCACTGCATCACAATGTCATTTTGGGCATCACGTTTTATCTATATTTTGAAAAATCTATAATGAGAAAGTTACATTTTATAATATAACCTGGCTTCTTGTGGCGGCGGCTATAAAGTTACAGTTTTTAGAAGCCCTGTCACAACTTCTTAAATAGCAAATTCTTTTACAACACTTCCACTATTAAATTTTCAAATAACTAAAGTTGCCCCAAATAGACCCTTGATGAGATTTATATCACTAGATTATGATAATTAAGGTGATTAAATATTTTGAAAATATCAAGTTATCAACTATGTAATTCATGTTAAGCGTGGAGTAAAAAAATAATTATTGAGAATAAATGCTTTAGGGCCCTTTTGTGATCATTTTTATTTCTTGTTTTTGTTTTATATAATATATTTTGTTTTATTTCAAAACAAAATATATTGGGTGATAATAATTATTTTTAAAAATGCTCAAAAACATTTAAAAGCTATTTTGAGTGTTTTTAAAAATAATGTTATTTATTTTTAAAAATTGAAGTAAAATTAAAATACTTAAAAATAGACTAAATAAACATATTTTTAAAAATAACATAAAAATACAAATAAAAATAATACAAAGTAAAATTGATTCCAAATAATCTCTAGTATATGAAAGTCTTAAATCGAGATTATCATAAAGTTCTAAATTTGATAATCATAAACGTCTATAATGAATGCTACAAAAATCTTTAATGTTGGAATGAGAACTTTTTACTATATAAATCCACATAGTCCTCAATTGCAAATCATCTTATAAACATAAACAAATAATAGATAGATAATAAAAGAAAAGAGACAGAAAGAGAGGAAGTTAGCTATATATATATATATATATATATATATATATATTCATGATTTTGATCTCATCTTGATTGATCCTTATCACATTATATATATAAAGTAGTTAGTCTCCTCATTAGTTTTGATCCAAATTTATTATGTGCCAAATTCAATCTATTTTTCACATAAATATTGATCTTAAAGATAAGTTGATAGGCGGGCAAAATTTTAAAATAAGTATGATTTAAAACATAATTAGTAATTTAAGTATCATTAAAAAAAATTTAGAAATAATTATGATAATTACTAAGTGGGTATTGGTAAGTGCGTATCGACATGGCGGTAGCTAATTTGTGAGTGATACGGTAGTTAGTATTTGGGAGTTAATGGGAGCTTTAACTTCTGCGGCTAATAAGCTTGGGCGACTAGCTCTGTACGTCTGGGCGATGCTTGACGACTAGCTTGCAGATAATTTTTTTATTTTAATTGTATTTCACCAAGTCATTAAGCATATTTAAGTCGTTAAGGTGAATTAATATTAGTCATATTGAAGTCATTAAGGGTATGTATAGTAGAGCTATTACATCAATGATCGGCTTTAAGCCCTTATCTTTTTGCTTTAGATATGGATGTTCTTACTAGGCATTTATAGGAAGACTATTGAGGATCAACAATTTTTTTTCATCGTTGATGTAAATGACTTGAATATTAGGATCGACAATTAGGCATATTCAAGTCATTTACATCAAGGATTGACAATTTTTTACCTTGGTGTATGCTTTTTGCTAATGTAATTCTTTTTTTTGATAAGACTATTGAGTGAGTCCAAGAGAAGCTTGAATTATGGAGGTCAACCTTAGAGTCTAAAGATTTTTATTTAAGTAGATCTAAAACTAAATATATGGAGTGTAATTTTAGTTGTAGAAGTTATAGTGTTATTATTGTGATATTAGGTGAACAAATCATTAAAAAGAGTGAGCGATTCACATATTTAGGCTCTATTGTTCAAAATGATGGCGAAATAGATAGTAAAAGAGATAAGAGAAAATTACTTATATCCAAACACATAGAAGATTACCAAAGTAATGCAATACAATAAAGTTTCAAGATATATACAAATAAATGTAACATCTACTATAACACAATCCAAAAAGAAAAATAAAACATACATGAACCAATGTAAATGCTTGGCCGCCACACTATCTAGCTAACGCCTCCATCGTCTACGTGGAATCGCACCACTACTAGGTGTATACTGATCATGTGCATGCGGTGGACAATGACGCAGTTGATGGTGGCCCTCCAATGCAAGATCTTTAGAAGTCTGCGTAGGATAGTCCTGTGATAGAAAGAAAGACGACTGTGACTCATAAGTAGACTGGTATGTAGAAGGACACGGATCGACATAGATGATAGATACACCCGGTCATCTTTGTGGGACATCCTTTGTAGCTCAGATTCATAATGTGGTCGATTTGTACCACAACCTCAAGTTTTACATAACACCTCATTTTTCTACTGACTCCACGTAACTTCGTGCTCATCTGTAGTAGAAATCGAAAGATGTCATGAGTCGCCAAGATGTGCTCTGACTGCATGAAAGAATAATGTTTAAAATTAGCCTCAAGTAGGTCTGTAACATATTGAATTTAACAGAAAATTTATGTTAACACTTACATATATGTGCTCTGCAAGTGTTCTAAGATAATAAGTGGTGGGAGGATCTATTGAGGCAGCCAGTAAATAGAGAGAAGCTCAAGATCTAAACCAGCACATGTACTGATTGATAGCCGTCAACCTATCCTCATCTTCATCCAAGCCCTCGACTATGTAATCCCTCCACCTCTCCCAAGCGGCAATGTGCACCTGGTGGTAATCAACACAGTTTACATGTGCTTTACTTCGACCATCGACCCTTTTGAAAGTAGGGTCTATTGGTGCCACATCAACTCCGGGTATGAGTCCAAACTATCGCAACACTCGATCAGGTAAGTGCCACTCCACCCTCTTCCAGCTGATGAGTGGGACTCGTGCCAACTACATATCGGAGCCTGCCGAGCATGTACCTGACAGACGTGTTGACCTTATTTTTAGAATGAGCTCTTAACACCTCCATCTTAGACATATGACTTCTCTTAGGCTTTAAGAGTTCTTTAGTCTTAAGACACATCTAGTGATTAGGTGGACACTCAACCTAGTCCTAGAGACTTAGAAGAGTTAGCTATAGGAATAGGTCATGCCTTAGGGATGTTAGGAAATTTCCTACCCTTAGCTCAAACCATTCCTCACTTTCCTTCTTTCTAGTCAAACTCCAAATCAATTCCATGATTGAAATCCATGATTGAAACCCATGATCAAAATCCATCAAAATTTCTAAGCTCATAGTTTCTTAAGTCCTTAAGCCTCCTTTGAGGACTTAACAAAAGCTTAATCTAAACCAATAAAATATTTGAGATCTTCTCATAATTCATTTATATTCTCATTTATATTCACATATATAAATAAAATATAAATTCAAACTCATCAAATTAAACTCAAAATTCCAAATCAATTTATGAAATTTTCTGAAGTTCTTTAAGTTCTCCCTTAAAGACTTAGCTTCATCATGATCTAAATCAATTCAAATCCTTGGAATTTTCTCAAAACTCATTTATATTCACATATACAAATAAAATATAAATATAAATCAATCAAATCAAATCCAAAAATTAAATTCCCAATTTAAAATTCTCCTAAGTTCCTTAATTTTCCATTAATGGACTTTAGCCAAAATTATGATCAAACCATTTCAAACTCATGGGATTTTTTCAAAACCCATTTATATTCTCATTTATATTAACATATGTGAGATTCGAAAATTCGCCATCGACCTCTTTTTGATGAAAAGAGTATTTTATGTGTCAGTGAAAATTTCAGAAGGCAGATGAATAGTAGATAAGACACTTGCAGATTTCTCATTTTTTTTTTTTTAGATATAGTTCCATGTTATCTTATCCCAATACTAAGAGACTTTCGATTAAAAGATGAATCGTTAAATAACGAGTATATAATAGCAGTGAGTGGAGTTTAAGATTTATAAAATTTATCATTTTTATTTAAAACTTTTGTTAGGGGGAATGCTGACGTGCCCAATCTAGATCCCATAGTTTTAGTCATCCCAGTCACGTCCACGATGCTTAGTCGAGGAGGTAGTCGAACTAGAAGGATCCTTAAAGCGCATGGGTTCGTCATCAAGGTGTCCTTATAGACACAGGGTGAAGTCAAGGGGACAAATATAAGTCAACCTTAGCTAATAGAGGGATTTTTGGACAATCAAGTACATTTTATATTTCACAGCTCAAAGAGCAAAGCCGTTGGGGATTATACGGGCTACGGCCGTGACCGTAATTTATTGGTGTCATATCGCGGCAAGCCACCTGGTCAGAGGGCTCTGGTCGTAACTGCCATTTATGTGGTGTCATTTTTTTGGCAAAATCATGCGGACAGAGGACACGGGCCACATCCTTACGGGCTTAAGCTTGTTTGAGTATGAAAATAGTTATACATTTGATTTGACATTGGCTCTTTGTGAGCAAAATTTTTCTTAAGTTGTCACCCCAGACAAATAGTTGTGGAGGGGTGGATTAATTTTAATTTTAAATTTAAATAATTAAATTCATTAAATTTATATTTTATTTTATTTTATTTTATTCAAATTTTGATCATTTTATAATTGATTTAGATTTGAAAACATGATCAATGATCATTTAAACCATAATAATGATAGTCTTTTTGAATGTGGTAGACCTTGTCAACTCTGTCTGCTTTCTTGCAGAGGATCGAGTCTAAATTCAATATCTCAAGAAATATAATTCTTCAAACCTTATGAACTCTAGCTTAAACATATAGTATCGGGTTTGATACTTTTCCTCTTGAGGGCTTGAACTTCAGAAGCTATGTCAGTAGATTCATATTTTATAATTTTATGACAAAATTAGCTTCTAAGATTTTATTAAATGAAAATTCTTATAATATCCTAATCAAATTTTTTTTAGGTTTTGTTAACCCAGACCCAGTCCGAAGACCAAACTGGGAAGTGTAGTTATCTGTTCTTTCATTTTGCACATGACTTGCATATATTTTTAGATGCTTGATCTAATAAATACTTTAATATACATATAAGTATCTGTTCTTTTAGAATATTGTATGGATATTTAGATGTCTAAGTTGAAGTAATTATGTTCAGTATGACATATGTCAGATTGCAAGCATAAGTTTTGATATGAATTTTTTTTAGATTTTGTTAACCCGGACTTGGTCCTAAGACCAAACCAGGATATGTAGTTATCTATTCTTTTTGGTATATAGCTTGCATATTTTCTTAAGTGTCTGACTTAATGAACACTTCAACATACATATAAGTATTTGTTCTTTTAAAATATTATATGAACATTAAGATGTCTAAGTTGAAATGTAGATGTCAAATTGCAAGTTTTGATTTTTTTTTTATATGATATTTTTTGAGTTTTGTTAACCCGGATCGGTCCTAAGATCAAACAGGGATATAGACCTTGTCAACTTTGACTATCTTCTTATAGAGGATCAGATATAGATTAATTATTTCAAAATTTTTCGTTATCCAAAACTTGTCAACTCTAGATTGAACATAGAGGATCGAGTTTTGGACTTAGATTTTTTTTTTAGGTTTTATTAACCCAGACCTGGTCCTAAGACCAAACCGGGGAGTGTAGTTATTTATTCTTTCACTTTGCATTTGGCTTGCATATTTTCCTTAAATATTTGATCTAGTAGACATTTTAACATACATACGAGTATATGTTCTTTTAAAATTTTTGTATGGACATTTGAATGTCTAAAATGAAATAGCTATGTTTAATATGACATGTCATCTTTAGTACATGTTATAAAAACAAGTAATGATCTATTCTTGATCAATCATGTATCTGTTCTTGAATTCAACATTCTCAAATATAAATCAAATGAGTATCTATTCTAGATGGTTAAGCATGTATCTGTTTGAAAGAGGTAATATATATACTTTCACATCAAATGAACATTTATTCTTTAATGATATGAATTTAAACCCTTCTCGACCCATCATGAATCAAGTATGTATATCTTTAAAGGATATACGTTTAACCTTTTAAAACATGTGCTAAGCATTGAGTGTAATATCTATCTTAAGGAAAATTTGAGGAAAGATTATGAATCACGCATAGGTTTGCACATCACATCCAAACTCCTTTATGCATATTAGAATTTGGATGGATAGAGATCAATTCAAATGTAGACATGTATATGAATTTTCATTCGATGCTTCTTTGAATTTGAAAGAGACCTTCATGCTTAATGGATGGTCAATCTTATTTCAAGACACCCTTCATATATTCATAGAAAGGAAAGAATGATGATGCTAATGAAGCTACCTACTTATTTCCCATCTTTCATTCTCTCATTCTTTTAAATAATAATCCATTAGCATTTGGGATTCATATAAAGTAAGTAATTTTGGAGGATTATGTCCTATCTTATGCAAGATATAAATTTGACACTTGTTTATGAGTGTAACATGAGCATCATTAGGTAAAATGCCACTTTAATGTTACTAATCAACAAGCTAAAAGAGGCATAAAATTGCATTAAACTTCTTTTCAAATGACATTTTAAAAGCCTATTAACTCAAACATAAAGCCACTCACTTTTTCCTTCATTTTCCTCCTTAGCTCATGATTGAGAAAAACCTAAAACTTTCTTATACAAGGTTAAAGAAATCTGAATATTTTTTAAATGAATATTGATCCTCATGATTGCAAATGATCAAGCCATGGGAGGAGGCAAAAAGAAATAGTAATCATGAGCTTGCAACATTTAGTTCATGGCAACATGATAATTTAAACATAAGTCCATCCCATTAAGCATTATCTTTATCATAATTTGCACAAGTCCATTTGTATAAGCCCATTTATGATATTTTGTATAAACCCATTTGTATAAGTCCATTTGTAATATTTTGTATAAGCCCATTTGGAATTTTTTTTTGTTTTAGGATGGGCCAAGTATGAGGGAGAAATCCCATGACATTATGATCCATTCATAATCATGTATTATATTTTAGTCATTTGTTATATTCCTTTGTTTATCATGACATAAACTCATAAATGAGAGAAGAGGGAATGACAAAAAAAGTAAAGATCTCCCCTTAGATGCATGTTCATGTCATATGACATTAAGAGGTAATAACAAAGAAGTAAAGGCCTTCCCTTAAATCCATGTATATATCATGAGACATTAAAAGATAAATGACAAAGAAATAAAAAAAATTCCCTTGAATCCATGCATATGTCATAAGACATTAAGAGGTAGTGACAAAGAAGTCAAAATTTCCCCTTAGATTCATGTATATGTCATGAGACCTTAAGAGAGAATGACAAGAAAAGTAAATCTTCCCTTAAGTTCATGTATATATCATGTTATATTAAAAGGAAATGACAAACAAAATTAAATTTCCCCTTAGATTCATGTATATGTCATATGTCATTAAAAGAGAATGGCAAAAGAGTCAAGGCCTCCCCTTACATGCATGTTCATGTCATGTGACATTAAAAGGAAATGACAAAGAGATAAATATCTCCCCTTACATGCATGTTCATGTCATATGACATTAAGAGATAAATGGCAAGAAAAAGTAAATCTTCCCTTAGATTCATGTATATGTCATGTGACATTAAAAGGAAATGACAAACATAATTAAATTTTCCCTTAGATTCATGTATATGTCATGTGACATTAAAAGGAAATGACAAACAAAATTAAATCTCTCCTTAGATTCATGTGTATGCCATATGACATTAAAAGGAAATGACAAATAAAATTAAATTTTTCCTTAGATTCATGTGTATGTCATATGCCATTAAGAGATAAATGACAAGAAAAAGTAAATCTCCCCTTAGGTTCATGTATATGCCACTTGATATTAAAAGAAAATGACAAACAAAATTAAATCTCCCCTTAGATTCATGTGTATGTCATATTCCATTAAGAGATAAATGGCAAGAAAAATTAAATCTCCTCTCCTTCTTAATGGCATAAAAAAATAGAAATTAATGGGATGACACAAGTGCCATTTCCATTTTCTTTTTGGCCTCATGCTAAAGGGCTAATCATTATAAATAAGAGGGAATCCTTCTCTCATGAGACTTTACTCTCCCACTTCCCCCCTTTTTCCTTACAAATTTTATTGCAAGTCTAAGTTTCCTAAGAGAGAGTTCATCCACCCTTCAAAGGAAGAGCTCCCCAACACTCAAGTTTGTTCTTATCGTAGCACATCAACTTGTAAGTTATAACTAACTTGATGTTTTTAAATTTATCCTTTCTCACCTCATATGAATAGATGTATCTCATTCTTATTTGAAGACTTAGGCAAATGGGAAACAATTATATTATAATCACATGCTAAGTAATAAGACAAGATTTAAACCACATGACACATAAGATGTCTTCTTTCAAATAAATCATTCAAGTAACATAAGAACCATTTAAGCAAAAGGAATTTGCATTTTACACAAGTAATTGCCGCATGTTATGAAGATTCAAATAATGATAAGCTAAGCATGAATAAGCATATTGTAATTATTTTCCTTCTTAAAAACTTAAGCATTTATACAAACTCCTATTTTCATCAAAATTTTTATGACCTCTCGACGTCATCCCACATATTGGAGAGAGCCTTCACCACGAGAAAGGTGCATGGTAGGTGTCATGAGACACCTCAGCTAAAAAATTATTTACCCACCATCCAAGAAAGGTGTGCATGGGTTAACATAGTATAGCAAAGCATTTTCTTGTCACGTTGGAACAATATGAGCAAGTACTTATCACAATAGATTTTCCTGCCATGTTGGAATAACGTGAACATGTACTTATAACAATAGATTTTCCTGCCATATTGGAACAATGTGAATAGATACTTATCACAAGTTTCCCCACCGCATTGGAATACTGTGAATGGGTACTTATCACAACAGATTTCCTTGTCACGTTAGAACAACGTGAACATGAACTTATCACAAGTTTTCCCGCTGCATTAGAACAATGTGAACGGGTACTTATTTTAAACAAGCTCAAGCTTGCATTTACACATAAGCATGCATGCATATGTATTTAAACAAGACATGATATTTGTAAATTTAGCTAAGCTTTGTATTGAGACATCATTAATAAGAAATCATTGCATGATTTTTTATTGCATATGTCATTTCTCCTTTCTTTTTTTTTTGTTTCAATATGGGGGATGAAATAGCTTTTCCAATTTTGTGAATAAGATAGCATTCATGTGTTAAACCATAAACATATGCTTTACTTCTTACTATACATAGTTAATATTCAACCCTCAACATTAAGGCCATATACTTCATTCTTTTTTTTGTGTAAGAGAAATTAGCAAGTGGAATAATGGTTTATGCTAAGTATAACTAACATTCAACCTTCCATAATGTGTCATGAAATCTAAGGAAGAAATTTCTAGTCTTACAAAAGAAACTTATAAATCTAAAATTTTACCAAACTCATGCTCATATGAAGAAAACATAGAAATTCCATTCACTTTGGTATACATAAAAATAAATTTTCAGATTCAATTAAAAGAACACTTTTCTTTTGATGGAGAAGGATGAGAATAGAGCCTATTATTAATCAACAATTGCAACAAAGTCAAGGTACTAAGCTCATTCATAAGCTTTAAACTTTTAGATCTTAGCTAAAGATATGCTTGCATATTAAAGAAACTTGCTAAGAATAAAGCTCATTACTAATAACTAGTGGTAGAAAAATGAGCAAGCAATTATATTAGGCCAATATGCATAAGCCACTTCCCTTCATTTCTGACCATCTCAAATCATTTGATAAACATTCACACTTGCTGTTTTATAATTTCTAACCCCATTTTCACATTTTCCAATTTTATTTTAAACATATAAGGGAAGCTTAATGAACATTAGTCCATCCAAATAGAAATTTGAAGCATGAAAGTGAAGGTAACTTGCATATAGCTTAGGATTTGAACCACACACCATCTTAAACCCTTCTTTCATATGCTTAACCTTCTTTTCAACATATAAAAGAGCTTTAACAAATGCTATTTCACCAACAAGAAACTATTTCAGCAAAACTAAAGTTATAAAAACCCATGAATAATAACAATCAATATAGAAGCTTGGGCCATACATCATCCGAAACTTTAGGATCAAATCCTATCCTCATTCCAAGCATTTAGAGAGAGATTCATCAAACACTAATTTCCAAAGAAAGTTGAAGAGTATAAAATGCATTTAGAGTTAGATATAAATGACCTGGAGAGTTTGATTGCTAAAGAGGAGGAAGAAGAATAGCTTTCAGTTAAGATAGCTAGGATCTCTCACTTGGCTAGCTAGTAAGGCAAGACTAGAAATCCTCGGTTGCTTGAAACGGAAAGCGGGTTGATCGTGCATGCAAGGGAGGAGAGGAGGACGTATCACACGAGAAAAAGAAAAATTGAGAGAGGAGGATTGCACGAGAGGGAGAGGTGTTCGGTTGTAGGTCACACGAAGAATGAGGGATCATGTTTATCCCTTGCTCGAGTATTAGGGTAGCCGAAAAGCCTTGATTGGCCAAATAGGCGGCAACCAATAGAGGAAAATGGGCGGCAGATCTAATAGGTGGACTTGGGCGGCTGAATTAGGATAAGGATTAAGGGGTATTAAGGGATTAAGTAGCTATTAATCATTTTAATTACAAATTAATATCATTTCACATAAAATATGATGAAATTAATTTATGCGATAAACCCTAGTAACGTGGGTGTTAATTTTTGGTATTTTTGTTATGCCGGACGCAACGACGCAATCAATTTCGTGATCGGAGGTCGTTTGGATCACATCGGCGATGGTCGAAGTGAAATTGGGTTTGTGGGATGTCGCATTTGAATAACTCGATATTCATGTAGACTTTGCCGAATTGATCGTGGAAGGTGTCGTTTGATAGGCTTCGACGTTTTGGTGACAATGACGTGATTAATTTTGTGAATGGAGGTCATTCTGATATCATCGGGGCTTTCTGACTTCGATATGCGTGTAATTTTATTAAAAAACTATCATTGATCATTTGCATATTTATTAATTGATCCAAGAAATTTTCTTTAATTAATTTTAACATTTTAAACACAATTACGACATCAAATTTTAGATCGAGACAACTCTTTGATAGAATTTGATCGCGACTAGGGCATTCAAATCCGATTCATGCGACGTTACTTCCATTAATTATTCATTTTAACTTTAGTGCTTCGTTTCATTTGTGAATCATAAATGCAGGTCAACAATATATATAAATGAAATATAAATATAAATCAATCAAATTAGACCCTCAAATTAAATTCCCAATTTAAAATCATCTCAAGTCCCTAATTCCCCATTAGTGGACTTAGCCTAAATCTAGATCAAACCATCTCACAGTCATAGGATTTTCTCATAACTCATTTATATCCTCATTTATATTCACATATATTAATGAAATATAAATATAAATCAATCAAACTAAATTCAAAAGTCAAACTCCAAACTCCAAAATTTCCTAAGTCCTTTAAATCCTTTTTAATGGACTTAGCCCAAATCATAATTAAGCCACTTCAAATCTTTGAAATTTTCTCATGATTAATTTATATTTCTTTTATATTCACATATATAAATAAAATATAAATTCAAACAATCAAAACTAATTCCAAAAAATCAAACTCAAATAAACTCAAAATCCAATCTAAGTCTTTCAAGTCAAAATCTTGAACTTAGCCAAATCATTTTTAAATCAAGCCAAACTCTCGATTTTCTCTCATGATTCAATCAAACCTACAATCATGAGCTCATATATAAATCCAAACTTCAATCAAACAATCAAAACCTTGTTCAAAAATCAAACTCAAAACCCCTTCATATTCTTCCTTTGAATATGAAATTGTAAAATGAATCAAAACCCATTTGACTTCAAATCACTTGTAAATGGATTTATATTTCAATCATGAGTCCATATACAAGATCAACTAACTTTAAATCAAGCTTTGACATTTATTTGACCCTTTCTTGACCCAAAGTGACCTAAAACATATGAGCAAATTCTAATCCTAACCAAATTGGATTGAACCAAACTCATATATCCCTCTCATCATGATCAACAATTATCATGGGATGATCAATCAATCAAATTGGGTCAAACCAAGTCAAACCTAAGGGTTGACCAAGTCAACACTTAACCCAAAATGAAACCTAATATAGCCAAATTCCACCATAGGCCAAATTGATTGAAACCATTGATCTAAGTTAACTCATAACTTATGTTTGAACTTGACCAAGCCAATATTTGAGCCTAACCTAGCCCAATTGGCGACTTGACCCAACTTGACCCATTTTGACCTAAATGGTCAAAATGTGTCAAAACATGATCTAAGCCAGATTGATTGAAACCAATGGGTCAAATCCATTCCAAATCACTTGTGGAACTTTTCTAAAGCCTTAATTTTCCAACTAGACCTAACCTAGCCCAATTGACCTTAGACCCAACATGACCTAAATGGGTCATGTTGAGCCAAATTTGAACTTAACTAAAAGTGATTGGAAACAAAGATACTAATCTACTTCATATGACTAACCTAACCTAAACACACCCTTGAACTACCTCAAAAAGGTCAAAGGGGTCAAATAGGTCAACTTGACCCATTTGACCTAAATGAAGTCATATGAGCCAAATCCAAAACTATACCAAATTGAACCAAACCAAAGTAACCAAAATATTTCAAATGGTCATATGAATTTGACCCAACCCTTGGGTTGACCCAATTTGACTTATTGGTCAACTTGACCAAAGTTGACCCATTTTGACCTAAATGGGTCAACATGAGCCAAACCCTATCAAATGAATTTTGAATCTCATGAAACTTGGCCAAACCTGGTTTCTCCACATACCCAACATACCTAAAGTAAAAAATTAGCAAAATGACCATTCTACCCCTAGGCCATAGAACAAATTTTGGACTAATCTATGTGTAATTTGGTCATACTCTCTTTATATCCACTTGATACATTCCTAATAGCTCAAGGGGACCTAATGAAAAGTGGTGCACCCAACCCAATGGATTTGGGTCAGCTCAATTGGTCCCTAGACCAAACGAGACCCCATGAGTCAAAACTCAAAATTCAAACTCCCTCTCCCACTCATATTCAAGCACATGAGAGGTTGGCAATCCACTCTTTGGCTCAAACTAACCATGTGCACACTCAAAATAGCTAAAAAAAACTCTCCAATATGATCAATTGGATCAAAATGGTACAATGGCTTGCGACCGTCTGATCCTTCAAGGGGGAGATATACTCCCCCTAAATAAACTCAAATCCATCAGTCCTTAATTCGATTGAACCTAGGGAAGCCAGAGAAGCCATTCCTCAGCCTCCTCAAGCTTCTTAGAGTGAAATCAAATATCATATTCTTGATTTTGCATAGTGTGAAAACATGGGAGCTCAATCCATTATTGAATTTCCTCTTCACTTAATTTCACTCTAATTACTTTTGCACACTTCATCAAGGAGCTAAGTCGAGTGCACCCAAGCTTCCTTTGGAGTTCCCACAGCAAGGAAGAGTTGAATTGGATCAAGGCCGCAATCTAGCTAAGGAGGAGGTGGTCCATATACCAATCCACTCAACCTCAAGTGCTTATACTCTCAACACAACTTTGCATCAACCAGACGAAGCTTCTCCAAGGGACTCGAGCGCCGGTGATCACCTCCGGTGAGGTATGGGATTTTCCGACCACTAAACTCAATGTGGTGTGGAGCTTTGTGAAAGAAATTTTTATCCCATGGATTTTTGACTCTTGGATTTGCCGCTCTTTAACTTTAGATGGTGTGGGTTGAATTTGGTTTGAATCCGAGCTAATCAAGCTTGGATCTTCCCCTTGATCATGGACGGTCTCTGTTGATCAAGGGAAAGAACTTAGGAGATCTCAGCCGTCCATCCGTGCATTTTGGATGGACGGCTGAGATAATTCCACACATTTAAATATCCGTTATTCATTTTAAAAGCTGAGGAGATCTCAGTTCGATCTTTGGCGATCAAAGATCAGTACATGCCTTTGGGGATTTGATAACTAAAGTAATCTCTCACGGCGTGACGCGTGTAAAGCGCACTGACCGCTTGTTGACCTCCATATGTGTGCCATACATCAAAATAAGCCTACATATTGAATTCGATGGACTTCAAAAGTGACAGTGCATAAATCGGGGTTCAAAATGCACTGGACGTCATCGAAAATGGTTGAAACGACCTCCGATCGTGAAACGGACCACGCCATTGTGTTCAGAATAATGAAATTACTTTAAATTGATATATATAGACTATGTGTATTTATCGGCGTGAAACTCATATTAAAATCATTTAAATTAATTTAAAATTAATTTAAAAAATTTCCAAATTGCCCCTCACGCAACAACCTTTCTCCCTTATTTTCAGTTTTCTAAAAAAACTACTTTAATTTAAAATTTAAAAAAAAATTGAAAAGAAAAAAATCACTCCCCTCATTCCCTCCCACTCTCTCATTCTCCCCCATTCTAAAAAATTCCCTCTCCTCATTCTCTCTCGGCTCTCTCTCTCTTCCGTCAGAAAGAACAAAAAGAGGTAAAAAAAAAAAAATCCCTCCCATCTGAATTTTTCTATGTTACGGTGCTTCTCAGGTAGTCGTTAGCGGTGCAATTCATGTCCATGACGCACGTCGCCGCTCTCGCCTCGATTCCGCCGAACCGATTCTTCTCGATTCGCGTTCAGCGAGCTGCCAGCTCCAGTGACGCGACCACAAGCACCCTCGCGCAGATCCGGCTCCGACTCGTTCTGCATCGCAAACCCCATGGCCGTGCGCCCGTCCAGCGGACCGCGCGGTTCCTGCCCACCGATCCGCGAGGCGTGAAGCAGTCGCTCTATTCGACCGATCCGCGTATGCGGTCTGCCGATGCGTCCCATGCTCAACCAGGGGTTCTTCACGATTCAGCGCGACTGCTTGCCGCCGGATTGCCATAGCGCTCCGAACCACATTCTTGTTTCGGCCAGCTCGGCTCGCCCCTTCAAGCCACGAGGTAGCTACCGGGCTTCCGAGAAATTTGCCGGATCTGAGCCACCTGCAGAGCAGACCAGCTCAGTGGCGCGATCCTCCATCAGCGCTCTAAAATCGTTTTAACTCAGGTAAAGACTCCGCTGAACTTCTCGTCTGGCCCAGCCCAAACTAACCTAAACTTGTTCACAGATCGAAATTAGGGAAGCACATCATCAATAGACGAATTCTTCCTTCACTTCATGCCGCTTCTCACTTTAGCCTCATGCCTGCGGAACCGTGGAAGAACATTGTCAATAGTAAATTCTTCCTTCTGGTGTCGCCTTGACATTCCCAACCGTGATACCTAACCCACCTTTGTCGAGCAAATTGAAAAAATATGTCGAACTTGTGGGATTTGTGAATGTGAATGTATATATACATGTTACTTTGCAAGTTTGAAGACCTCGTTATCAGATGAGAAAAAGAGCCATGGTGTCGAAGACACCACACGCTCAATGGCACTACAAAGCCACCACTTGTTAGATGTCACTCCCCCTAGACGAAATGTTGCCGAAATTTCATCTAATTTCTAGACATAGAAAAAAATTGAGTAATATATATATGTTGTATATGCTTTCTTTCAGGTTTAAAGGCCTCATCGTGCTCAACAGGGCGTGACGAGATAAAAATCGGGCCGAAGACACTGCCACGCCAACAGTATGCACCGAAAGCAAGCCAATCTCGATGCGCCCTCTACACCTGGATGACGCCTGAGGTCCAAAATTTTGTCAAATCATTTGACTTAGAAAAAAAGGGAGGGTAAAACTAGCTGACTTAGGAGCGCTAAGTAGAAAAATCTACAGTTAATTTTATAGTGTCAAATGAAAAAAGGGGGGAGCCTTTTAAAGCAAATTTTGAAAAGAATATAATATTCATTTAAAATATAATTGAAATTTAGGGGAGGTTAATATTAAACTCATAAACTTTGGAGGAGGCTAATACTAAACTCACAAACTCTAATTGCAATCTTCTATGGCTTAAATTGAAGTGGAAAAGTGAGTTCCCTTTTCTTGCAAATTTCTTAAAATTAAACAAACTTTAATTAAAATTTGGGGGGTTCTAATGCCAAATTCATAACAAACTTAAAATAAACTCAAAATCTAAGGATAAATTAAAATTGAGTTTAATAACTCTTATGTGAAAATGGAGGTGATTATTGTGCTAGCTAATAAGCATGAGTGGGGCTAAAGTAACAAATACTGAAATCGACAAAACTTATCAAATATGATGTAAATTGAGCATAATATAGTTGAGAAAATTACAAAAACTCAACAAGTAAACTAAGTGCCAGTAGTGTGCTAAATTACAATATAAATCATAACGTCTTCTTTGCCACTGGATCTGCAACTCTTCATACAAGCAGACAGAAGGTGATACTAAATCAAAAATCTACAGAAACTATAGGGCTTCCTTTGATAAAAAATTAAAGAATTTCATCCTAATTATGATTTTCAAGATCAATAAATTCATTAATTAGATGAAATTAACTAAGCTATGAATAATTGTGCTTTCTGGACATAGAGATTTCAAGTGCAAATTTTAATGTCTAAAAAGGCTACACAGGCTAAATTAAAATAAAAGAAATAAAAAAATACAAAATCAATCTCATAGTTCAAACATAAAGTTACCTAAAATTACTATGCACTCAGATCTCTACACTATGAATGCTTAAATTCAAGTGTCGAGATGCTTCATGGGTTGCTTCTTAGTCTTATGATGTCCGTTAACAAAATCTAAAAATCTATAATAAGAGTTTCAAATTAGTGAAATATTTGAGAAACTGATTCTGTCAAGTGATAGTAGATCTAATCTTCTGTTAGCAGCTAAACAGAGTTAACAGGATCTAAAGCTCTTCAACTTATTCAAACCAATCAATTTTTCTAATAAAATAAATTCAAATCAAATAACGATTAGAAATTGCTTAAATGAAACTCTATCATTAAAAACTTAAATCAAACTCAATCTATCCATCTTCCACAATGCTTAGATAAATTAAGAAAACTCTAAATTTCAAAGGAGCCAATGTCAAATCAAGTTGCTACATGTTCACTCTCAATCAATCTCACAAGAAGGATGTAGATTTTCTAAACCGCATGGCTTGGCCAAGACTCCACGATGAAGGCTATGACCAGAGTCCTGACGGGTTTAGCCGACTCCATTATATTATGATCAATGATCAGAGCTGTATGCTCCCCAATGGCTCTATCCTTTGAGTTGTGAATCATAGGGTATACTTGATAGGACAAACAACCCTCTGTCAGCTAAGGTAGACTTAAATTTTGTCTCTTTAGACAAACACAACAGCAGGTCTACAAAAATTTCTTGGACGACGTAACCCATGTGTTGTTGATGAGGATCCTTCACGAGTCGATTACCTCCTGACTAAGTAGGAGGGACCACGACGCCCGGATGACGTAACCATGGGATCTAGATCCGCCGTCATTCCCCAACCATCCGGTTTGCAAATGATAAATTTCATATCTCAAATTCTAAAATTCTACATGTCTACTATATGCTACGATTTTGCAATCTAACGACAAATTTTAATCGAAAGTTCTCTCTCACTTACTATGAGGTAATTAATTAGCTTTATGCCATAGAAACCCGGAACCAGATCTAAAGTTCTCACCAAATGAGAATGAAATCTCTGGGTAGTGTCTTATCTACTATTCCATCTGCCTTCTAAAAATTACACCGACACTTTAAACCACTCTTTTTATAGAAGAGGTTAGTGATGAATTTTTGGAGCCCACACCACTGCCGCCACACGTCGCGTTGTCAGCCAGAGGATTAGTTAGGGTTAGTTAAAATGCCTTAATTAATTTCTATTAACCTAGGGAACTTTTGAAATTCATAACTCCCTCTACAAAATTCAAAAAAAATGAAATAAAATCCTATGGAAAGATAATTCAACCTAGAACATTTTAAAATTAATTTCAATGGGTTTTGAGTTATGTTTTTTCTTCTGATTTTTGGTTTTATTGGAAACTTCATTTTGCTAATTACCTTTTAATTAAGCCTCCGATTAATCCAAAATTTCTTGGATATATTTTAGGGGATGACTTCTGCCTCCTCTAATTTTCTTGGGATTTATTGAAGGATTGATTAGGGGAATTGCTTATGGATTTCTTAATTACTCCCTTAATCCAATTAAGGATAATTAGGGTATGATTAGTGGTTTTAATCCAAGATTAGGGTTGATTAAGGTCAGATCTAGTGGATAGGAGGTTTAGGGAATAATTTTGAGGAATTTCCCTTAAGCTATTCCCTAAACCCCCTTTTCTCTTCTTAATCTCCTCTTAATTAAGGGTTAATTCATTAATTATCCCTTTAATTAATTTTCTAAAAATTCTAAAAAGTTCTAGAATTTAATTAATATACTTTGGGTAGATGCTTAGATGTTTAATAGCCTAAGTTCAATTAAGGAAGTCAAAACTCAATTCATAAGTGTGAAAGGGTGTTTATAAATTACTTAAGCTAAACCCCTTAGCTTAATTAACTATTAATTGTGAGCCAACTTGCATTAGGCCTTTTTCTTATTAGGTGCATTGCAAATTTAAATTCTTTGTGAGTTTTTATGTCATCTCATTGGCTCAGAATTATTTGGTTAATTATTTAAGGTGATGTAGGTAAGGGTTAATTAAGTTACTTAATTCATACCTTCACCTAATCAATACTTAAAAATGGATCTAATTATCTAAAAATTAAACAAAAATATCAAACGTATGTGGGACCGGGTTAGGAACAACAAACTCATCTCACCTTTTTAAAATTAAATCAAATTTCAAACTAAACAAAAATCACTTTCAATTCACTTTGATTTATTTTAATCTTTCTTATTCTATGAGAATGTATTTATGATTTAAGTGAAGTGAACTTGTTTACATGCTTTCGTTGCTTTGAATCTTCCCTCAACATGTTAAATTTGTATGTCATGTGGTTTCATGCATTAATATTTTTGAAATTCAAATTTAAAAATGAAATTGTTTACTTTATGTCAAATTTGCATGTGTTGCTGAAGTAGAAATATGAGTGACTATTATCACTACTAAATCCAAATTATTTTCAAAACACATAAATTAAATATCAAATCTGAAAGTGTGCTACTCATATTTTAATTATAAGCTTGCATGTGAAAGAATATAAAGGAATGCTTTGCATAGGTTTCCTTTCTTTCTTATGTTGGCATAGTTTTGAATAGGAATTTGGTGAGGTGTATGGTTCATTTGAAAAGAACCTAACACTCACCCAATTCCACATTCTATTCATCCCTATGCTATCACCTAAGAAGGGATATCTACGCTTGCATACATAAATTACATAAACAAAAATGAATTAATTAATATAACCTTTGCATTCTCTCTTTCCATTTCATTTCTTTTATACACATGTTTGTATTTAAGGAAAGTGGTATATTAGTCTGGACAACCTCAAGATTACGAGGCTTTAAGTAGTCCTAAGTAGGTCTTGTACCTTACACCTCTGGTTAACAATGGTGTTGTACTCACTTATACCATTCTTACTTTCATGTGTGTATGTGGAAAATTGGATAAGGAAATTCCTTTTCTACTTAAGAAAAATCATGCATATTCAGCTTCTAAATTTCCTTAAATGGATTACTTAGCATGCATCATAAAGTATGTTAAATATTCTCATTTATGTGTATAGATATACTTAGGATTCATTCATATGCATGTTATACATGTTGGGAAAGAAATGAAGTAATGTGTGTTTTGTGAATTTGGTTCATTTTCTTTAATCTTAAAATACCTTTCTTTTTGAATAGGTTTGGTTAGAGTTTATTTAAAGTTAGGATTGATTAAAAGACTTAATCAAAACATTCACCTAAACAAAACTAAAAATGTGAATCTACTTTAGAAATTGCTTAGGTTAGGGAAGGAAAGAGAAGTTCTCTTCTCTTTCCCTCTCTTTATAACTTAATATAATTGTAGGATTCACTTGAACATAATCAAAACATGAAATAAAATCAACCCAAAATAATTACCAAACTTAAATGAAACCCTCCTCTAAGTTGAATATGCTTTCACACTTAGAAAACTCTAACTTAAAGCCATAGCTAAACATACAACACAAAACTTCAAAGCACACACATTAGCCTAAGTCACCACTTCTAGCTTTAGTTAGGGCGGTGCATGTTTTGATATTTTGTTTTATTTTGTGATATATATTTTCGACTAGATATTAGGGTGTATGCTCGAAGAATGAATTTTAGGACACTCTTAGTCTAACTATTCTTTTCTGTAGGGGATTGAGCCTAAAGAGGGCTATCATAAATAAAAATATAAATGCGTTTGCTTGTAGGTGCTTTTTTACCCCTAAGCATAATCCATAGGCCAGGTGGACTTAGTCACCCATGTGTGGGGTGATAAGTCCAATATACATGCTTAGAATTTGTGTGGTTTGTTTCAGCTAACCTTTATTTTACAGGTGTTAGTTAGATTTCCACTTTTTCTTTTCATGTAAATTTGTGCAATTAAAATTTTGGAATGATTATTATGAGGATTAGGATGAGCATTGGTCATAAGATCTTATCTTAGGCACCATGTGAGGCCTTGGAGCATCTACCTTCCAACCATCCAAAAGAAGAAACCAAAGAAGACGAAAGAAGAAAATAAGAAAGAAGAAAAGAAGAGAGAAGAATAAAACTTGAAGACCCCCATAATAATGAATTTATTGCTTAATTATAATTTAATTCATTTGTAATCTTGGTTGTATAAGGGTAGAACTCATCTACCCACATTTGATATATTCGAGTTTATGCGGTGGTGCCCGATCACAACGGCCTTTTATTCTTTTTGTGATTAGCTTTATAAATTGGTTGATGATTTATTTAGCTTTTGCATTAAGTGACATCCTTTTCCTAGTTTCTTCCTTACTTTATGTATGGACTGGATGTGGATTAAGATCTTTAGGGAAATGTAAAGCTTTTACCCTGCTTAACAACTCAAATTAAAGTTAAATAACTCATAACTTCACCTAAAGCCTAGGTTTAAAATCTAGATAAAAGAATTAGCAACCCCTTAGCTAGATGAGCATTTCTTTTGTAATATCATGCACAAATACATCTTATTTCACTCTTGATTGGAGGGCTTCTACCTTTGCTAGAGAAACTTGGCTTGACCTTTGAGAGCCATGGTGGAAACTCACCTCCTCCCTTCTCGCTGATTTTTTCTAATAATCTTATTTTTCATATATTAATCATATGAATCATTTTAGCTTGAGTCAAAATAATTGTCCAAAAAATAAAAATAAAATGAAATTTGAATTGCATTAGATTTAGGTCATTTGAAGCATGCCTTTTACATGATCTTGTCTCTTTAGAGAGTGAGTTTAAGGACTTAGTCTCTTTCTAAGTAAATAATAGTCTAGCTATCTTGCATAAGCATAAAGACAAGCCTACATGTATTTAAAATTGTAGAAAAAGTTAGTTGGAGGTCACCCTAGGCGGTTGTAAGTCCAAGTTGTCAGGTGGTTTGTCCTCTCTTGTAGAGGCAAATCAAATACCTTTTTTTTTGCCTTAGATTTAGGTTGTGCTTTCGGCCCTCGCCCAAGCTCCCTAGATTTAGGTTCTGAGGTTGCTTCTCCCATTTGTGGGCCATAAGCATAATTCCTCACCTCTTAGATATTTTCTTAATATTATATTAAGGAATCATCAGTCCTAAATTTCTAATAATAATGTAACTAAAATAAACAAAATCAATTTCAAAAATGTAAAGCCCAACCATAGGATAGTTTGAGATGCTCGCTAGGTTTTCTAGCATCGTGGGCACCTCCTACTTATTTCTCATTTTTGTTTCACTAATAACTCTCTCTTTTGATCAATCCCATTTGATCTTTCAAAAATGAGCTAATCGATTGATAGTCCCTTCCTATTGAAATCTTCAAAGACAACGATCATTTACCTTAATCGAGAGTTTTCCTAAGAAATCCCCATTCTTTAGGATGTAATTAACTATGAGGGCTTGCCTCTGTAGGGAACTTAACAAACCCAGTTTAAAATAATCCTACTTTATTTTTTCATGTAAAGTAGGGGAAGAATCTTTGGTACATATGCAAACCCATCATCCTTAGGAGTCCTTATTGAGGTGATTAGGTCCATTAAAGGGTAAAGATTTATGTCTTCGAGATAGTACACTCATGTCCTCACGACATACCATCATCTAATAAGCACATCTATGATCTGATGGTATCCCAAAAGACAAATTTTATATGCTTGTCCTCTTTCATTTCAATGCATTTGAAAGGTGACTCCACTCTATAGAAAATTTTCACCAGTGGTAGCATTATGCGGATCTCGCCAAGCAGACCTACAAAGCACCAACACATATTAAAAAAAAATTATATTAATTAGTATATTCTATTCTATTCCTTGCTCAATATAATACCGCCAATCAATGGTCAAGCAAAGCATGAAACTCAGTTGAATATGTGAGCTTATACAGATGCAAAGTATAATGTTGTGAAACACACGCTAGTTTAATCTTCAATCCCAAATATATAAGGGGCATGTCCAATGAGATATAACCTGCCTTTATTATAATTACATCACATTATTATCTAATAAATCAACACTAAATGATCGGATTGACCTATCAAACGCCTGCATCTCCCAAGGGTTGATGTTCACTGGTTCTGGGAAATGTCTAGCTTCCCTTTCAATATGCTGTAACATGGTTGATACCCTTTAGGTGAACATAGATAAATTGGCCTCCTATTGCTGAGTTGTAGTGGAAAATTTTTTCATGAACAGTGCAACTAAATTGTAATAAATAACAGTGATTAACACTTGAATTGGCAAACCACGTGCATATTTAAGAACACCATTGAAACATTCCGATGTATTTATCATCATCATATTATTCCACATTATCATGCACTAGTGACCGACCATTTTATCGCTTCACAAGCCATTTGTGAGCTTCTTTTTTCACATTTTTTATATCCGTTATATATCGATTAAACTCACGAATGTCATCAGTATTTTTAGCCATATACATTTTCTAGCAAAGAAATTTAACATCACCAATTCCCAATCTACGTATCACCTTTTTGAAATTTTCATGCAGACGACGCAAGCAGTGCCTATGAGCGGCCCACGAAAAAATATCTCTGCACCAACGCAATAAGCTAGCATGTTTATCATATATTATGCACAAATCGTGTCTAGCTGACACCATAGGTAGCATATCATGTAACCACATTAAGAACCACGACCAAGAATTAGTCGACTCAGACTCAACGATAGCAAAGGCAAGAGGAAACAAATCATTATTTCCATCTATTCCAACAACAGTAAGTAATGTACCACGGTACTTGCCTAACAAAAATGTATCATATAAATTGAGGATAGGGCATCAACTACCCTAGCCTAAAATAAAAGGATCAAATGCCCAGAAAAGTCTCTGGAATCACAAGAATCGCTAGATCAATTCGTATGCCGCACTGTAAAGTAAGTAAACCGCTTCCATGAAGGCTAAGAGTCATATAAGACTCTTCCCAACTACTAAAAATTGCTTTTATTGCCTTATGCCTAGCATCCCAGGCCTTCATGTAAGAAATGTTTACATTAAACTTTGATTCCATTCTACCTATAATCTCTCTAGGTTTCAGATCAATTTGATGCCTGATTACAGGAATAATGAAATAAGCTATGAATTTGGAACTGTACTACCGATGACCATCAATACTCACTACATTGATACATCTGTGGTGATCCCCAACTCTAGAGATTCTTTAGGCACCCCCTAGACGTCTGCTACTGTTACAATGCAGATGTCAATTACATGCTTTGTTAGGACTATCATGATGTACACATATCATAGTATAATTTTTCTAGTTTGAGGTAACTGTTTGGAATTGAACATTATTAACTATACACCATCCAATAATAACAAACTGAAGGATCCTTTTACTTGTAAAACACATTCCTTCTACAAGATCACTTGAGATTTCAACATCACCTGTTAGGATATTTTCATCAGATGGACCGTCAAAGTAAATATCATTGTCCCACTCCCTCGTGGTTTGACACATCCGTGCATACTTGTTAGTAGATAACATTTGGCTTTCACTATCAATATTTTGGAATGAATGATTTTTTAAGAGATCCTGACTGGCTACATTTTTAATGATAGTAGCTTCTAACCCAGGTGAACAATCATCATCACTGATATCCTACAAAGAGTCACTACTTGAGCTACTGCTCATAATCTCATACATATCATCGTCTGTAGCACTCTGAGGTACATATGGTTTCTCTGATCGATAAATAACATCATCCCTGCCATGACACTCATAAGTATGATGACACACATTGCTATTAAATATTAACAGTATAAGCAGAGAAAGATAAAGAAGGTATTACCTGGGAATCAATTTGTCAAAGCTGCTCTATGTATGCGACGATGGTATATCCGCCGATCTTAATACTGTATTAGCTGATGTGGTTGCAACATTAGCATCCTTGACTTCCATACACAACACTAATATCTGACAAGAAGCTTCATCCAGTGTAACGTCACAAACTTCATCATCAGAAATAACAGATGCTATAAATCCATTACCCACCGGATAACGACATGTAAGACTGACTGTGTGACACTCTGAATCAATGTGCAAGGACCTCATAATTCTTTGTTTCAATTCCAATAAGGTGTTATGCCGTAGAATCTTAAATGGACGATTTCGACCATCCACATAACTTGGAATGAACTGCTCATCGATACTTAGTTTGCCTCAAAAAAATAGGATCAATGAAACAAACTCTCTACTAATTCCTCAAATAATTGAAAAATAACCAATCATATTAGTATTCCCCAAATTTATTTGTAGTATAAACTACATAAATCAAATGATATTTAACTCAATTGACATGTTTTGTGAACAAATCATCTAAGGTGACTTGCTCTAAACGTCACTGGCTCTAATCTTATAAGTCAATTGCAACGACTCAAATCCTACTCATATCATCCTTAAATATTTCACAATCATTTTTAATAATATACCTCACATATATTAAACATTAAAGACTGTATTATCACCCAAAATTATAAATCAAATCCCTTTAACCACAACTCTAAGCACTAAAATGAAATCCTAAACTAAATTCCCCTAATACACATAATCTAATTAATTATAAATGAGAAAAATTAGGGATTTACTGTGTGTTTACGAAGAACGACGGCAATATGTGCTAAGAACTACATAATCTGTCGCAAGAAACTTCCCTAAAAGGAACGGAGCCGCCAGAATCGTCACCAGAAACTAATGTTGAGTTCCAAGGGCTGTTAGATGGAGAGGAAAGACGTTGAACGCAGTGGATGCGACTGTCGGCAAAAGCGTGCTATCCGGCAAGAAGCGAGCAAAGGAAATTAACTTTGGAGGACTGAGCGGGTCGAGGAGAGCTACCGGAGAGCTCGACCGGGGCCGATGCGGGGCCTACGACCCTTTATATTTTCGACCCACTAATGGTTTCACTACATACCTCCGCAATATAATGCATAATTTTTTATAATTTAATACTAATTATGTTTTAAAGCATACTTAAAAAATTACCTTGATACCTAATTTATTACGCAATTATCAATATCATCTTACAAAACAAAATAACAACTATGCTCTATTTAAAAATCTTCAAATCGTGACATAACTTCTAATAGGAACCCCAAGTAGTAGTCAAAGTACAATTATTAATTTTCCTAAACATAGTATAATTATTTGTTAATCACATGGAATATCACATGTGTTTGTTTTTATACTTTAAATAGAATTCATGATTGAATCGGCCCAACCTTAGCCTTAATTAGAGTTCCAATAAATAAAATGAGCCGATTCAAGTATTATTTTTTTACTTAAGTTTAAATGTGAATCAAGTCTTAAATTTTATTTAAATTTATTTAATTATTTTAGTTAACTTCAGGTCTTAATCAAGTTTTAATTATGATTTTATATTTGATGCTTGTAATTCAAATATATAATTATATTTAAATGAATTTAAAAACTTTGAACAAAGTTGATATTATTCTTTAAGTGTTATTTATTTTATTTTGTGAAGCTAAAATATTCATAAAAAATCTTAGTTTATATATCTACTTATTAATTTAAATTTTTTATCATATTTATTGATATGTTAGTGAAAACTCTCATAATTGAAGCACGAATCTTGATATCAAAAGCAATCTGATTCTGAGTCGACTAGCCCAGATCAAGTACTTAAAATATAATTAAAAACTTTGGGATATCAGTCGGATCCCTAAATAGCTCATAAATATGAAATATTTATAGTCAAATGCCTCTGATTTGATCTAAGCCTAAGATCTCTTAATTCTGGCTTCATTTGAGCATTCAAATACTTAAAATACATGAGATGATCAAAGGAATTATTTTGAACTATCTGATGGAGTGGTTTAGATTTTGCCTGTATTTACAGAAATACGACTCTCATAATCTACAAATAGTCAATTATTCTTCATATGGGGTGATCTAAGTTAAAGAGGTGAGAGAGCTCTGATACTTGAAGAATCTCAAAGCATAATCGAGCCACCACCCAATCATCAATCTTGCCGACGTTATTGGTCACCGCCGCTACGCTACATTATTACTAACTACCGCCGATAGTCGTTGGATCACCGCCGACCACCACGCTAGTTCCACCGACTTTATCGGGCATCGCATATTTGTCGCCAATCGCCACCATCGCTACCGCATCATCGGACCATTATAGACCATTGCCACACATCCGGTTACCGCCTGAGATACTGGACTCCTCACCTGCCGCTATCTAATTGCCTTCACGGATTGCTGTTGATCATGCCACCATTTCACATAGCGCCCATCATTTTTTTCACGCTATCGACCGCCACACGATCATCTCTTAATAGTTATCATCGGATCAACAGACTACAACCTCAAGAGAAGCCTTTTATCACTGATTCAGTAAAGTTTATCACAAAACATACTCTTGTAAGCTATCATTCTTCAACTTTAGAGACAAGATAATAATTGTAGTGCTATAGAAATTAAAGGCTTTTTTTCCCTTTTGAGTTTTCATATAAAATCGATGCCTCCCAAACTCTTATATGTGTAAACTTTAATGCTAAGATATCAAATTCTCCTATTCTACGAACCCGAATCTTCCTGCACACAATATTTATATTTTAATACTATACTACATGCAATGCAAGAAAAATAATATAATAACTAATAACAAAAATAACATAATAACTATAATTTAATTTAATTTAAAGGGTACATCATCACTATACTGATCTTTAATTTAAATGTGGAATCATATAAATTGAAAAAAATAAATAGTTTTATTAAGATTATATGACTAATATCACATATTTCACGATTTAAAAATGAAAATAATGAAAAATAACTTAGGAGGCGTGACATAATTTTATTCTTTTATTTTAAGACTGCGTTAAGGAAGTCACTTGAAACTAAAGATCTTCCTAAACTGTAAGTCATTTTATACATTTAGTTGACGGAAAAAAAAAATTTGGAGTTCTTCCAAATATGACACGTGGCAAAAATCCAAAGAAGATAGAGATGCCATTTTATACATTTAGTGAATTTTTTTATTCATAGCAACATCACAATTTTTAATTGGCTAAGTATATAT
Organism: Cymbidium sinense; assembly: GCA_021442155.1. Lineage (NCBI taxonomy): Eukaryota > Viridiplantae > Streptophyta > Magnoliopsida > Asparagales > Orchidaceae > Cymbidium > Cymbidium sinense. The sequence goes on from CM038215.1 coordinate 89,717,046, forward strand.
TATACTAGATAAGTGTATTACTAAACTTAATTAATTAATTATATATATTTTTTAGTTTAAAATAAATTCAATGATTATAAGTTTTTTTTATTAAGGGATTATTTGGGATCACTTTTTTTTTGCTTTTTTATATTTTTATTATATTTATGTTTTGATTTGAAATTAAATATATTTATGGTGGTCGTTATTTTCAAAAACTATTAAAATATTTAAAAGTTATTTTGAGTATTTTAAAAATATTATGATTTATTTTTACAAATTTAAAATAAAAATAATTTTAAAAAGATACTAAAAATATGATAAAATTGATCCCAATTAGTGTAATTTTAGGGAAATTACATCCCTAACACCTAGAAGGTACCTATTTATAAAACTAAGAGGCTATTTGGGATCACTTTTATTTTTTATTTTCTATTTTCTATTTCTTATTTTATTTTATTTTGTTTATATTTTGATTTGAAATCAAATATATTTGGTTATAATAGTTATTTTTAAAATACACAAATCATGTAAATGTTAATATGAGCGTTTTTAAAAATAAAAATAAAATTACTTACAAATGCACTAAACAAATATATTTTGAACATAAAAACAAAATAAATAATACAAAATAAAATTGATCCCAAATAGGCACTACATTTATGATATTTGTTTAAGCTCATTAACTTATGTATTTTCTTGTGCTATAATAAAAAGTTGGGGATTTAACAAAAGTGAAAAATTTCAATAAGAGTTTTATTGTTAATTTTGATATTTAAATGATTATTAAAAAAAAGAATATTTGTTATATAAATAAAACTTTGGGTGTACATATTATTTCCCCCTAAATTTTAATTGAATAAAAATTGTATTAGAATAAGTTTAAAAATAGTGTTTTTACTTTATGATTAACATAAAATTTTTATTATATAATATTAATTTTAAAGTAAATTTATCAAATTTAAATTTATTTTAATAGAATCCATGATTCTACATCGATATATTTTAATATATTTTTATTTTAATTAAGAAAAATCTTGACTAAAATTTTCTTCAAGGATAACAAAATTATATAAGAGCATTTTAATAAAAAATTAATATGACAAATTCTAAATTATTAATTTTTTTAAAATAATTAAAATTATATTTCATATGGAAACTCAACGAAAATTTACATTATAATTATTTTAAAATTAATATAGTTGTGTTAAAATCTATTCTAATAAAGAACTGTTTTTTTTTTTTTTTTGAATAATCTAATGAAGAACTTAAAAAAAAAAAAATTCTTGGGGATACGTTGTCGGCACACCCAATATTGTGCTCCGCGGTACACCGTAATGTCTTTATCCCAATTACGTCATAAAAAAAAGGAAAGCCAAAGTCGAAGTGCTCCGCCAAAATGAAAGACCCAAAATATAAAACCGCACATATAACATGTGCCGTTCATCTCAATCAATATCTAAAAAAGGGGTAAGTTTACCTTCCTATACTATTCAATGTATATATATATATATATATATATATATATATATATATATATATATATATATATATATATATATATATATATATCTAATGTGCATATTTGGTGAAATAAATTAAATAAAAGTTAAATTAATGATAATTTGAATTGAATTTAGTCAGAGAAAAATATTTTTTTTTGCGTTTCATACGCTTATCTTAGTGGCATTCAGGTCGTGGCACGACCTAAATTGCAATAAATTTCTTTATATCGTAATAAATATTTTCCGTATATTAGTGAACTTTGAGCTCTTCATGCATTCATTCCTGACTAATGATCAGTATATGTTGCCAAAATCGTGATCAATATCATCAACCTTGATGAGAAAGTCAACTTTATCTGAGTATCATAATTTTTTATAAGAAAATTTTAAAATATTAAAGAATAATATTTATACAAATATATATGTTAAAAAATAGAGAGATTTATGCATAACACACATTCTTATGCATTTACATGTCTAGCACCTAATTTTTGATATCTATAAATATGCTACTTTTTCTATGCATGAAAAGTTGCATTTTGTTTTGAAAAATTTACATATATATATATATATACATTCAATAATCTTTGTATAAATATGTCATAGTCATTAGTCTTCATTCCATCAAATTTATAAGTTGTATTACTTTTAGATCACTTTCCATCAAGCATGGCTATTACATATCAATGACATGCCAAAATTTAATTTTTAATATTATCTTCTATTTCATTTTTATTATCTATTATTGTATTCAAAATATTATCAAATGCATTCCTCTTAGTAAGCATTATATTAAGATTATAATAAATAAGATTAGAATGTCAATTTAGAAATTCTAGGGCTTATTTGGGATCAATTTTATTTTATATTATTTATAAAAAATATCATTATTTTATATTACCTAAGGGGGTTTTGTTCCTAGCAAGCATAGTTATATGCTTTGAAATTTTTATTAACATATAAAATCAATGAAATCATGATGCCAATTGCAAATAATAAAATCATGTAGGAATTCTCTTTGTTTTTTACCACCTAAATTTGTTTTGGCCTATATTGAGTGAATTCTTAGATTAAACCTTCTAGAAAGTAAATCATATATTTCTATAATAATATATATTTATTTGTGAAAAATATTACTATTTTAATATTACACAAACTAATTATTTTAATTTGATGGAGATTAACAATTTCGATAAATTAAATAGAATTATCGTCTAGACTATTCAAATTCTATTTTTAATAAACTTTTTATCAAATAGAATGTTTCGATCAGATTGGTCTGATGACACAAGAATACGTTAATTGAGCATAAATAGGGCAAAATTAAGAACTTGAAGTATAAATAAAAGTATCAAGATAGTTTTGACATACCAAACAATCTCTATATGCTTTGTGCTTAGAATTAAATTGATCATTTTGAATAGATGAATCTAACGAGCCTAAAATTACTCGATTTTGATATTATTAAGGTATATAAAAGCTCGAGAAATTATCTACGATCAAGAAAATCAATATGTATCATGCATTAAAAATGAAAGGAAAATTTTTTTTATTGTGAACCCAAGAAGTCCATTCAATAGCTTTGTTTCTAACTCAACAAAAGTAAAATCAAAAATCAAATTGAACACAATGTTGAATTTTGGTTAATTTTCTATTTTTTTTTTCTTTTACAAAAATTAAACCGAACTTCACCTACCTGTACTTGCACGATTAAGTGCTTCAATTCAAAACTGAATAAAGTCAATTTGACCATCAATAATAGAAATATTAACTTAATCAAATAATAATGAAACTTAATAGAACCAAACCATTTAAAATTTGAATCAAATTATGTAATTGTGTAAAGTCATAATGGAATTAAATTTAATTACACCAATCGCTGTTCCCACTTCCCAGTTAGTGATATTTACCACCCTGTCTACGTGCCATGTTACCGAATTCTTGCGGTTAGGTCACCTTCGGTGACCATATCCTGCATCTTCATTATCCTATGGGCCTATAAATCCTCATGAATTTACACTATTAAGTTGCAAGTTCTCTCTCTCTCTCTCTTGTTTTTTTTCTCTATACTGTTACATAGATATTAAGATTTCTTCCCCATGAATTGCATCACACAAGAATGGCTTGAGCCAATAGTTCGGGTCCAAACTTTGTCTGAAAGGGGACTCAATTCTATACCGCACAATTACATCAAACCCCAAATCGATCGACCATGTTCGGATATTGTATTTGATGAGATCAATCATAGCTTAGATCTGCCAGTGATTGACATCGGATGCCTGATGAGCAGCTCAATAGGGTCATGCGAGACGACAATGCTCGCAATATCGAGTGCATGCAAAGAGTGGGGTTTCTTCCAGGTGGTGAACCATGGTGTGAGCTATGAGCTAATAAGGAAGATGAGGGAGATGTGGAGGGATTTCTTTTATCTTCCCATGGAGAAGAAGAATACTTACGCAAATTTGCCGACGACTCTCGAGGGTTATGGTAGCCGGGTCGGGGTCAAGAAGGATATCATCCTTGATTGGGGAGATTACTTCTTTTTGCAATTGTTTCCCGAGAGTGTTAGGAGCCATGATAAGTGGCCAAAGGTCCCTACTCCTTCACTGAGGTGTGTTTTTTAATTAAATCTTTTTATATTTTCAATATATTTTTAAGAGAAATATTAATTTCATTTACTCTAATTCAATTATGATGATTTCTTCATTTCTTATGCATGACATGCCATATGATTTGTGTTGAAAATGGGCTTTATATATATATATATATATAGAGAGAGAGAGAGAGAGAGAGAGAGAGAGAGAACTTAGAGGTAAAAGAAGCATTGGTCATATGTGAACCTGCAACATAATTATCATGCATGCATAATATAAGTTGGGTAGAATAATTAATATGGTTGCCGAAAACCTAACTTCTATATGTCTAGTCAACCTTAACTGCCGACTATGTCTTGTTATTTAAATTAAATAAATGTATAATTCATTGGACTAGTAAAAAAATAAATAAATGAATTATATTACACTTTTAAGTAAATTTTAATATCTAAATTAGGGAAACATTAGCATGCTAATGAGGTTTTTTTAATTAAAAAATTAATCGACTACTCATTTTTTTTAAAATAAAATAGTTTTTATAAAATCTCTTATTTCTATGTAAGATAAAAAAATAATGAATCTAAGGGTTGATTTATGATCACTTTGATAATCTGTTTTCTATTTCTATTTTATTTTTTTTAATTTGAAATAAAAATTATTTATTATTTTAAAATATATATTTATTCTATTTTTATGTGGTGATAGTGTTAGTTATTAATGGAGATAATAATGGCAATCGTCGATTATTGCAGGTTGATAATGATAATTAGTGATAGGTGATGGCTGATAGTTATTTTTAAAAATATTAATAACACTAAAAAGATAATTTAAGTGTTTTTAAAAATAAAATAATTTAATTCCAAAAATAAAAAATAAAAATGATACAAAAATATACAAAATAAACATGATTTTAATAATCTTATATAACTGTATATTTTTTGCATGGAATATGTAATATAAATAATTTGTACTCAATAATATACATAAATACTTATACATATAGAACCCAAAAGGCATATTATATAGTTAGTATCACATGCATGAAATAATTAATATATCCAACAAAATTATTATTGAGCTCTGGAAATGAAAAGGTTTTAACGTAGGTTAATATATTTTCTTATATTAAATTAGCATTTTTTTTTGCATTACTTATTATTGCAATATTAAATAATACATTTAATAAATATTAATCAGAAGTACAATAATATCAATAATAGATTATTTCTTTATTTTATTTTATTTTTTTGTGCAGTGCAATAACAGAAGAATATTCAAAGGCTTTGATGAATCTCTGCAAGTTACTTACACAGGTGCTGTCCATAAACCTAGGACTTGATAAAACCTACATATGGAAAGCTTTCGGTGAAGAAGAAATAGGTTCGTGTATGCGTGTGAACTACTACCCAAAATGTCCTCAACCAGATCTGACACTCGGCTTATCTGCACATTCCGATCCGGGAGGCTTAACAGTTCTCATGCCTGATTATCGTGTTAACGGGTTACAGGTGCGAAAAAATGATAAGTGGATCACAGTGAAGCCTGTGGCTGATGCCTTCGTAGTGAACGTTGGTGATCAAATTCAGGTTATGATTTACATATTAGTCCTTGCTTTTACCTTTTAATTCGTTTTTCTCCTCCTTTATTTATTAGTGAGGCCGTTTTGGCTTAGATTATGCAAAACTTTAAATATTTTAAAATTATCAAAGTTAGCTAGTATGTATATAGTTGTAAATTAAAAATTCTTCTATTAAATCAAAATTTGCAAAAAAAATAAAATTTTTTTTTTTTTTTTCTAATAAGAAAAATTTTAATTTCATTTTCAATCATGCGTTTTAAGGTGTCTTGATCAGTTTTGTTGACCGGCAGTTATTTAGAAAAGTAAATACGCACGTGCTCCACGTGTGATATGTGTGAATAGAAGAACCTTAGGAAGAGCTGACGTGTTAAACACGAGAAGCATTATGACATATAATAATTATATATCGCAAATGATTGTTTAAGGTCTTCGATATTCTATTATAACTTTTTAGTGTTTAAAAAAAATAAATGATTGTTAATATTATCGAGTTTTTAATAATTTTAAATAACAAATATAAAATATCGCTTTTTTTATATTTGTAAATTATCCCTGAATTTAATTCTGAGCGCATGGGATGCATTTGGCTGTTGTGTGATAGAAAAGTACCGTTTAAACTTAAAAAAAAAATTTATAAGATGATGATAAGACATGTAATGATTTGTGATACAGAATGTTGGCAAATAAAAAAGAAGCATAAGACTAATTTAAGTGTTGCAGAGATGATGATGCTCAGGATGAGTGGCTTTACTCTTAGAGATAAAATATGAAATGAGTATGTTCGAGAAAAAGTTGGAGTAAAATTCAGGTGGCGAATAAGATTAGGAGTCCTTTAGATGGTTTTACATAAAGCGTCTGTTTTGATGAGTTAAGAGAGTAGATGCATTAGATTTGCCTTATGTTAAGAAAGGTGGAGGTAGACCTAAAAAGACTTGGTTAAGATTTATAAAAAATGACATTAGTATACTTGAATTAAATGTGAATTTGACACATAATAGGACACAATGGAGACGAAGGATTAATGTAGACTTAGCGAAATAAAGACTTGTTGTTGTTGTAGAGCTAATTTATATAAATGTTAGAGAATTAGCTTTAATTTATGAAAAATATATGCATTTAAAAAAAGTTTAATATATATAGATATAATGGTTCATAAAACATGTTGATTTTATTTTTGTTATAAGAAATTATATTATAAAATTATATTTTGAAATAACACAATGTATTTCATGCAACACAATAAAGGAAGATTTATATACATACCACACAATTTTTATGTATTTACATATCTATCATCTAAAATTAGATATTTACTTTTCTAATATTTTTCTATACTTAAAAAGATACATTTCAATTCTAAAAAGTGAGTGGTGATGACATTTCTTGATGTGATGTTAGAGATTAAGATGTTATATATATATACAAATTGAAGTTTATGTGTTAAATATATAAATACATAAAAATTATGTGATATGTATATAAATCTCCCTATAATAAAATATAACAACAAAAAGTGCAATAATGTAATTGAAGTCAAAATTACTAAAATGGGATATTTCAAGACTTGTTGCAGCATAGACATATTCATAATAATAGGAAAAAATTATCATTTTAGTGTTACACAAATGTTATACACATAATATAAAGTTGAGTGTAACACCCAATAGACAACAAATTTGTAATATAAAAATTTGAAAGAAGATAAAGCACCATTATGTCACAAAGAAAAAAAAAAATCCTTTCTTAAAAATAGAGAAATTCTTAACAAAATATAATAGACACATCATGGGAGGCAAGACATCCTCTTTGGTTTTAGTCAGAGATTTATGTTCTTCGGAGATTAGGCAATAAAAAAGTCCATTGATAGCAACATATGTTAGACGTCGATCTTCAACAATTATATATTTGATGATGGACAATGGAAACGTAGAAGTTGGGCGATGCTTAAGAGGCTAGTTTAGTTTTTTCTTATAATACTACGAGGAGAGACTGAGAGAGTAGTACGAATGACATCAGACATTGGTAATTTAAAAGTCAAATGACAAATGATGATTAACTAAGAATGTTAATAGTCAGATGATGATAAGAAATTTATTTATTTTTTTTGCAATGGATATCCACCCAACACCCCACTCATCTTGTGGGTGGGATGTCGTTATTGCTAAGAGCTAGCATTCATCACCCATTCGGGTCCCCACTTACTTTCACCTAAGTATAAGCCGCGGAGAAGATTACTAAGTCGGGGTTCCAACCAGCAGCTAAGAGACAGTGGGTAGAAATTTAATTTGTTCTCTCGAGAAGAGGGGAGATAGAGTGAATGATAATTCAAATGTCAAATGTCAATAAGGGTAGGCTCACATATAGTTAAGAAAATCCCGCCAAAAAAAAATCGCTCTTAACTTTTATCTTAATGTACAAATTTGTCATCCCTTAGAAGAGAGGCTGATTCAACCCCTGAATGCCAACCTAACTATTTGCCTTATGAAATAATTTTCTTCTAAAAAAACTTAATTGAGTTTATTTGTATATATATTTATATATTTTTATTAGGTGTTAAGCAATGCAATGTACAAGAGTGTGGAACATCGGGTGACCGTTAATTCAGCAGAAGAGAGACTCTCCATAGCATTTTTTTACAACCCAAGTGGCGATTTACCAATTGGACCGGCTCAAGAGCTTGTGAACCCGGTTCGACCTCCACTGTACAAATCCACCACTTACAACGAATACAAATTATATATGAGGAAAGAAGGTCCACGTGGCAAGTCACAGATCGACAACTTGAAGGCTGAATAGCATCAGTGCTCATATATTTTTCATTAAGAATGTTTCATTTTCGTTTATATAATTTGTATGGCTAATATTGTTTGTTGTTCTTAATTTGGTTTGATAAACTTTATTTTTGTGAAGGAAATTAAGTATTTTTAATCATATTGTTGGACAATAAAGAAAAATTGAAGTTTGTGTAATAAAATATCAAAATTTATGAAGAAAATTTAGTTTAATTATGTTTCCATATATGAAATTTATAATTGTTAGTGTTACTTCAAATAATTATTTTTACTTTATTTAAATATATGAGTTAAAATTAATATATTTGTACTAGGAAAATTATTAAATTTTTGTTTATGAAATTGAAATCATGAAAACAAAAAAAGTTGGAGAATTTACATACAAATTATGTAATTCTTCTATATTTACATTTCAAATATACAAAATTTAATATTTAATTATATAAAATTTTAGTATCTCAATCACTTCATAATTTAAGCATAAAAAGACGTTTCACTTTAAGAAATTTAATATTAGTGATATATTTTTTTTTGTAATTTTAAATTTTGAGTTTAATGTAAATATTAATTTTTTGCTTTGTAGATTATTGGATAAATCAATTTATGTTGCTATATCAAATTAAACTATGCTAAGTACAAATATAGTAACTAAGGTAGAATTACATAACCAATAAAAGGATCGCAATTTTTTTTTTTTCAAGTTTTATGAACAACCATAAAGAGGAATAGCTATAACCTCTACAAATAAATTATAAAATAAAATAAAATTATACATTGAAATTATTCACAATTAATGTGTACATTATTTGGTTTGAATAAAGTGTAATTTTACACAACGCTAGGTTGATAAGTAATTAGTAAAATAAGCAAATCTTTCTTCCCACCCAAATAAGCAAAATATGTGAGACTTTATTCTAATGTAGGCGAGAATCAATTCCCAAATTTTGGCAATAAATTTCAAAGCTATTATCAATCAAATTGATTGGCTCTCATACTATTATCTTCAGAGGTGTAAATGAGCCGAGCTTGAGTAAGCCGAACTCTTGTTCGTGTTTGGCTCATTTGAAAATTATTTTGTTCGTTGTATAACAAAAGCTTTAACCACTAAACAATATTTATATTTGTGATATTTATATGAGTTAGTATCTATATATAACAAGAATAATAATAATAATAGTAATAAATAATAGTAATAAAAAAAATTAAAAAATAATAATAATATATAATATATAATATAATATAATTTTTTATTTCGAGCTAAATCAAGCCGATCCCACTTGGTGGGATAAAGGCTTGTTATTGTTGTTGAGCTAACTCTAGCCGAATAAGATCGAATAAATGATTGTTCATATTCAGCTCATTTATACATCGAGCAGAAATGTCGTTGTTATTTCGTTTAGTTAGCGAGCGAACGCGTGTAACAGTAGAATAAGAGCTGTTCGTGAACAATGAACTGTTTTGACAGCCCTAATTATCTTTGAAGGCGAGGCTCGAGTTATGCGGCCGTAAAATTCAAGGAGAACCTATCAAATTGAAAACATGTGGAATAAAAAAAAAGAAGAAATTAATGTAGGATCAATCGAGCCTTTATGATTCAGCTGGATTGTACTACTACTGTGCTTGACTTTCATTTCATGAAGTCCAATCTTGTCAATTCTGATTTTATAATTATAAAGAGTGGAAGAAATATATATAAGACAAATTTATGAAATCAATTAATTCAATCTAAGAACAGCATAAATATATATATAACTGTTCTTAGATTGAATTAATTGATTTCATAAATTTGTCTGATAGATAACTGCGATAACTATAAAAATGCTGAGAACTATGTGGATGATGATGCCATTTATATATACAGTATATGTGAAAAATAAGCAATCATTTGAATTATTTTTTTTGCCAAATAATTTTTTTTTAGATTATTTGCAAAGAATATTTAGGGCCGTTTGTGATCATTTTTGAGATTTTTTTCAATTTTTATTATTTATTTATTTTTATACTATCTTGTTTTGAAATAAATTAAGTTCGATGGTGATAGTTAAACATTCAAAACATCCAACATTTATTTTGAATATTTAAAATATATATATATATATATATAATTTATTTTTATAAATAAAAATAAATAAAAAAAACTTAAAATATATACTAAAAATGCTTGTTGTTAGTTATAAAATAATAAAAATTACTGTTCTATTTGTAAAATTTTAAGTTTAATTAATTCCTTTCAACAAAAATGCCGAAGTACTAAGAAGTTCATACAAATAACCCAAAACAGCTGATGCAGTTTAAAATGTAAGTATATAAATTCGCTTTCACATAACCATTTAAATTTCAAAACTCTTAAACAAAAAATTATTTATTTTTTGTTTTAAATTCAGATGATTATATATATATATATTCAAGGCCGACGTAGCTCCTTCTCAGTGGATCCATCACACACCTACATGATCCATCAAATTAAAATAAAATTAATCTTGATTACCTTTGAGTTGACATAAGTCTCTAACGTCATCCACTCAGTAATCGCCCTAGATCGGGTTTGATTTGTTGTACCATTAACAGGGTCCAATTGAATCCAATTTGGTCAAACTAACCCAATTTACCTCTTTAGCCCAAATTGACCTAAATGTTTCAATTGAACATAATCCTTCCCAAATCCAAATTGATACAAACCAACACTTACAATCATTCTCAAATGATCAATTAAACCTAAACAAATCCTCAACCCAAGCAAATTTGACTAATTTGACCAAATTGGTTAACTTTGCCCATTTCGCCTAAATGAATCATGTGAATAAAATCAAATCCACTTCAAATTAAACCAAATCAATTGAAACAATACATTCCAAATGATTAATTGAAGATACTCGAATCCTTGATTTAACCTAATTTGACCAATTGATCAACCTAACCCAATTAAACTCAATTTGACCCATATATATATAAAAGCAACATCAACGTTATTGTCATGATCTTTATTAATATATACTGCTTGAAGATTTGCCTCTCAAATAATTTAATGGAAACTATTTATTCATGAAAAGAATAGTATAAGAAAATTTAATAATTGAAAGGGAAATGGATTAAAAGTAAAGGCTTGACATTATTTCTTCCACACTTTAAAAGTAGTTGGATTTATAAAATCAGAGTCATATAGCAGTACTATTCAGTTGAATCATAAAGTCTTGATCGGTATTTCTTGAATTCTTATTTAATTGCTCACATGCTTGAAAGTTGAAATGTTTGATAAATAGCCGCTTCTTGAGTTTTTTAAGCCTCAAAATTTGAAAATTATTATAATTATTATTATTTTTTAAATGCTTTGAGAGAAAGAGAGAGAGAGAGAGCACGCGTGTGCACTTGCTGGTGTAATTGACAGTGAGTGATTAAGAATATTCGGGATACTTTTTATTTTCTATTTTATTTTTATTCTCAACTTTTTTGTTGCTTATCAGAAAGCTTTGTGGTGAAAAAACTGTTTTAAAAATCAAAGCTGTTAGAGTGTTGTGGCAGTCAAAAATTTTTTTGAATTTTTTAAAAAGAAAAATATTTCTAACACATACAATAACTTTTTCAAAAAACTTCTCCACATCAACTTTACAAGTTTTGAAATGCTAATAGAGAATATTTAATTGTTGTGTGAGTATGTGTATATATATATTTACAGAGAAGGATGATTTAATCACTACTTTAATAACTAAATTGTATTTTGTTTACAATTATAGGTTTCAGACACTTGGTGAGTGATAATTTTAATTATAATTTTATAAATTTTAATCAACTAAGTTAATTACACTCATACTATACGTCTAATTCATTATGTGACTCATTTTGTTATGATGAACTACTACAATTATTTGAATTGATGCTATTTTTAAATATTTAGATATTTTTGTAATTTTATATTACTTTAATTTGAGTTTGATATCTTTGTTTCATATGTTTATTATTTTAGGTGTGATTTGAGATCTTTTTTTTTTGATATTTTATTTTTATTTAATTTTGTTTATATTTTAACATGAAATAAAATATATTTGTATCATTGAAATATATATATTTTATATTTATTAAATATCAAATAAGTTTATTTATATGATGTAGTGGTAATTGACGAAGCTATGATAAAAGTAGTGATCAATGATGGCGATGATAGTGACCAACTGAGAAATTTATTTTTAAAATTACTATTGTTGCGTGCTAGAAAACCAGTTGCGGTAGAGTAAAAGTTTTTAGCCGTTGTGAAATCCAAGACATACAGTATTTAAAAATGAACAAAACTCAGGAATTTTTTAAACCTCAAAAAGAGGGACCACGCTAGTCCCGAAAAGATTCCACTATGTTTCTACTACAAGATCTTCCTCCGGATTACAAAATATATGAGAAAGGAACAACAACTATGTGACAACGATCGGTTGTAATTAGTAGAATGATAATGGTATGCGGGCAATCACCGTGAAATGCGGGGAATAATTCGAAATGCGAGGAAAAATCAGCGAGAAATCGAGACAATCAATTTGGTAAGTCATGATGGAGACCGAAGATTGCGATAAGGATCAATGGCGCGATGGCGGGCGCAGTGGTTGATGGCCGTCAGTGGCGCATTGATTGCTTGGAGGATCTTTAGAGCTCTCTCTCTCTCTTGCTTGGGCCCCCCTCATATGAGGAATGAGGGGTTATTTATAGATTGGAGAGTGGCGTCTCTGTAAATAAATGCAAAACTTATTTCTCCCATTGGACGGCTCAAAATGATATCATATGATGTATTTTGTATATTTGAATGCTCAAATGATGTCGAATTATGATATCTTGGGCTTGTTAGATTTTGTCAGGCCCGATTTGGCTATAAACTCCATGTTTAAGAGTCGATTGATAATAACGATCTGGTTAGTCTTGATTCGATCGATTGCTTTTATCATTCGACTAGTAGAATTTTCAAGGTCATATCAGTTGCCCCCCTATTTTTTGATGATATTACCTCAATCATCAAAAAAATATATGTAAGTACATCAAAATAGAAAATTCTTCAACGAAATCTACAGGTTCATTAATCATATATTTTAAGAGAACAGATCTTCATGTAAGTATAAGATTAAGACTACGGAAGCAGATGCATAACCACAAATATGTGTAAGTATGTGCAAGCATGAAATTTCGAGGTTACGGACCCATGGGTCTCTGGCCTTGAAGGCTCAGAAGCCTTGGCTGCCAAGTAGGCGGCCGAGGCGCTAGCCTTCTTGAGCACCTGCAATGACTTCAGGCGGGGTCGGGTTAGCGCATCGGCGATATCACAGACCCGCAGCATGCGGCACAGGCTTTGCTCACAACGATTTTGCGTTTGAGGCGGTTTGACGATTTTGGGAGGTTTTTGATGATTTTTTACCCTTTTACCCCTACAAGGGGTCTATAAAAATCCTCTAAGGCTAAGGGAGAAGGCACCTTCTCTTCTTCTTGAGAGAAGGTCGTTTGGAGGAGATCAAAGCCCACGATACTTACGTCGTTGTTCCGGTTTTCCCTCGAAAGAGGCATCAACCGGCCTCGTCGGACCATTCGGGTTTGGAGGCGATCAAGGCCCGCGGTACTTACGTCGTTGTTCCATTTTCCGTCGAAAGAGGTATCAACCTCATCGGACCGTCCGGGTTTGGAGGCGATCAAGGCATGCGGTACATACCTCGTTGTTACAGTTTTCCCTTGAAAGAGGCATCAACTGGCCTCGTCGGACCGCCGGGTTTGGAAGGCGATCAAGGCGTACTACGTCGTTGTTCCGGTTTCTCTCGAAAGCGTCCACCTCGTCGGACCGCCCGGGTTTGGAGGAGATCAAGGCCCGCGGTACATATCGTCTCTACGCTTTCCCCTTGAAAGAGCATGAGGCATCTCGTCGGCTCCGAATGCAGGCCATCGGCACATACGTCGTGTCTGATTTTCCCGAAGAAGCGTCAAGCTATACTCGTCGGTTCGTCCGGTTTGGAAGCGATCGCCAGCGATAACGAGACGATGGTTGTTAGCGATGCTTCAGTGATGGTGGTGGCGAGATGATCAGCAGCGATGGTGGTGACCAGCGGGTGTCGGCGATGACGAAGAGGTAGTCGGCCCGGCGGTAGCCGGTATAGTAGTTGGCACCGAGGTGTGGCAATGCGCAGTAATCGATAATTGGCGAGCAGTAATCAGCGGATGGTTTGGCCAACGGGGTGTGGTAGCAACTGGCAAATGAATCGGCGGTCAGCGACGGTAGATCAATAGGATGATGGCGGCGGTAGTGTGCAGCGAAGATTACAGCGAGGTCGGTAGCCAGCAATGGTAGCAGCAGTGGCCATTATGGGTTATGATGTCACGGAGTGGTCAGCAGCAATGGCAGTGGTTAGCGTCAGTAATCGGCGGGATACCAGCGTTAGTGGTAATAAACAAAATTACGATGATGGCAGTGGTAATACCGTAGTTAGCGGCAGTGGCAGCAATAACCGGCCGATAATGTCAACAATGCCAGCAAGTCGATGAGCGGAGATAGCCTGATCAGCGATGACGCCATTAATCAGTAATCAGCGAAGGATACCGGGGTTGCACAGAGGTGGTCAGCGAAGCGATAAAGTCCATGCCAGCGTAGCCAGAGGGATACAGCGAAATGTCAGCGATGGCCAGCGATAAATGACAGTAGCAGCGACCTAATGCAGCAATGATCTGATGGTTAGCGGCCAGAGTGGTCGGCAACAACGCAGCATCACATAATCGGCAGTGGCAGCGCATCGTAATCAGCGTGGATAGCCGCAATGGTGATGATCAGCGAATTACGATGATGGCGGTGACTGCGGCATAGTGGCAGCGAGCGATGCAGCAAGATGGTCTGGCGACGCCAGTTGTGGCGCCGGGAGGTGGTCGCGCGCAATGCAACCGAGTCGGCAATGATCGTGTCAGTAGTGAGGATGACCCGGCAACGATAGTGGTGACCGGCGAAGATTCTGCCGGCGGTCGGCGCGATGCGATCGATGAGATTTTGACCTATCCGAGGTTGTTTGTCGAGTGTTTGCTCAATGATATGTTTCGATAGCGTTAACTGTGAAAGAGGTTGAATTCATCCGGAGGATTTTGATCCATCCGAGGTTGTTTGTCGAGTGTTATAGCGTTAACTGTAGGTAGATACAAAGTTTCGACCTATCCGAGATTGTTGGTCATAGTGTTTGCTCGATGACGTTAACTTGTATGGAAGAGGTTGAATTGAATTCGCTGAGGATCTTTGACTCATTCGAGGTTGTTTGTCAGAGTGTTACCCGATGATGTTAACCTGTATGGAAGAGGTTGAATGAATCCGCTGAAGATTTTGACCCATCCGAGATTATTTGTCGAGTGTTACGATGAGTTCTGTATGAAGAGGTTGAATTGAATCCGTGAGATTTTGACCCGTCAGGTTGTTTGTCGAGTGTTACCGGCGTTAACAGTATGGAAGAGGTTGGGAATCGAGATTTTGACCCATCGAGGTTGTTTGTCGTGTTACGATGGCGTTAACTTGTATGGAAGAGGTTGAATCCGAGATTTTGACCCATCTCGAGGTTGTTTGTCGAGTGTTACGATGGCGTTAACCTATGGAAAGGTTTTGAATCCGAGGATTTTGACCCGTCGAGGTTGTTTGTCGAGTGTTATCCAATGACTTTAACGTATGGAAGAGGTTGAATTGAATCCGCTGAGGATTTTGACCCATCCAGGTTGTTTGTCAGGGTGTTACCCGATGACGTTAACCTGTATGGAAGATGTTGAATTGAATCCGCTGGGGATTTTGACCCATCCGAGGTTGTTTGTCAGAGTGTTACCCGATGACGTTAACATGTATGGAAGAGGTCGAATTGAATCCGTTGAGGATTTTTGATCTATCTGAGGTTGTTTGTCAGGGTGTTACCCGATGACGTTAACCTGTATGGAAGAGGTCGTGTTAAGTCCACCAAGGACCTTTTGACCTGTCCTAGGTTGTTTGTCATAATGTTACCCGATGACGTTAACCTATATGGAAGAGGTCGAATTGAATCCGTTGAGGATTTTTGACCTATCCGAGGTTGTTTGTCAGGGTGTTACCTAAGGACGTTAACCTGTATGGATGAGGTCGAATTGAATCCGCTTAGGATTCTTGACCTATCCGAGGTTGTTTGTCAGGGTGTTACTCGATGACATTAACCTATGTGTAAGAGGCCGTGGGAAGTCCACTAAGGACCTTTTGACCTATCCTAGGTTGTTTGTTAGAGTCTTTGCTCGATGACGTTAACCTATGGAAGAGGTCGAATCAAAACGTCTGTTTGTGGTTGTAGCCAAAGTTACTCTTAACCTTGGTCTTATTTTTCCATGAGTATGATTGGAAAATCATAATTTGCAAAGCTATATCTCTTCTTAATATTGAAATATCCTTCAACTTTGACTTGTTTCTTAGGATGGTGATTGATTAGATGCTTAATATGGGCGATCTTCTGAGATTAAGAGTTGCCCCCCAGTTTTCGACAAAATCTGAAGGAACGAAGTTTGATGAATCTTCATTCTTCGCTTACGCTCCTTAAGAGCTTGAAATGCTCCACCTCGATGGTGGTTTTGATCTTGTAGGAAAACTTGGTCGAGTGAACAAGAAAACTCAGAATTTTTACGTGAAAATCCTCGAAAGAGGAAAAATCACGGCTGGCAGAAAAGCTTCAACTATGTATCTTTTGAGTACAAGATCTTCCGATCGGGATTACAAAATTGTATATGAGAAAGGAACAACGTATGACAACGTCGAGTTGTAACATTCTTAGTAGCGAATGATGGTGAAGCGTGGAGCAATCCGTGGAAATGGGAATAATTCGCGAAATGCAGAACAATCACCGCGAAATGTAGAACAATCAGGTAGAAGTCATCATGATGGAGACCGGCGAGGTGGCAGCGAGATCGTGGCGGCTGGTTGGCGACCGTCAGGCGCAATGTGCTTGGAGGATCTTTAGAGCTCTCTCTCCTCTCTCTTGCTTGGGCCCCTCATATGAGAAATGAGGATTATTTATAGATTGGAGAAGCGTCTCAGTAAATAAATGTAAAACTCGTACTCACTTCATCGAAAGGCTCAAAATGATCCCTTGATCATATGATGATGTATTTGTGTATTTGAATGCTCAAATGATGTG
This sequence comes from Cymbidium sinense, assembly GCA_021442155.1. NCBI lineage: Eukaryota > Viridiplantae > Streptophyta > Magnoliopsida > Asparagales > Orchidaceae > Cymbidium > Cymbidium sinense. The sequence goes on from CM038215.1 coordinate 89,734,623, forward strand.
ATTATGATATCTTGGGCTTGTTAGATTCCCGTCAAGGCTTTATTTGTAAACACTCTATATTTAAGAGTAGATTGATAATAAATGATAGATCTGGTTAGTCTTGATTCGCGTCAGTTGCTTCTACGTCAAGATTAGTCTTCGAGTGGAATTTTCAAGTCATATCAACTATAAAATTATTTGGAGTATATTTTAAAATAATTTCATTATATTTCAAATTTTAAAAAACCTAAAAAATGAGATATATAAATGCATTTTTAGATAAAAAAATGAAGAAAAAAAATTCTTTTAACGATTTATTATGTTTCTTGATAGGAAAACTAATGCTATGTGAAGCTTACGAGGCATGTACTCTATCTATGATTTTCTTTGATTTGTGATCAAAATTATTAAAGCGATATTTAGTATATATTTGATAATTTAATTATTTAATTACTATTTTTATGAGTACATGTGTATCATATAATTAGGGAGTACACACATTGTGTACTTATGTTATTATATTAAAATTTTATTTCTTTTAAGTGATTTGACGAATAATTCTTAATTTATATGTAAAAAATATATATATTTAACATGTGTCACATTCTGATTGGAGTTCAGATAAAATTTTATATATGTACACCACATGTTATGTTTTCTCCGTATTAAATGTAATTAAATAAAAAAAAATTGTAAACAAAAAATTATAATTCAAATTATTTGATTTACCTTAAAATAAACATTATACCTTTTTTTGTTTAGTTATATTTAGAAATTTTCAAAAAGAAATTTGAAGATTATAAAGTTATCCATATAAAATTTAGGTGAGAGCATTTGAATCTATTTTTTTAATCAAATGATGGGGGTAAATCCCCACTTGGGAAGAGCTCTAAAGAAGGAATTTTAACATTTTAATCAAATGATTTATGATGCTGAATTCTATCAAAGTCATGTTGGAGTTATTCGAACTCTTATAAATCCTTGACTGGATATAATTTTATTATAATAAATCTTCTTGTGATTTATAATAAAATACTTTCACAATCTTTTAGTTTGATCCTCACTTCATCACATATGACAGTAATTCCCTGAGGATATGGGTCGTAAGTCCTATTTATGTTGACTGTCTTGGGTAGACTAAAGATTATGAACCTATTTTTATTATAACTCGATTACTTAAAGTTCTCTATCTATTGAATTATTTTCCCTACTCTTCTTTATGGTATCATCCTCTAACTCGAATTCTAATCTTATGATTAGAAATTCAAGAAATGATAGTTTAATAAAAAATACTGAATTAACGGAGTTACCCCTAAACGAAAAAGATCTGAATAGATAGTCTTTACCCAAAATCGATAGATCTCTAATTTATCGAATTGATACATTTGATTTTAAAGGAAAAATCTTCTTTAAAACAGTAAAATTATCGATCACTATAGATCAAATAGATAAAACTATTTATCTATTAACTCAAGAAGACTTGCATAGGTATATGCAAGACTATAAATATATTCATATCAAGATGATTCACATAGCATTCAAACCTTTGACCCTAAAAGGATTAAATGCTTCCATCTTTACCTGTTTAAGAGATGGTAGATGCCTTAACGGGATCAATCTCTCATGAGCGTTATCAAAACTAGTCTGTGTCATGGATTAGTTTACTTTAATACTTTTTCATATTTAAGTTTATCTTTAACTGATATAAATATTTTTGAAGCCATCAAGTTGCAAATACAATTTCATGGATATGATTTTCTTCCAGGATATGAAACTATTGCTTTAATTTTCAGGTTATATTTTAGAATTCTTAATACTTTAAATCCTAATATCAAAAAGGGTGTTCAACCTCTTGAACGAACAACCTTAATTGAAATAAATCTGTTAACTTCTCATATAGCAACTAACAGAGTTATTAAATAGAATGAGATAGTATTTCCTGACTCTTGGGCAATACCGTCTGCGGTCACTCCAAGACCTTCCATTAACCAAGACATCGATCAGTTAATTCAAACATCTGATGGTGATGTAAAGGTTAGATATAATCCTCGAAGATCCATCACTCTTCTCAGAGTTTCTTTTCATATATAAACTTTAATAAGAACAAGATCTTCATGTTCTCCTACTCAAATAGAAGAACCACCAATTGAAGCAATTCAATTAAATCATAATAATATTTACCATTCTGTGAGAGAAAATAAATCTCCCACTCTATCTGAAATTAATTTTAGTCTTAATGAATTATCAAAGAGGATCTAAGTCCAGAGAGATTATCTTAAGAGATTATAATCAACTTAAATTTGAAAATTTTTGAACGTTGTACAGAAACATCACCTCATAAATTCAAAGACTTGAAATATCTGACATATATTTCGAGGAAATGACAAAGCATAACAAGAAGGGAAAGGCAACAATTTCTTTTGTAGCCTGGTTCCTTCAAAATTACATGCAAACTGCACGACTAGCCTTTTTAAGCAACAAAAAATGGCTAGATGAGCAAGGGAAAATTACATCCTCCACCATTTGCTCGAATGATTGATAATAAACCTCTAGACATAGCTGATTTTGGAAAAATCAACACTGATCCTCAAGCTTTGAAAGAACTTATTGTTATAATTAAACAACTTAATTATAACAATAGAACTCTTCAAATTATTTCTGATCATTTATTTAGAGTATAATCTAAAGTTGATTAATTAATTAAAGAAAAACTCTTTTTCAAGAAAGGCATATAAAAAGAATTACTTAAGGAACATCTTCAATAAATTCATTTTCAACCGTATTAAAACCTCTTTTTCAACCTCCTAAACTTTTTATTAAGTTAGGACCTTCTAGTGAGGATATTATTGACCTCATTTTTAAAATGAGTTCTCAACCCCTCCATCTTAGACATAGTCCTTCTCTTAAACTTTAAGAGTTCCTTAGTCTTAATACACATCTAGTGATTAGGAGGACACTCAACCTAGCCTTAGAGACTTAAAAGAGTTAGCCATAGGAATAGGTCATGCCTTAGGGGTGTTAGAAAAATCTACCTACCCTTAGCTTGAACCATTCCTCACCTTCATTCCTTCAAGTCAAACTCCAAATCAATCTTATTTGATTTTTCTCCAAACTCAAATCAACTCCATGTGATTGAAATCCATGATTGAAACTCATGAATGAAATTCCTAAGTTCAAATTTTCCTAAGTCCCTTAATTTCCTTCTTAAGGACTTATCCAAAATCATGATCAAACCAAATCAAATCCTTGAGATTTTCTCATGATTCATTTATATTCACATATATAAATGAGATATAAATTTAAACCAATCAAATTAAACTCAAAATTCAAAATCAATTCATGAAATTTCCTGAGCCCCTTAATTTCCTTCTTAAGGACTTATCCAAAATCATGATCAAATCAATTCAAATTCATGGGATTTTCTCATAACTCATTTATATTATCATTTATATTCACATATATAAATAAAATATAAATATAAATCAATCAAATCAAATTCAAAAATTAAATTTCAAATTTAAAATCCTTCATAAGTCCTTTATTTCCTTCTTAAGGACTTAGCCTAAATAATGATCAAATCAATTCAAATCCAGATTTTTCATAACTACATTTATATTCTCATTTATATTCACATATTCTCATTTTTAATGGACTTAGCCTAAATCATAATCAAATCACTTCAAATCCTTGAAATTTTCTCATGATCAATTTATATTCTCATTTATATTCACATATATAAATGAAATATAAATTCAAATAATCAAAATAAATTCCAAAAATCAAACCCAAATCCACTCAAAATCCAACCAAAGCCTTTCAAGTCAAAAATCTTGAACTTCGCCAAATCAACCTCAAATCAAGCCAAACTCTTGATTTTCCTTCATGATTCAATCAACCCTACAATCAAGAATCCAAATATAAATACAAACTTCAATCACTAAATCAAAATCCAATTCAAAAAATCAAATCCCAAATCCATTCATATTCTTCCTTTGAATATGAAATTGTCAAATGAATAAAACTCATTTGACTCCAAACCACTTGCAAATAGATTTATATTTCAATCATAAGTCCATATACAAGTTCAATCAAACTCAAATCAAGCTTTGACCAAGCCATTTGTCCCATTTAGGCTCAGTTGACCCAAAGTGACCTAAAGTACCCTTATGAGCCAAATTCTAATCCTAACCAAATTGGATTGAATCAAACTCACCTATGCCTCTCATCATGATCAATAATCATCATGGGATGATCAATCAACTAAGTTGGGTCAAACTAAGTCAAACTTAAGGGTTGACCAAGTCAACACTTAGCCAAAATGAAACCCAACATAGCCACAATCTATCTTAGGCCAAATTGATTGAAACCATTGATCTAAGTTCATTCATGAACTATGTTTGAACTTTACCAAGTCAACATTTGAGCTTAACCTAGCCCAATTGGCCACTCGACCTAAGTTGACCCAACTTGACCTAAAAAGTCAAAATATGTCAAAACTTGATCTGAGCCAAATTGATTGAAACCAATGGGTCAAGTTCATTCCAAATCACTTGTTGAACTTGACCAAAGCCTCAATTGACCAACTAAATCTAATCTAGCCCAAGTGACCTTGAACCCAACTTGACCTAAAAGGGTCATGTTGAGCCAAATTCAAACATAATCAAAATTAATTGGAAACAAAGATATCAATCCAATTCATATGACTAACCAAACTTAAATCTACCCATGACCTAGCTCAAATAGGTCAAATGAGCCAAATTCAAAAATAAACAAAATTGAATCAAACCAAAGCTACCAAAATATTTCAAATGGTCATATGAATTTGACCCAACCCTTGGTTTGACCTAATTTGACCAATTGGTCAACTTGACCCAAGTTGACCCATTTTGACCTAAATGGGTCAACATGAGCCAAACCATATCAAATGAATTCCAAATCCAATGAAACTTGGCCAAACCTAGTTTTCAACATACATAACATATTCAAATTCAAAAATCAATCAAATGACCATTCTACCCCTAGGCCATAGAACCAATTTTTGTCAAATCCATGGGGAATTTGATCTAGCCCTCTTCATATCAACTTGATACCTTCATAATAGGTCAAGTGGACCCTATGGAGAGTGGCGCACCCAACCCATTTGGTTTGGGTCAGTCCAAAATGGACCCAAGGCCAAAATCAACCCTCTACTCAAATTGGCTAATTTGAAACCCTCCCTCTACTTGATTTGAAGCACATGGGAGGCTACTAATCCACTCTTAAGCTCCAACCGACCATGTGCCAACTTCAAATAGATCAAACAAACCTTTCCATATGGTCAATTGGATTAAAATGACAAAGGTAGCTTCGACCGTTCGATTACCATAGGGGGAGATATACTCCCCTAATTCCATTTTAATTCAAGACCCTCATTGTCGATTGAGCCCTAGAGAGTGTTAAGTGCCATCAGAGAGCATTCCTAAGCTTCATAGGAGGGAATTGAAA